>CM076579.1:1305969235-1306316762 GCA_034641835.2 Pinus albicaulis
AAAAATATTTTCAGAGTTGCCATATTATGAAGACCTACCTATTGTTCACTTGTTTGATACAATGCACATAGGGAAGAGTGTATCTATTTGTTTATATAATATGTTATTTGAGAAGAGTTCAATACATGGGAGGAAACTAAATAAGCTACAAGTGAGGATGGACCTCAAAGAAGTAGGAAGAATGCCTCATATTTGGCCAAATGATGATGGTAACATTGTAGCTGATCCATGGTCTCTCACAAAGGAGGGGAAAGATCAGATGATTAAATCCATAAAATCAGTAAGATTCCCAACAGGTTCTGGAGTAAATTTTAAGAATGCATTCTCAAAAGGAAATGAACTTGTTGGAATGAAGACCCATGATTGGCATAATTTCCTTAGGGTATGTGCACATTTATCGACATTAACTATATTATCTATTATGTGATTTTAAAATTATTTATTTTAAAAATAATTATATAGCATGAGTAATTGATTAATTTTAACTTTCAAATTGTAGTATCTATTACTTTCTAGCCTTCCAAATAATCTCGATGACAACATTAGCAGGAAAATCTACAAGCTAAGTATATTTTTTAGGTATGATGCATGGCCTATATAAGGAAAAAGGTCTCTTCAAGTACAATGTGATATAGTAGAAAATTGTTGATCTGTAATATCTTTTTTCTTTACACAAATCATGGTCACTTCAACAGAGATACACAACAAAGACTTAAAGATGTGGAAGAAATAACTCCCCATTTTGATGTGTGACATGCAAAAATACTTCCCAACAAGTTTCTTCAATGCACAAAAACACTACATTGTACACCTCTTACATGAAATAGAGTTGTGTGGACCAGTTCAAACAAGGACAATGTTTCCTATTGAGCGCATTTTAAATTTTTTGAAAAATTTTGTAAAGAAAAAGTCTCATCCTGAAGGTTCCATGCTTCAAGGGTACATGTTTTTCAAATCCACAGTTTATCTCACTGAATTGTGCAAAGAATTAAATATTGAAGGGCCGCGAGTATAGGACTCAAAAGAAAGTGAAAAAGTTGAAGAACATGTATTCATAGGATGAGCAAAAACTAGGGAAATTAAAGGTGATTAAACTTATATCTACATATGATTCACGATTTTGATTTGTGACTACGATGGTATAATGTGTTTTATGTTTATGATTGCAGATGTTGTTGAAATGGAGGCTTTATTATTATATGTTGCAAGAAATAGTGAACACACAAAAATATGGCGCGAGGAATATCAAAGGCATCATGATGCCCAAAAAAGGCGTTGTTTGTCATATGTATCTCGAGGTGGTCATAATTCATCTTCACATTCAACAATAATGAGAAAATTTGAAAATGATTGGCCTCCAGCTATGAGTTTAAAATATTTGAGGGATAGAGTAGCAAGGGCATGTAGAAATAATGATGAAAGAGTTACGACACATGTATTGGACATTATAAAAGGACTAGAAGAGAATAAAGTGACTCATTATAAGGGGTTGTGGTGCAAGGGTCGTCATTACCGTGTTCGAAAGCTAGATGAAAATCGACAAACATTTGACTGTGGAATCGCTGCATATTTTACAGTAGATTTTCAATCACATGTTCGTGATGGAAACATAAAAACCGACACCTTGAGATACTATGGATTAATCGAAGATATCTTAGAGCTTAACTTCAGATCTTTCAAGGTGGTATTATTTGAAGCTAAGTGGTTTAGAAATATTGTAGTTGGAAATCATCCAACAACATATATGCATGAGAATGGTTTTTTCATCATCAATCATACCAGGTTTGAGCAAACAGATGAACCATATGTTTTTCCTGACCAATGTGAGAAAATGTTTTTATGTTGTCATCCTACAGAACGATCAAAGTCATTTTCCATTGGGTATAATACTAGATCAATAAGAGTCTTCCAACCTTCACATGAAGAACAACCTATCTCAACAAAAATGTCATCTAATGGTAGTTCATATGATGAATTTAATGGGCAAGAAGACATGCTTGAAATGTACAATGGCTATTCAAATTATTTTGATGATTAATGACAAATTATATGAATAGTTCTACTCAAGAAAATCTAAATGTCTAGTAGTTCTATATTAGAGTTGTATTTTCATTTAAATCTATTATATGGATTTGTTTAGAAGAATCAAACCTATCATAATCTAAAAATTAATATTATTTCAATGTTAAACATATCAGAGAACTATAACATGATAACAATGTTATATATATTATCATTATGTACATTTAGATTTTTTTTTCTCATTATTTTTTTAGAAAACTTAATAATTAATGAATTTCTATCTTATAGAATTGAAAACTTATTTTTTACAAGGGAAAGTTAGATATTAGAGGATTTGTTAAGATTTTTTTACCCTCCAAAATGATATTTTATGATTAAAATATTTTCAAAATGTTTCATTTGATTATGAGTTACTATTTTTTTTTGTTTCTTGTATGTATTTTAATTCATTTGCATACTTTTCATTTTATAATATACTCATTATTTCACTTCATATAATCAAAGGTTGATGTTTTTATTATATATATATATATATATATATATATATATATCACTTGTTTCATTATTGGATTAATGCAATGAAGTATATAAAACTCGTTCTAACTTGGGAAATGTGTAATATTGAATTAGGTCTATTGATTCAATATGCGAACAAGAAAAAGAGCAAAGCCTATTCGGACAAAGAGTCATAGGTATTAATGAGATACCTTCCAAAGGAAGTAATTTATCTACAATTCCATCTTCCCATTTAGATTTTACAAATGATGTATATGTCCCAGTAGTAACTGATACTTGCCATAATGTGGAGCCTACACTTGATACTGGATTTGAAATTGATAGATTGCAATAATATAGAGAGTGGTTGAAGAAGGATAATTTTAATCCAGTCATAAGAGATTCAATTCATGCAGCATACAAAACAGCTATCTCTGACACAGAGAATGCAACATATACAGAAACAACAGTTGATGATCTACTAAGGTAAATAGTCATTTATATTTTACTTATAAACTTTAGGGTTGTAATTACATAACATATGATTATTAATAATATATTATATCACAATGTTCTGTAGTAATATCAATGTTCTCGAAGAAGACACTAACACCAATGGACAACAAAATAAACAAACTATACCATCTATTGGTGCATCTTTTCAACCTCTCTTAAAACATCCAAATGAATATCTTAAAGGAGAGACAATTAATGGCATGCCATTCACAATCACATTAAATTAAAAAGGGCAAGTGTTAAATGATGAAGGTGGGAGAACATAGAGAGACATACTTCACCATGAAGCATTGACATTATTTGGTCCTACAATTACCAAAGATTTCCATCATCAAGGTAAAACACATATACTATGCTTTTTCATAAATTGCATACCTAATTTATGTAGTATAAACTATATACTTAACATTTCATGTTTCATATTAAGAAAAATTATATATTGTACTCAGTGTTACATTCCTAAATTTCATTACTATGATACTAGTAACTTTAAGATTTTTTATATGGATTATTTACTTTCTACGTGTATTTCACACATAAATCTAAGAAGGATGAGTTATTATCTCTCATGCATAAAGTATCGGAAATTGTACCTCCAAAACAAATTCTTCGTAATGTTGCTGAATATATTAACAATACCAGGAATGCTTTGAGAGGAGAATTGGTAAGAAACAAAAATGTAGTCAAGCCGCACTTCATAGGAGAAGGAGAGTGGAAGAGGTTATTGGATGAGATTGCTATTAAGAAAAAAAGGAAAAATGGAAATTTGGTTGGAAAAGACAAATATGAACATACTGTACGAGCCTCTAGGTTGTCCACACACCATCATTTGGGGAAAGGTGGCATGTTATCTATAGAGGCAAAAATTGTAAGCTTAATACACTACTATGCTTCTCAAGGAAAAATTATTTTTTATATAATCAAATTTCTAACTATTTCATTGTTATTTAAAATATAGTTTCAGGTGTTCAATATTAAAATGTCTGAAGATGACAAAGATTTTTCTTCATGCTATGGTGTATCTTCTCTCATTCATCAAAAGATTAAATATGGATTTAAACCTATTACAGATTATGAGGTATTTTTTGACCTATAATTTTTTTGTTCTAGATAAATTTTTATAATATGAAAGAAGTATATGCAAATGAAAGTTTCAATTAATACAATTTATAATTGTGTTGATCTTATCTTATATGTGTCTTAGATAAGAGATCAACATGATGAAAAAGAAGATGAAGCTGAACTTTGAATCGTGCTTCAACCTTACCATATGTTTGGTTAGTTCACGTCAGTTATTTTTTAAATCAATAGGATAATTTAGTTATGAAATACCATTAAATGCACACACTTTTATGGTTTATTTCAATTCAATTGAAGTTATTGTTTGTGTTTTTCTCCGTTTATTTCATTTATGTATTTTTATTCACAAACTTATGTTTATAATTTTCTTTTTATGATTTTTCCATGTAGGCGGTGACAAAATTTCTTTTAAGGATGAGCAATACAGATGATTTCAAAGGAATTATCACTTTCGTTTTTTTCATATCTCATAATAAACAAATTTCAAGACCTAAGACATTTCATTATATTAATAAATGAAAAGTGATTTTTTGATAATCAATGTTGGAACATATGTATAACTTTTATTTTCTTTAATTAAATTATCTCACTTTATATACTCATCGTTTTGGTTGTTGTATAATATACTTCAAATTTTAACATATGTAGATATTGTTATTACTTTGTAATTCTTCATTTAATGTGAAAGATATGTAATAGATTAGAAAAATAAATTTTTTGAAAAATATCATGCCATCTTGAAGTTTTCACTCAAACAAAATTCTGCGAGGCTTAGAATTGAAATGACAGAACTTTTATTTATTTATTTATTTTAATTTTCAAAGATTGAAATGATTCATCTACATGATCAATAACATGTTGACCAAAATGATCAGTAGTGATATTATGTATGTAAATTTATTATGCCCATCAACTTGGAATCATGTGAATGTTTCAGTGGAGAAACTCTTCCATTACTTGTAATTGATACTTGCCATAATGTAGCCAAGCACAAAAAAAGCTACCACAGTCTTATTGTACACAATGAATTAAAATTTTTGGATGTAACTATGAGATACTTCAATTGCATTAATACATTTTATATTAATTAAATATATTTATGGTAATTGGATTTAACCATAAGAAAATGGTCAAAATGTTCTCTTTCGTAACAAAATCAAACTCTTCCAGGATACTCACCACATGCAATATATAACCTTTCTAAATAAAGGAGGATATTTCTTTTTGCACCATTTCATATTTTATGGTGCTTTGCACCATATACAATTTTATTATAATAATAATAAAAATGTATTTTTTTGCACCATTTTTTATTTTATGGTGCTTTGCACCATATACAATTTATTATTATTATAATAATTTTGATGTTTTTATGATAAATATTTAATTTTTATAAAATTAGTTTTGGTGCTTTGCATCACAATATCTTGATCCAGGTCAGATTGGTTTTTGGTGGTTTGCACCATACACCATGGAATGCCACATACCAAATTTAACATTTTTTATTAACTCCACTTTTGCACCAGAAAACATAGCACCACTTATGTATCTCCACATTATCACCAATTTTGCACCACTATTTGAAAAGTAAAGATTTCTCAAATCCTTTACAAATTGTGGTGCTAATGTGTGGCTAAATGACCCTTCTTCTTGTAGTGAAAAATGTTCAAAATTTACAACAAAAAAACAAAACAAAACAAAATAAAATAAATAAATAAATTCTAGAATAACACTTTTAGTTTTCGAATTGTTTTTTCATGTTTTTATGGTTAGAACTCTCATTTTGAAGTAATAGTTCTGGTAAGTTAACTTAACAAACTATATAGCCAGATTTTAATAGTAAGTGAGATCCAAAACTAGCACACTCACATTGTATTTAATCCCTCAAGGGAGAAGATATTTTTTCTTGCAATAACTTATATATCACATCAAGAACTTATCAAATGGTTCATGCACAAATCAGGCAGGATGGAGGCTCATGCACCCAAGTTATGTTGCAAGAAGATGGCCTAGTAATTGTTACACAATGGATTAGAAAACATGAAGTATTTGTTGCTTTGAGGAGGGCTCAAGTGAACAAAACTCTGAACGAACCGAATATTGTTCGAATTGAATTGATGAATTTCTGAATTTCTTACATTTATACACGTGAATTTGGTAACTCTGTTTTAAAGTTTTTGATTCAAACTCAACAAAACAGGGTTTTTGTCAAATTGTAAACTTTAGTTGTTTAAAATGTATTATTAAATGCATAAAATGAATATAACACTTTCAAAAATATATATATAAAATTCAAATCTTAAACTATAATCTTAAACCAACTAAAACATCAAAAACATAAAAAATGAACTCTTAATTTTAAACAAATTACATCAAAAAAGATATACCAAAAAAACTCCAAAACGAAGCATAAGAGAAGCATCACGAAGCATAACAATTGCAATTTCTTTCTTAGTTGACACACACAGACAGCAAATTAACATGACAGGAGTTCATTTCATAAAATTTCATTTTATTGAATTGTTTACACATTTACAATTCATTTCATCAAATTTCATTCAATTGCGTTTTGTTTGTGATGGTGAAATTTAGGGGTTCAATTCAAGGAATCTGAGAGTCGTGGGATGCTTTGCATTGCTCAGCTGGTCAGGTTTCAGAGTCTCCACTATCTGCCCATCCACCAACAAAAAAGACGAGGTCCGCGATTCTCTGGATCTGTTTCACGTTGCGGGAAACCATGATAATGGTCATCCCCTTTTCCCTTCTCAGCTTCCCGATCGACGCCTTGATGTGCTCAGTCTAATTCTCACAACCACAACCGAATTTAGGTAAAAAGAAAACAATGACAGAATTCTCTTCTTCCGCCATTAAAATGCCCCAATTCCCACAACATTAAGCAAATTCAGAAAAAGCAAGACCGACCTCAGGTTCGTTCGCGAGAGCCCTGGCCAAGGCAACCCTCTCCGCTTGCCCGACGGAAAGACTGCTGGCGGATCTAGCGGCCAGAAATGATTCCTAATCCGCAAGGCTCAAATACTCAACTACCTTCTTGTCCGATAATTCTCTCACCGCGGAGCGCCAGCCTGTACCTTATGTAAATAATCATTTTTATTTTTATAATTCAAGTCAACTTTTATATATAAATAATGGTTTAAACTAAATCTAAATAACAAGTTATATAAGTTTGAAAACAAAATTAATTTCGATTTTGTTAAAAATAAATTTAACCATATTTCAAAAATTAAATTGTTTCATTTTTTATTACTATTAATCATAATTGACTATAAAATTTTCAAAAAAGACCTAGTTATAATTAATTATTATTTTTTTAATAAAATCATAAATACAAATATTTTTCTTTCTTAAGATATAATTATTATAAATTAAAAGTTTGAGATATTTTAAAATTAGTATAAAATAATAATATATAAATATAAAGTGAAATTAAACACAATATTTTGTTTTATTTATAATTTATGAAATAAAATATTCTATTTTATTTAAGTAAAAATTAGTAATTGTTTTTGTTGATAATAGTTAACTTTTGGAAATATTTTTAAATATGTTTTTAAGCATAATAATTAGTGTAAATTATTTTACTTATACTAAAACAATCTACATTATAATTGTCTCTGCTAAACATAGAATGATATATTTTCATTCTAAGAAATGAATGTTGTACTCTCACATTAATAAATAGAAAAGGAAATATTAAAAATTTACCAAGAATTTGTATGGCATGGTAATCAAGTTATATAACTATTAGTATCTAATAGTTTACAAAAGTCTAATGAAATGGAAAAATTTTACCACATGACTTGTATCCTACGGTTGGGAAATAATGTCATAGATGATCTGATTTCAGATATCCGCATATACAAAAAAATATTAAATTTTCTTCTTTTAAATGACTATGAACTTGAATTTCATCATAGACCTTTATCCCTAACCCTAAATTTAGACGAAAATTGGAGTAACCGAAGATATTTTCATTTTCATAAAAATAGAGTTTATATTTTCTCTAAGGAATTGAACTAAATATCCTATCCTCAAAGCCTACAATATTGAAGACATATATCATATTTTTATGAAAAATCTCTCTACTTCCATTAGCAAATTCTATATTGAAGTGTTAGGGAAAAAGAAAAATAGGATAGCCTACCCATGGTATGACAATACATGCCAAATTGGTAGAAAACACATCATGGATACTTCCATTGAGTGCTTAAATTTAGATAAGATAAAAATATGCAAAGCCATAATTAAAAGGAAAAGAGGCACTACATTGACAATTTATCCACATATCAAAGATCAATCCTAAGATATTGTGGAGGTGCATTTTTATTTTTAAAACTAAAGAAAATAATACAATCCTTTAAATGAATGGATTTCTAATTCAAAAATATTTATGAATCCCCTATTATTGTGGACAGCATTCCAAATGTTTGTACACATAATGAATTGTCTTTTGTAAAATACTTAAAGTTTGGGGCTAAGAAACTTTCCATGGGGAAATCTAAGGACATCAAAGCTACATTGGTGAAAAATTGAAAATTTGAGGCCTATCCTCACCCATGATATACACAAGCTCTTTCATTTAGAAGTTAATTAGGGATTTTGTAAACCATAAGCTCAAAGCATTGTTTTTATTTTCATTAAAAGTGGGGAGAAAAATTATCCCTCTAACTATAGGACCACTATGATTATCCACGTCTTAGCCAAGCTTTAAATAATTATTCTAGAAGAAAAAAGAGCGAAAATGTGAAGTTGGGTTACACTTTTGTGAGAATCGGGGGCAGAAATATTTTTCGGCAATAGTTCGGCCAAATTTAATGAGAAAGTTTGGCCGAATTCGTTCTTCTTTTTTGATTGACGGCACACTGATGGCGTGGGAAAATAGAAGTTTTTGTCGGAGATGGGAAAACCGGAAACAAAAGTTCGGTCGAACTTTTTCTCTTAAAATAGTTCGGCCGACCTATTTCTTATAAATATATCGCCCGCAAATTTTATTTGTTTCCCGCGTCTGTGTTTCTTTGCTCTGTTTCTTCGTGTGTTTTTGTCTTTCTAATCTGTTCGTTGAATTTTTGCGGCACTGTGTCTGTGTTTCTTTGCTCTATTTCTTCGTGTGTTTTTATCTTTCTACTCTATTTGTTGAATTGTTACGACGCTGCTGCTGTTCTGGGGTTGCTTCCGCTCTGTTGTTGGTTATCTGCGGTGACGTCAATCGAACTACCAGGTAAGCATCTCTTTCTGTTGTTGATTCTCCACCTGTGCATGGAAGTTTAGATCAAGTTGAAATGTAATTTTGGGTTTAGATCAAGTTGAAATTTTATTCTGGGTTTATTTGGCTGTAGATGGCACAGTATATAAGCCATGGTTTTTTACTCTCTTGTAGCTTCTTTGTTTTATGATTGCAGACTAATTATAATTAAACGTTTTTAGCACAGTATATAAGCCACGTTTTTTTTCTCTCGTGTAGTTTCTCTTTTTTATGATTGTAGACTAAGTATAATTAAATGTTTTTAGCTATGGAATGTTGTCTCAATGTATAGATATTTTTGTGTTTTTTGATGGATAAGGAAGGCCCTGATCTCTGCTCGATTAATATAAGAATGGTCTTTCAGTAATGATCTGTTACAATGGTCTTTCCTTTGATCTGTGCCACCAGCTGGTCATCAGTAGGTAGCTTACCCAGTAGAACAGTCAATGTAAGGTAAGGCACCTACTAAGTCCACATATACCAAGTCCACCCAGTATGTTTAAGGAACCTTCCAAGTCCCCCAAGTGAGTTAAGCCGTCAAAAGCAGTTGATACCAGGAGGAAATGCACCTTCTTTTCTGTTTGCAAACTGATGGCCCATCATTCCCCACCCCGATTATTGTAAGTCTACCACTAGTCGATCCATTTTTTGATGCACTTGATTCTGGTACTCAATGCTTGTACTCAATCCCTAGGAGTTGATCACAAGATTGGACTTGGTCATATGTACTATTACTCTAGATCTGAGACCTACCATCCAATCCCTGTTGCATGTCGAGTTTCTCTACGTCTAGGTTTCAAGTGCGCCTAACCATAGACCAGTTGTAATCGTTCTAAACCATCTCTGTATGGGCTAGAATATGTGTCTCGAATCATTAATAAGCTCATAACTTCCTACCAACCCATTCATTTAGACTGGTCTGCCCAAATTCAGTCAACACGCTAACAAAACCATCCCCAAAAATGTCGATTAGTTGATAATCAGTGTGAAAAAATTCTTATTTTTCCTGTGGATCCATCAATTTCATCCTCTCTAGCTGATTCTACACCTGTGCTTGGAATTTTACCACCCCTGTTAAGCTTATGCAGTTACTGAGCCTTCTCTCGATTCCTCAATGCTGGAATGTGCAACCTTTAGTATTTTTTGTAATCACTCATGGTGCGGATAGACTGTTGCTAAATGGCCATAATTATGCTTTAAATTTCATTACCTTTTGCTGTAATGTTTATGTTGAATTTCTGGTAGTATGATATGCATTCAGTTGCTGCAGTTGTTACTGTTCCTGTGGATCCATCAATTTCATCCGCTCTAGCTGATTCTCCACCTGTGCATGGAAGTTTACCACCACTACTAAGCTTATGTCGTTGCTGAGCCTTCTCTCGATTCCTCAACACTGGAATGTGAAACTTTTACTATTTTTTGTAATCGCTCATGGTGTGGATAGATTGTAGCTAAACGGCCATAAATAGGCATATGAGGGTGAAGGGAATTTGTTTTAAAAGAAGAATGATTGAACTAGAATGATCTACTACTGTAATGCAACTACATAATGTCTTTTTCGGATGTATTTCTGTATGAGGCAGAATCTGATCTTTAATACTTGATAACCTGTTATGGGTATATCAAGAGGATTTTGTATATGAACTGTTATCAATATATGAAATAGGGTTTTTTCTCCTTTGAAAAAATAGTTGAAATCATTCTAAATTCACATATATTCAGTGGTGTGACTATTTCACTTCCAATATTATGTTGCTTACCTTGATGAACAAGTGGAACTCTGCTGGGAGGCCTTTCTGTTTTTTTACTCTTTGCTCATACTGTCAAAGGTCGTTATATGTTATATGGGCTATACTGTATAGTTATTAGACTACATATCTTTATATATAACTTGCAAATAGTATGATGGAAACCAAACATAATAATGTATTAGGACATCACAAATTGCTAATTAGTTATTAGACTACATATCTTCATATAGAACTTGCAAATAGCATGATGGAAATGTGAACTTGCAAATAGTATGATGGAAATGTGGATCTCATGACTCTTCATGATTAATGCTTCTAGAAACAAAAAATAATTTAATGTATTAGGACATGCTCCTTTAGGCTTGGTGGAATTACCTTTGATTTTTCTTTCTCTCTTACACACACATATATATGAAGAGATGATCCCATTTTCTTTTTTATTAATAGATCAAATGTCATCTAAATACAAGATTTATCATAATGTACAATAATTCGTTCCATATTATTCATAAATTTTTTCATTAAAAAATGAACCCTTTAAATGATTATCCTAGTTAATGATTCTTCTTCATGAAGAAGACTACTTGATATTTCAATTTGAATTTGAGGATCGTCCTTTGTTATGTTTCTTGATTAATTTGTTATCTTTCTTGACTACTTCAAATTATTGACACAATCATATGTTTCTTGTTACTCTTTTTTTTCTTTCCTTATATTGTATTCTCCCCCTTAGACAATGTGTACTCTCCCACATAGATATTGCACTCAATTTTGATGGTCCTTTGTTATCTTTCTTGATTAATTCAAATTATCAAATTATTGACACAATCATATAGATATTGCACTCAATTTTGATGGTCCTTCGTTATCTTTCTTGACTACTTCAAATTATTGACACAATCATATGCTTTTTGTTACTCTTTTTATTCCTTCCTTATATCTATTCTCCCCCTTAGATATTGTGTACTCTCCCACATAGATATTGCACTCAATTTCATAGGCTCTTCTTTTAAAGTCAAATATATTGTATTCTCCCCCTTAGATATTGTGTATTCTCCCACATAGATATTGCACTAAATTTCATAGGCTCTTCTTTTGAAGTCAAATAAGTGACAATAATTTACAAGAACTATCCCTATTTCGTTTCTCACATGTTCAAATGGTTCTCTAACAAGATAATTTACAAGAACTATTCCTAATTTGTTTCTCACATATTCAAATGCTTCTCTAACAAGAGGCTTTGTGGGTATGTATTCCATCTTCACTATTTTCTCAAATACTTGTTGTGTGAGGAAGTGGTACTTTATGATGATATGTAAATAGTGATTGAAGGAAGTAGAATATTTTATTTTTGAAATTATTATTACACTTCTATTGAAACACTTAATAGATATATAGAAGTGGAATGCACATAGTAGTTACTTATTTTTGAGTGTTTTGTGGGTATGTATTCCATCTTCACTATTTTCTCAAATACTTGTTGTGTGAGGAAGTGGTACTTTATGATGATATGTAAATAGTGATTGAAGGAAGTAGAATATTTTATTTTTGAAATTATTATTACACTTCTATTGAAACACTTAATAGATATATAGATTTACCTTAATATCTTGTAGAGCCCATTTCATCCAAAACACTCAAAAATAAGTAACTACTATGTGCATTCCACTTCTACTCACTCAAAAAGAAGTTTACCTTAATATCTTGTAGAGATCATTTCACCCAAAACACTAAAAAAGAATTAAATACTATGTATTCCACTTCTACTCACTCTAAAAAAAATTTACCTTAATATCTTGTAGATCCCATTTCATCCAAAACACTCAAAAAGAAGTAACTACTATGTGTTCCACTTCTACTCTAGATAGAGAAAGTAACGACTCTTTCTTGCTTAACCATTAAACCAAAGACTCTTCTAAGTAGAATTATACATTGTCCACTTTTACTTTTCACAAGCCTATTTGAATCTCTATATGTTGTCAATGTAAATTTCTCACAAGTAAATTTTTCAATGTAAATTTCTTAACTTCTACAAGTTCTATAAATTTGTCAATGTAAATTTCTTAACTTCTACACGTTCCATAGGAAGAGTTTGTAAAGGGCTAGGTAGCCTTTGGATCTCATCTTTTATGAAAGGTGACATATCTAGTAAATGCCCCTACAGTCAATCTCTGGAATAGCTCTAAATAAAATTTATTCATTTTAATATCCATAAAACACAACCACTTTAAGGTAAACTATGTACATGTGTCATTTCTCCCACAAACTAAAGGCTTCCTCCCATTAATTTTAGATGTGAATTCTACCATAAACTTTTTAAGTCAAACTTTAAGATAAAACATGCACATGTATTTTACCTCATGATCTTGTGTCATTTCTCCCATACATTTGCAATAAATGTAAATTTAATATCTAAATTCACATATGTTCAGTGGTGTCATTGTTTCACTTCCGATATTATGTTGCTTACCTTGATGAACAAGTGGAACTCCGCTAGCAGGCCTCTCTGTTTTTTGACTCTTTGCTCATACTGTCAAAGTCCGTTATATTTTATATGGGCTATACTATATAGTTGTTAGACTACATATCTTCATATAGAACTTGCAAATAGTATGATGGAAACCAAAAATAATAATGTATTAGGACATCACAACTTGATAATTAGTTATTAGACTACATATCTTCATATAGAACTTGCAAATAGCATGATGGAAATGTGAACTTGCAAATAGTATGATGGAAATGTGGATCTCATGACTCTTCATGATTAATGCTTATAGAAACCAAACATAATAATGTATTAGGACATGCTCCTTTAACTTGCAAATAGTATGGTCGAAATGTGGATCTCATGACTCTTCATGATTAATGCTTCTAGAAACCAAACATAATTTAATGTATTAGGACATGCTCCTTTAGGCTTGGTGGAATTCCCTTTGCTTTTTATTTCTCTCTTACACACGCACACATATATATATATATGAAGAGATGATCCCATTTTATTTTATATTCATAGATCAAATGTCATAAAATACAAGATTTATCATAATGTACAATGATTCATTCCATATTATTCATAAATTTTTTCATTAAAAAATGAACCCTTTAAATTATGAACCTAGTTAATGCTTATTCTTCATGAAGAAGACTACTTGATCTTTCAATTTGAATTGTATGATCGTCCTTTGTTATCTTTCTTGACTACTTTTTTATCTTTCTTGACTACGTCAAATTATTAACACAATCATATGCTTCTTGTTACTCTTTTTATTCCTTCATTATATTGTATTCTCCCCCTTAGATATTGTGTACTCTCCCACATAGATATTGCACTCAATTTTGATGGTCCTTTGTTATCTTTATTGACTGCTTCAAATTATCAAATTATTGACACAATCATATAGATATTGCACTCAATTTTGATGGTCCTTTGTTATCTTTCTTGACTACTTCAAATTATTGACACTTGATCATATAGATATTGCACTAAATTTTGATGGTCCTTTGTTATCTTTCTTGACTATTTTAAATGATTGACACAATCATATGCTTTTTGTTACTATTTTTGTTCCTTCCTTATATCTATTCTCCCCCTTAGATATTGTGTAATCTCCCACATAGATATTGCACTCAATTTCATAGGCTCTTCTTTTGAAGTCAAATAAGTGACAATAATTTACAAGAACTATCCCTAATTTGTTTCTCACATGTTCAAATGGTTCTCTAACAAGATAATTTACAAGAACTATTCCTAATTTTTTTCTCACATATTCAAATGCTTCTCTAACGAGAGGATTTGTGGGTATGTATTCCATCTACACTATTTTCTCATAGACTTGTTGTGTGAGGAAGTGGTACTTTATGATAATATGTAAATAGTGATTGAAGGAAGTAGAATATTTTATTTTTGAAATTATTATTACACTTCTATTGAAACACTTTATATATATATACCTTAATATCTTGTAGATCCCATTTCATCCAAAATAGTCAAAAAGAAATTTATGTTACCTTAATATCTTATAGAGCCCATTTCATCCAAAACCCTCAAAAATAAATTTACCTTACCTTAATATCTTGTAGATCCCATTTCATCCAAAACACTCAAAAATAAGTAACTACTATGTATTCCACTTCTACTCTAGATAGAGAACGTAATGACTCTTTATTTCTTAACCATTAAACTAAATACTCTTCTACGTAAAATTATACATTCTCCAAGTCTTGTAATTTTCACAAGCCTAGTTGAATCTCTATATGTTGTCAATGTAAATTTCTCACTAGTAAATTTGTCAATCTAAATTTCTTAACTTCTACAAGTTCTATAGGCAGAGTCTGTAAAGGGCCAGGTAGCCTCTGGATCTCATCTTTTATGAAAGGTGACATATCTAGTAAATGCCCCTACAGTTAATCTCTAGAACAAATCTAAATAGAATTTCTTCATTTTAATATCCATAAAACACAACCACTTTAAGGTAAATTGTGTACATGTGTCATTTCTCCCACAATCTAAAGGCTTCCTCCCATTAATTTTAGATGTGAATTCTAGACCATAAAATTTTGAAGTCAAAATTTAAGATAAACCATGCACATGTCATTTACCTCATGATCTTGTGTCATTTCTCCCATGCATTTGTAATAAATGTCAATTTAATATATATATTTTGTATTGAATTTGTTTTTTTCAGGGATAAGAAAACCATTAAATATGGTTGAAAAATGGAAATTATGCATAGAAGTTTCTTTGTATCCCAATCCAGGGAAAGCATTGATTACATATGTGCTTTCCAATATTGCGACTAGCAAATTTTTCAAAAGGAAAATGAATATACCGAGAAGAACAAAAAACAACGAGGCATATTATATTGGATTGATAGAAGGCTTGGGAACAGGGATGGAGTATGGATCAAATGGAATTGTATTTTTCACCAATTCTGAACTTGTGTGCAACCATATGAATGGCATGTGCCAAGTTAAGAAGGAAAGGCTAAAAGAACTGCATGGAATAGCAAACAATATTGTTAGCCAATTTCAATTTTTTAGTATAAGGCATTGTACAAATGTGAATAAGATGTTTGTTGATCTATTTTGTGTGGCAATGCCAATTCAGGATTCATTTATCAAAGATGAATTAGAATTATACAGAGCAATGCCAATGCAAGATTCATCTCTCAAAGAAGAATTGTTTTTGAGATGCTCTTCTTCAAAAATTCAAGATTCATCTCTCAAAGATGAATTAGTGTTGAGACGCTCTCCTTCAAAATTTATTGATGGACATTGTAACATATCTTGGATATGTTTGTGTTGTGTACTTATAAATGCATCTTTTTTAATGACCATGTGCTTTTTTCAATTATATACCAAGTGTGCTCCCACCACACCATGTAAAGCGCAACTTGGTGAACTTCACATTTGCAACAAGTGGTGAACTTCACATTTTTATAAAATTAAAATGTGGGGACTTCAACAATTTTTTGTTTAAATGGAGTTTGTTTAAATGTAGTTTCACTTCTTTTTTAATGACCATGTGTTTTTTTCAATTTTATACCAAGTGTGCTCCCACCATGTAAAGCGCAATTTGGTGAACTTATCATTTTTATAAAAAAAAAAATTTGCTTAAATTTAGTTTCACACATCAATTAGTTCTTTGAAAGTTGTGTTCTACATAATTTGTGTACACTAAATTACATTAATTTTATGAAATTTATTTTGTGTAAATTTCCATCAATAGATATATATATATTGGAGGATGAACGAAAAATATCAACAGAATCCCATATGGGGGATCAGGGATCGGGGGATGTTCATGGTATTTGAATATAATCTTAAATCTCCATACATTTGTACATATGGAATTGATTTTTTATTAACTTTGTGAGTTAAATTAGTTGTTAATAAGTTTCATTTCTTATTTTTTAGGAGCTAAAACACTGTTACCAATCAAATAGGTAACCTGACCTCAAAACGGGAACTCTAGCCCAAAAAGTCTCAAAAAACATGAAAAAACACCCCAAATACAAAAAGTGTGTCTTCCAGAATGCACTTGGTTTTTTTTGAAGGTCAAATTTCAACATTTTATAAAATTATGCTAAAAAAAAAATTGTTCGTTGAAAAAGGGATTGAAACCCTCAAAACAAAACCAGTTGATGCTGGAATAACAAAAAAAAAATTGTGTCATAATTTTGACACTTGTAACAATGGAATTAAAGAAAACATATTAGGACATTTTTTAAAATCGTAAATTTCTAACATTTTTGATAGATGATGTTAAAGATAAAAAAATACATGTCTAAAGGGCATATCATTTCGAACAATTTTCATCCATGTTGTTAAACATAAAATATCTTGACTTTAAACAACCCCAAAATTGTAATTATTGTCAACCATAACCTTAAAGATAAAATTTGGTAGCGCATAAAAACGTTAATGACATGTCTACCCAACACAACTTATCTGGCTGACATTTCTGATATACCATGGGAAACAAACATGGCACAATGCACCTTACAAAGGTGTTCAAAACTTCATGAAAAATTGCACAGAGATCTCGTGGCTTTGACTCTACCTGCTGAGAGTCGAAAAAGCCTCGAAATAGTTACACATTCATTGGGCAAACTTGTAAATGTGTACAAAAATCTTGGGCCAACGACTGATACATTTGTAGAAGTGATGAGAAAGAGAAAGGAAATAGTAATGGGTCCAGATAAATGGGAGGATGTAAAACAAAGAGTTACAAAAGATATGGAGAAGTCAATGTTTAATTTCAAGGAAGGGCCAAAAAGAAAAATGTTGAAGGTGCAATATTTCAAGCACCCAAATATTGTTGAGAATGCAACAAGATGATGGAGCTTAGTGAAATGAAGTCGCCTTCACTAAGTGGGCCCGCAGTCAAATTCTGGCGCAAAGTCTATTTTTAGACTATGTCTATTTTTAGACATACGGAGCATAATTTGGGAATTCTACTTGGAGATTCTTGATGGATGCGACATGTCGGTAAAAATAGATGAGACCCTAATTTTTAGGACCCAGGCTATTTTTAGACTGATCTCCTAAAAAAATGGAAGTCAAATATTATTTACCCTTAATAATATTTTGACTATAAACAGCAGTTTACTCTCTTGGCGCACTTCAGTTTGAGTCATGGAGGTGGCTCATGCAACTGACACAAGGAATCACCTGGTTCCTAGGGTTTGATGGCATCTTGCATGGTTGGCTTCAGTTAGACTTCAGTGGCAGGAGTTTTGGAGGAGTTAACGGGACAAGTAGTGGAGTTGTGTTCCGTTTGTTTTAGTTGAACTAGTTGGGATTAGTTAACTAACTAATCAACTAGATATGAGTGGAGTAAATTAAATAATATTTAATTTACTAAATATTAACTCATTAGTCAACTCAAGAACACTTCAGTTCACTACAGTGCATGATCAGTTCAGTGGAGACCAGTGGAAGAGGTAGATGAAAGGGTGAGTAAAGCTATCGGTTGGTAGATTTGTTTTGCATGAGATTTGCATTACACTTGGAGGAATTGTCCATGACAATTACGCAATCAAGGGAAGGGGATTCGAACCTTGAACCTCTTCATATACAAAGCATGATTTCACAATAGAGGCAAGGAAATTAGTGGTGAGTTTTGAACCAGTAACCTGTTCAAAACTGAGCTAGTTTGTGTGTAACTTCATGAGAAAGTACCGAGTACTTGTGAGGAGTATTGTACTGAGTTTGTTACATGATTTCTCCATTATAATATACACAATAGCTGCGGGGTTTTCAGCTATAGGCTTTCCCCATACATACTGAGTTAATGTGTGATCGAATTGATGTGAGATTGCTTCTGTTATTTCCGCATGTGACAATTAATTGTAGAAGAAGGTTATGTGTTATGTATGCAATTCGAAATTGATATATGACCAGGTTAATCTTCAGTGAATAAGTGATTTATTCAACTAATTTCTACATGGTATCGGAGCGAGATTAATTGTCGAGATCTATTACGGTGATTGCAAACTTATTTCCTCGGACAGAGTCTGCATGCGGGCCAGGTAGCCTCCGGAATATTCATCCTTCTTTGAAAGGTGAAAGATCTGGTGAATGCCCTTTGCAGTCAATCTCTGATTTGGAAATAATTTGTTTTCAAGTATAGATCGGAAGCGATAGAGCTTGGAGTTTGGAATTCGAATTTTGCAGAAGGTTGTTCTTCTTGGTGCCGGTGTCGAAAGATGTCTTCTTTCAATGGTTTGCGACTCGAATATGCTCTTGAAGGCAGTTCGAACTATGTTGCATGGAAAGATCGAATGGAAGCAGTGTTAGAAGATAATGGTCTCAAGGAGTTCGTGGATGCGGATGTCCCAAAGCCCACTGATGCAGCTCTGGTCGATGCATGGCAAAAGAAGATCGCGAAATGTCGAAGGATCCTGTTGGAGGGCGTCAAGGATCATATTGTATCCAACCTGCATGGAAAGGCTACTCCATATTTAATGTGGAAAGCTTTGACGGATCTATTCCAGAGTAAGAGTGACCAAAGGAAGCTGGCGCTCAAAGATAAGCTCAGGAACATCAAGATGGAGAAGGGCGACAGTATCGCCAAATACCTCACGAAGTTCACTCAATGCAGAGATGAACTGGGAAGTGTGGGAGTTACCGTCGATGAAGAGGACATGGTCGACCTGGCTCTCCTTGGTCTTCCGAAGGCTTGGCACTCATATCAAGATAGTGTCAATGGTCGGGAGAAGCTGCCGGGATGGGAGCGCCTTTGGGCGGATCTCATGCAGGAGGAGATAAGGAGGACTACTTGAGATGGATCTTCATCAAAGGGAGTTGATGAAGAAAATTGCGCTTTGGTTGCTAAAGCAAAGAAGGGGAAGGGTAAGAAAACTTCTCATTCTGGTGCAAAGGGCAAGAAGCAGGATATGGCGAAAGTGAAGTGTTTTCACTGCCATGATCACGTACATTATGCTACCAATTGTCCAAAGAAGAAGAAGAACAAGCAAGTGGGAAGATCTGCAGATGGAGAAGCTTTGGCTTCACAGTTCGAGCTTGAATTTTCACTGATTGCATGCTTGGTTTCAAGTGTGATGGGATCGGTGTGGTTCTTGGACAGCGGTGTGTCATTTCATATGACAGGAGATCGGGAGTTGTTCTCAGATCTGGAGGACAAGGATTTGGGTATGCACATCGAGATGGGCGATGACGGTAGATACAGTGCGACTGGTATCGGTACCGTATCCTTTCAGAGGGAGTCTAGTAAACCCTTTGTCTTAAAGGATGTCATGCATGTACCTGGATTGAAGAAGAACCTGATTTCAGTAGCGATGTTGGAGGATAAGGGTTATGATGTGGTCTTCAGCGAAGGGAAAGCTTTCCTGCGCAGTAAGACTACTGGAGAGACCTGGAAGATAGGGGTTCGAACTCAGAACCTTTATCAGTTGCAGGTAGATGACTGCGCAGCTATGGCATGCAAGGCTGGAGATGTGGTGAGCCGGGATGATGAGGGCGAACTATGGCACAGGAGATTGGGCCATCTTCACCATGGAGCTTTGAAGATTCCGCAGCAGATTTCTACTGGACTTCCTAAGGGCACCCTTGCGCAGTCAGATCAGTGCAAGGGGTGTACTTTAGGGAAGTATGTGAAAGCCACCTTTCACGAGAAGGATAGTCGCGCCACGACGATCCTTGAGAGAGTTCACAAAGACGTGTGTGGTCCTTTCTCAGTTGCTTCGACAGCAAAGCACAGGTATTATGTGATCTTTGTTGATGATTTCTCTCGAAAGTGCTGGATCTTCTTCATGTCGAAGAAGAGCGATACATTCGCGAAGTTCTGTGAGTTTAAAGCACTGGTCGAGAAGGAGCCGGGGAAGAAGGTGATTGCTCTAAGGAGTGATAACGGTGGTGAATTCATCTCGGCTGAATTCAAGGAGTTCTGCAGCGCAGAAGGGATTCTGAGAGAGCTCATCGCACCCCATAACCCACAGCAGAACGGGGTGGCTGAGCGGAAGAACAGAACGATCGTGGGTGCTGCACGGGCGATGTTGCATGATCGGGGCCTACCCCTTCACTTGTGGGCTGAGGCATGCAATACAACAGTGTATGTGCAGAACCGTTGTCCTCACAAGGTTCTTGGCATGAGTACACCGGAGGAGGCTTATTCTGGCAAGAGGCCTGATATTTCCCATTTGCGGATCTTTGGTTCTCCTGTCTACATGCATGTGACAAAGGATGCAAGAAGGAAGCTGGATCCAACCGCTGAGGCTGGAATATTTGTGGGGTACACTGATACACCTCACAAATATCGGGTGTATTTTTCAGACAGTCGCAAGACTGTTGTGCGACGGGATATAAAATTTCAGGAGGAGAAAGCCATGCAGTGTTCGCTTGAGAGGGAGCTACACTTGCATGCAGATGAGGAGCTGTTAGTTCCTAAGGAGGAGCTTCCTGATGTGGATCAGCCATAAGAGGAGGTTCAGGAGGTGGAAGAAACCACCCAGGCAGCGCCAACCATCAGAGGGCGCATGCGCACTACAGAAGCTGAGCGACTGGCTCGGGATGCATAGAAGGTTGTAGGACCACCTACAGCACAGCGCAGACAGAGACAGTCACCGGATCGGTACACTGGATACATGGCTCTTGTGAGTCAATGTGTTGTGACGGAGCCATCCTCTTTTGAGGAAGCCGTGGAGGAACCCGCATGGGTTGATGCCATGATCGAAGAATATGATTCGATCATCAGAAACAATGCATGGGAGATTGTCCCAAGACCGGTTGGGAAATCAGTTGTAGGTTCGCGATGGATCTACAAGGTGAAGCAGGCGGCTGACGGGAGTGTGGAGAAGTACAAGGCAAGATTTGTCGCCCGTGGCTTCTCACAGATCGAGGGGATTTACTATGAGGAGACTTTTGCACCTGTCGCAAGGTACTCTTCCATACGGACGATCCTTGCTCTCTCAGCGCAGATGGGGTGGCACATTCATCAGATGGATGTGAAGACTGCGCTCCTCAATGGAGTTATTGAGGAAGAGGTGTACATAGAGCAGCCTGAAGGTTTTGAGATCTTCAGCAGTGAGTCGCATGTGTGCCGACTCAAGAGAGCACCGTATGGGCTGAAGCAAGCACCTCGTGCTTGGTACACTCGGATAGACAGCTACTTCACCGGGCTTGGATTCTCCAAGAGTGAGGCGGATCCAAACCTGTACCAGATTGTGGTGGAGGGGAAGCTGTTGATCATCGTACCGTATGTAGATGATCTGATTTTGACTGGCGATGAGCAGTTGATACTTTCATGCAAGGAGGATCTTGCACGAGAGTTTGAGATGAAGGACTTGGGCATCCTTCATTATTTCCCGGGATTGGAGATTTGGCAGCGCAGCGGAGGACTGTTTATTTCTCAGGGAAAGTATGCTCGGGATATTCTTGAGAGGTTCAACATGCAAGGCTGCAAGCCTGTTGACACTCCTCTTCCTGGTGGTTGGAGGAAGGAGGATGCTACTTCAGCGGAGGTAGTGGATGCCACCGTCTATCGACAGTTGGTGGGGTCGCTTATGTATCTGGTCAATACACGACCCGATATATGCTATGCAGTTAACAAGCTTTCGCAAGCTATGGTTAAGCCTACCAAGCTCTTTTGGAAGGCAGGCAAGCATGTATTGCGCTATATTAGAGGCACATCGGGATATGGTCTATGGTACATACAGGAGGATGGAGCGAAGCTTTCTGGCTTCACTGATGCAGATTGGGCAGGGAGCCCAACGGACCGGAAGAGCACATCTGGAGGAGTTTTCAGCATTGGGTCGACAGCAGTTTCCTGGTACAGCAGGAAGCAGAGATCCGTGGCACTCAGTTCAACAGAGGCCGAGTACATGGCAGCTAGCTTGGCTGCATGCGAGGCTATTTGGATGAGGAAGATCCTCGCAGGTTTGTTCAGGTTGCATTTGGAGCCTACAATGATCTACTGTGATAACCAGAGCTGCATCAAGCTCTCAGCTAATCCAGTATTTCATGATAGGTCCAAACACATCGACATCAGGTACCATCATATCAGAGATTGTGTTCAGCGGAGAATCATGATGCTTTCATATGTTCCCACGGAGGATCAGGATGTCGACATCCTGACAAAGGCGCTCACCAGAGCAAGTTCGAATTCCACAGAGGCAGGATAGGGGTTGCAGATAATCCATATCTTGCTGAGAGGGAGTGTTGAAAATGCAGCAAGATGATGGAGCTTAGTGAAATGAAGTCGCCTTCACTAAGTGGGCCCGCAGGCAAATTCTGGCGCAAAGTCTATTTTTAGACTATGTCTATTTTTAGACATACGAAGCATAATTTGGGAATTCTACTTGGAGATTCTTGGAGTATGCGACATGTCGGTAAAAATAGATGAGACCCTAATTTTTAGGACCCAGGCTATTTTTAGACCGATCTCCTAAAAATATGGAAGTCAAATATTATTTACCCTTAATAATATTTTGACTATAAACAACAGTTTACTCTCTTGGCGCACTTCAGTTTGAGTCATGGAGGTGACTCATGCAACTGACACAAGGAATCACGTGGTTCCTACGGTTTGATGGCATCTTGCATGGTTGGCTTCAGTTAGACTTCAGTGGCAGGAGTTTTGGAGGAGTTAACGGGACAAGTAGTGGAGTTGTGTTCTGTTTGTTTTTAGTTGAACTAGTTGGGATTAGTTAACTAACTAATCAACTAGATATGAGTGGAGTAAATTAAATAATATTTAATTTACTAAATATTAACTCATTAGTCAACTCAAGAACACTTCCGTTCACTACAGTGCATGATCAGTTCAGTGGAGACCAGTGGAAGAGGTAGATGAAAGGGTGAGTAAAGCTATCAGTTGGTAGATTTGTTTTGCATGAGTTTTGCATTACACTTGGAGGAATTGTCCATGACAATTACGCAATCAAGGAAAAGGGATTCGAACCTTGAACCTCTTCATATACAGGCCATGATTGCGCAATAGAGGCAAGGCAATTGGCGGGGAGTTTTGAACCTCAGACTTGTTCAAAACTGAGTCAGATTGTGAGTAACTTCATGAGAGAGTACCGAGTACTTGTGAGGAGTATTGTACTTGTTTGGTTACTTGATTTCTCCATTATAATATACACAATAGCTGCGGGGTTTTCAGCTATAGGCTTTCCCCATACATACTGAGTTAATGTGTGATTGATTGATGTGAGATTGCTTCTGTTATTTTCGCATGTGACAATTAATTGTAGCCGACCGAAAAATAGTCGTTTATATGCAAATTTTAGTCATTTTTTTAGTAACTAATTAGCCATTTTTTACTAGTGAATATTTCAAGAATCCAAATATAGCTCACTATTTGTATGATAGGCACCTTGCGGCTTATGGAAGGCTCCCATGGAACGACGAGGTTCCTGTTTATTTTGCACAATTGTTTTACGCAGAATTTTTTTTGGATATGAAACCCAACTACAATGACCTTCCGTCAGAATTTTTTGGTCCGGGAAAAGGTCGATTGTATGACCGTAAGGGCGCTAAGCGAGATGTGGAGTTGCCTTGCCCTAAGCCACCATTGGTGAGTTGACCTTTTCGGGTCGAAACTCTGCGGTCAGATATGGATGCGACTTATCAAATAAGTCGAGAAGCAAGGGATGTCATGATCGACAATGTTTACAGCGGATTGGGTGGAGTCGATGTTTGTCTAAATCGACAAAGATCACGTGAAAATGCATGTGCCAATTTTGTGTATTGTACAGATGAAGAGATTGACAACATGAATGTTGAAGATCTCCGAATATATGCAAAAAATTGTCGCAATGGTTTTTAAGACCTAATTCTTCATGAGGAAGAGGGCATGAGAACGGTATGTGTTAATGACCTTAGGGTTTGAAATCATTTTAACATACATATAAATGTGTACAATTTGTAATAAATACATGTGTATGTACATGTATATACATTTATTTGTATGTACATTAATCTAACAAAAATGTATCATTATATGTTAAAACACCATTTGCAGTTGTCATACATGATGAATGACGAAAATGTTAATATCACGTTCGGGACCTCTGGTTCAAACAATGCAGATGGGGCTCACCATCAAGATATGTTGGCAAATGTTAGTGTTTTTTAAGTGATATTTTAAAATAAATAATTGTGCATAGATGTACATGTATGTATATATAATGATAAAATGTTTTAACAGATTCTGATTCCGTCCGATGTTTTTGGGATGGCGATACCTTCTTCTTCCTTGGAAGATGTACTTTCTACTTCCTTAGGAGATGAGCCACAAGTATGGACAATTTTTCACTTTTAAAATTTATGTTTAAATATATATATATATATATATTTTAATGGAACTTTTTGAGGTGGAATATATATATATATATATATATATATATATATATATATATATATATATTCCACCTCAAAAAGTTCCATTAAAAATTGATATATATATATATATATATATTGAGTTATTTTAAATTTTTTGAATTTAGGTTCCTATAGAAGATTTCTTTAATCCATGGACTCTGGCGATGGAGATAGGACCATCCACAACATTTCAACCATTTGAACAAGTTGTCTAACTTTTTTTTTAATATTATTGAAAATAAGTTTATATATGTACACGTGCATTTTCATTTGAATTTTTTTAATATATATATATATTGTACAGTTTACCGTTGCAGATGTTCCTATGGGGGTGGAACTTGTTGATCAAATGGAGAGGGAACCTCATGAGGTATTGCATGATTTTTTTTTATATTTTGTTTTTTACATGAAGTTCTATATATATTCTCACTCATTTTTAAAACATCAAATTTTGATGTTCAAGTACATGTGCATTGTGTATATAGGTTTCCCATGCTTCACATGATAGTGCACAGATTGAGACCTTGATAGGAAAGACACTAGATCCATTTCTATTTGATGGACATGATTTGTAGATTTGATTTCAAGATTTAGATAGTCTTAAATTTTCTTTTTTATATATTATCTAGATGCACTGTCATATATATATATATATATAACTTGATACAGTTTGATACTTGTGAGATCTACAATTTTTGGACATATTTTATTACAGTGTTAATATAATTTGTTTTGTTCCAAAAAGTTAATTTTTGGATGGTTTTAGTACTTTTGGCATGAGAATGTGAAGTAATGTTGTTATATAATTTGTTTGTTTTTTAAAACTTTTAAGTTTTGGATAATTGAAGTACTAGTAATGTTGTCATCTATAAATTAATGTTGTCATTTGAACTACATTTGGCATGTTATGTAATGATGTGTTATAATTTATTTTGTTTTTAAAATTTAAGTTCTGTTTTGCTTCTGAACTACATTTGGCATGTTATGTAATGATGTGTTATAATTTGTTTTGTTTTTAAAATTTAAGTTTTGGATGCTTAAAGTACATTTGGCATGTAAAGTAATGTTGTGATCTATAATTTTTTGTTAAATTAAAAGTTAAGTTTTGGATGGTTTCAATCTACATTTGGCATGTGATATAATGTTAAATGTTTTTATTGGATATTTGAACTATAATTGGCATGTCATATGAAGTAATGTTTTGTATGATATAATCAAAAAGTTTTTAAAACTCAAGTTTTGGATGGTTTCAATCTACATTTCGCATGTGATATTTAATGTTTTAAATGCTTAATTTTTTAATGTTGCACGATATATAATAAAAAAGTTTTTAAAACTTAAGTTTTGGATGGTTTCAATCTACATTTGGCACATGTGTTATAATGTTAAATGTTTCTATTGGAGAGTTGAACTATAATTGGCATGGCATGTGAAGTAATGTTGCACGATATATAATCAAAAAGTTTTTAAAACTTAAGTTTTGGATGGTTTCAATCTACATTTGGCACATGTGATATAATATTAAATGTTTTTATTGGATAGTTGAACTACAATTGGAAGGCATGTCAAGTAATGTTGTGATATAATCAAAAAGTTCTTAAAACCCAAGTTTTGGATGGTTGAAGTACATTAATCATGTGAAGTAATGTTGTGATATAATCAAAAAAAATTTAAAGCTAAGTTTTGGATACCATTTTAATCTACATTTAATGTAAATCCCTTTAATTTTGATTTAATGTTAAATGTTTTAAATGTAAATCCCTTTAATTTTGATTTAATGTTAAATGTTTTAAATATTTTGATCTAAGTTTTTGATGGTTTCAATCTACATTTGGCCTATGGAAGACCCCATGCGTAGACAACGGATGCGTTGCAGAAGGGGAGGTGGGGGTAGGGATGGAGGGGGCAGGAGTGCTGGCTCTTGCCCTCCTCTTTCCATCCATGACACAGGTAGCCACCCTCCTCTAGCAAGCAATGAAGCACAATTTCACTTCACCAGTGCTATATTTAGACCGCGAATTACGACGACCATTTCCATCTCTTTTCAAGAGGAGCCGCAAGATGAAGGTGCTTCTAGTTCCAAGAAGTGGTGGAGAAAGTCCACCATCCCAACCCATCAGCCCTAGGACATCAGGAAGTCGGCAGCTCTTCCAGTCAAATCCATCTCGGCGAGCTCCAACAGTGATGGCGCAAGCAACGAAAACTCCTCCCAGCACTCCAAGGGAGTAGATGATGATCTGGAGGACTATGGTTATATAATTTTGGAGGAGAATCCTCCTACACACATCGATAGCTAGCCTGATGTTAGGTCCTCTTTAGCTTTTTATCAGTTATGGGCAACCACTTTTCTATTTTTTTGATTCAGACCCCTCTGGTGTTGGTTAGTTAGGCAACCCAAGAGACGGGTCTCGCTATGTACATTATGTTCATTACAGTTATATATATGTAAATCCTTTAATTTTGATTTAATGTTAAATGTTAAATGTTTTGATCTAAGTTTTGGATGGTTTCAATCTACATTCAAAAAGATTACAGTAGTTATATGTAAATCCCTTTAATTTTGATTTAATGTTAAATGTTAAATGTTTCAAGATATAACATGTTAAATGTTTTTATTTAAGTTTTGGATGGTTTCAATCTACATTTGGCCTAGATGAAGACTCCCATGTGAAGTATTGTTTTGATTTAATAAAAAAGAGTAAAGAAGTAATTATATGTAAATCCCTTTAATTTTGATTTAATGTTAAATGTTAAATGTTTTGATATAATGTTAAATGTTTTGATCTAAGTTTTGTATGGTTTCAATCTACATTTGGCTTAGATAGAAGACTCCTATGCGACTTGTATTGTTTTGATTTAATCAAAAAGTTTTTAAAACTCAAGTTTTGGATGGTTGAAGTACATTTGGAATCTTAAGATTGCTTTTGATCTCTACATAGTCTTGTTTGAGTGAAAAAATTTCCAATAGGAAGAATATAGCTTTTCAATGCAACTAACCATGTATCAATTAAGCTCTAATTGAAAAAAGAGTTTAAAGAAGTAGATATATGTAAAATATCCCTTTAATTTTGATTGGAAACATAAGAAGTACATATATGTTTGTTGAATTTGGGTCATTGTCATTAATGCACTCAAATAGGTAGCCTTGTTGATTTATAATTTGGTAAATTGATGACATTCAGTTAATTGCATTCTAGAACATAGAACATATCCGACCATTGGACAGACAAATTTTGTACTAGATTTTCAATTAGGAATAGAGATGTGGGTCAAATCCCACCAAAAGTCGGAGAAGTGCTCCGAGTCTCTTGTCTGAAAAGAATCTTCGTACAAAAATATATTGTGGATGATTTATTTACATTGCATGGATACTTTTTACTAGAAAAGCTCACAAGAAAAATTGGGCACATTCAGTTTGTGTATATATCCAATACGATTTTTCATCAATGCACATAGAAAAACTACTTTCAATTAAAATTGAATTCTAGAACATATATATTGAGTACATTTAAATCATTTTTCATCAATGCACATAGTAAAACTACTTGAACAATTAATTTCATTCTAGAACATATATATCCAATATGTAAGTAACATTTTTCATCAATGCACATTGAACATATCCGACCATTGGACAAACAAATTTTGTACTAGATTTTCAATCAGGAATAGAGATGTGGGTCAAATCCCACCAAAAGTCGGAGAAGTGCTCCGAGTCTCTTGTCTGAAAGGAACCTTCATACAAAACTATACTGTGGATGATTTATTTACATTGTGGATACTTTTTACCAGAAAATCCAACTAGTTTTTCATCAATGCACATAGAAAAACTAGTTCCAGTTAATTGCATTCTAGAACATATATTGAGTACGTGAATCATTTTTCATCAATGCACATAGTAAAACTACTTGAAAAATTAATTTCATTATAGAACATATATATATCCAATACATGTAACATTTTTCATCAATGCACATGTATAGAAAAAACTACTTTCAGTTGATACTAGAGCACGTGCATATACCAAAACAATTTGTACATGTGCAAATACTTGCACAAATAACATAAGCAGCTCAACTTTTAGTTGAGTAATGGAAGTTCTAAAACATATTTAATCCGAGAATAAATTGTTGGGCAATTCAATCAAAAAAATTCCAATGGAATGCCATCTTCAATAATCCGTTCATGATCGGATTTGACATTTTCCATTTCTTAATTTTCATTTTTTTCTTTGATTGAACCTCTATCAACTTTATGCATGTTGCACACACCAAGTGACTATATTGACAACTTATGGAATCAGGTTCATAGTCTTCAAAGTAAACAAAATCCCCACTTTGATTAGTTTTTTCTGAAAAAATAATCTTTCAGTATAATAGATCCTCTGTCATATTGAAATCTGTGATCATTATAGTTTTCTAATAATTTCATTTTTCGTTCAGTGCAACACATCAAATAATACTTAACATTTTCATCGTTTTCAATAGGTGCAATTACAGCAAAAACATCTCCTGCACAATAGAACAAACTTAACAAAATTATACATATTTAAATTTATTTCTAGATATTTAAATCATTCGAAAGCAATTCAAATGTTACCTTCTCTAACAAGATCAGAAACTCGATCACCATCGGATGATATTGTAGTTTCCTCTTATTGCATTTCTTCAAACATTGCAACATACATTTTTCCCTTTGTATTTAGCTTTGTATGTTTCCAATCTTTTACATACATTTTGTTTTCACAAACGTCATTGGATTTTGTGTTGTCTATGCAAACATCACAAAAACAAGAATATTTTCTTTTATCCAATGCAAACACATTTCTGGACGACTTTGTTTTAATTGAATGCAATTTTCGAGTCCCTTTTATTGTTTCAATGTCATTTTCAATTGATCTATCTACGTCTTCAATCCCAATATGCTAGAAAAACCTTTATATGGAAAATTAAAAGAAGAATTTGTAAATATGATATCAAAATACAATCAAAGATAATCATTGCACAATAAATGTAGAATGTTTAAAATTAGATTTCCAATAAAAATTAAATTGAATGTACCTTCGCACTTCCCTTGATGGGTTAGTCTCATGGCTTAGAGAAATGATGCACCATTGAACAACTTCTTTAGCATTCACAAGTCGGCTTACAGAGGGGTTCATTTGATATCTTTGAAGTGCTCGTTTTATGCATGCTCGTGCACCGTCATGTTCTCTTTTTCCATGGCCAGTCTCAAAGAAATTCCAAAAATGTTTAATGTAGGTTTTCTTATGAAGACAACACAACCAAAAGAATGATCGTGCAGATTTGAATTGACCTGCACATCCGTTTGACCATATCCAATGTTCATTGAATGTTATTCCACGATTTTTCAAGGAATCATAAATTTTTCCAAAACAGTGTTGTACAAAATATGTATCATGTGTACAATCGTCACTGATATAAAAGTGATATTCTTTAATGATATGTAGATTTTCACTTGTGATTTTCACTTGTGATTTTGTTCAGCATGTCTATATAAAATATGGACGAGCATGGAGACTTGGTCAGAATGATAGTATTCACTCTGAATTTATTTTTGTGGAACAAATGTGTAGTTTTCTACAAAATCAATCACTAACAAAATGGTCCCTGGTGGAAAAAATTCACGAGATTTTTTGAATTGCAAGTCTTGCCATCAAGCTCTATGGGAATGCTTGGTGCATTTGTAAATTTCTGCCTCAAACTTTCTCAAAAAGTATATCACAAAAATTTCGTCTTCTAGTAATTCAATTCTTTTAACACTATTTGCACCTTGAATCGATGTATCGATATATTCATATCTCTTCCATTTCACTTTCATGTTGGAAAATGATTGATCATTTATATCAGTACGATATTTGTTTTCAAATTTAGTCAAATTTCCACAATCATCGCATTTTTTACCACCAACACATTTCTTTTTCTAAAATAGTTCATCGCTTTCTCTTTCACATAGAATTTGAGATATGAAATCACAGATAGTGGAAGGAAGAGGTGAATCCTTCCATAATGTTCTACCAAAATCAAGGAATGTGTCATAATATAACTCAAATTCCACATGATAACAACAACAACAAGTGTCGCGTACGGTGATAGGTTTTACATACCATGGTTTTTGTTGAACAAAAGCACTGATTGAAACATGAATTCGAAGATTCTCTTCTTTGCACTTGTTGAATAACTCTATCTGAGTGGTTTCCAAGAAATATTTTTCATGTTCTTCGTACTGATTTCGTGCTATTCTTCTTCGCATCACATGCCTTGCAATTAGCGAAGCACGCGAATTGTTCTTCCAATATTCATATATTATTTTTTTAACATTTTCTCCAAGTCTATCTTTGTATGGTTGCCTACAAATAGCTCTCCAACAAGCGAGTTCATCATTTACATCTACTTGCAGCCAAAATTTTTGATGTTTGTGCAAAGTTTTTCACGAGGTTCCTAATGCTTGTGCCATAGATGTTACCAAACAATTCCCTTTAGTACTTGATGAAACCATTGCCATATGTATTCCTCTACGTACAATTGAAACATTTTTCTCTCTAGATCTCTTAATTGAATTTATAGCACTACTTATATTTTGTATCACATCTTCCTTCATTTTTTTTATCTTTGGTTGATTCTCGAATACCCAGTAGTGTCGTAGCTTCTTTTAATTTCTTTAATGATAGGAGACCTTTCAACATTTGAGCTTGAACTGTCACCCGCTCATTTAAGAAATACTTTTCAAAAATGCAGTTAACACGATATCGTATAACATGGTCAGGTTTTTTATCTCCATATGTGTGAGTGTCAACATTTTCTAACATCTCATCATCGACACTGATTTCATCTGTACATATTTGAAAAAATAGTACATAATAAGTTTACATATGAACAATAAATAACTAAATTAATAAATATATGTATAATTTCAATAATACGTGCATGTGTTCAATATATATATATATATATATCTATATCTATATCTATATCTATATATATATATATATATATAGAGATATATATATATATATATAGATATATACATACCTTGTGTTTCAATTTCTTCATTTGAATTTCTTTCAATATTTTCACCATCTTCAATCATTGGTTCAATACCTCTTTCACTTTCTCTTTCAAAATTTTGTATCTCATCATCAATGTTTTGAGGAATATCTCTGTCTGTTTACATTAAACAAAATATTTAAATTCAAATTAGTTCATCAAATAAAAATTAAGCTTCATATTTTACACTAGGAAAATTTTAAATATATCAATAGATCATAATATTTACATTTACATACCTGCTTCAATTTCTGCTTGAGGATGATTTTCCCCTTCAATATTTGAGATGGATTCTATCTTTCTTTTGCGAGATTGTCTCGTCTCTTCTCTACGTCCCTCAAGATCTCTTTTTCGATCATATTTTCTCGCACAAGTCCTTCGATTTCCCATGATAATAGAGTATGCAGTTCAAAAAATTTCCTTTAAAAAATTAGACAACAACTCAATTATTAAAAGCATCACAAAAGATTTAATTAAAAAAAAAATCATTTTAAATTTTTTGCAAAAAATACATACTCCAATCCAAAACACTTTAAAAAATTCGAGAAAAAAATGTCTTATAAAAATAAAACGAAGCTCAAAATATTTACTTCAACTCAAAACACGTACTCTAAAAAAATTTCACTTCAAAAAATGCTTCTAACTTAAAAAAAAATGTCACTTTAAAAAATACTTCCAAAAAATGTCTTTTCGAAATTAAGCCCAACTCCATACTTTCAAAAAAAATGAAACACAAAAAACGTCCAAAAAAATGTATTACATACCTCCAAGAAATGTCCTTTGAATGTACGTCCAAGAAAATTCCTTAAACCCAAAACAATTCTTTGCAAAATCAAGTCGCCTCCAAGAAAAGTCTTTAAACCCAAAACAATTCTTTGCAAAATCAGATCGTCTCCTAGAATTCGAAATTAAGCACAAATCCATACTTTAAAAAAAAATGAACAAAAAACATCCAAAAAAATGTGTCACATACCTCCAAGAAATGTCCTTTGAATGTACATCCAAGAAAATTCCTTAAACCAAAAACAATTTTTTGAAAAATCAAACCGTCTCCAAGAAATGTCCTTAAACCCAAAATAATTCTTTGCAAAATTAGTCTGCCTCCAAAAAATTCCCTTAAACCCAAACCTCCAAGAAAAATCTTTAAACCCAAACCAAGACCTTTATAAAATCAGACCAAATGTGCGAAATGTGAGAAAATTGTGAATGATTTCGTGGCAATTTATATTACCGCAAAATGTGTTTTAGAAGGGGCGCCGCGAAACTTTCCGGCCTACGGAAAAGTAGATTAAAGTTCGGCCGAACTTTGGTTAAGAGTTCGGCCGAACTATTAAGTCATTAGACTTAACGGGCCGTCGGCGCAAAAAATAGTTCGGCCGAACTAACGCGTCACCAGTTACGCAGCTTGATGTTTCTGCAACTTTCGATTGATTAAACTGCATGAAACATTCTGAATTAACTATCGGAACCAAGAAAAACATTTTCAGAATTGAATCTACTTTCAGGAATACAACTTTTATGGAATTTCATAAACATTTACTAATTTTAATTAATTTTCTAATAAAATGGGTGCAAACAATTTCTGAGGGTCATTGTGATTCAGTGAAATCAAAACTCTGTATCTCCCAAAATACATTGTAAAAAAAATTGAAAAAATTATGGGGCATTACATTGGTCTATCGTCTCTAATGGGTATCTTTTAGATTTTTAGTTTATAACTTATATGTTAAGAAATTTGTTGCGTCGTGAAACATATCCAAAATATGCAGTTTTTTCATATTAGACCAGTTCAAAAAATTCTAGTAATTATGATATGCATCCATTGGCTTTGTAAATATGACAAAACCGAAGTAGACTCTGTCTAGATTGTTGTAACACATTTTGTTTTCTCAAAAACACAATTTTTCAATGAATACAACATTGCGTATTAACATGACTTCTTATGAATCCTTTGATTGTTAAGAAACACACACTCAAAGAAACTTTAAGTTGACATATCAAATCTGCATAAAAAAATTTCAAAAAATAAGTAATAGAAAACTAACAAAATTTTCGACAACTTTTATTTTTATTGCAAAATGAAATTCTAAACAGAAAAATTGTTATAGTTTGCAGAAATTTGAAGAACCGAAAAAAATGAAAGTTTTTTCTCAAAAAAGGGCAAAAAGTGTAACCCAACTTCACATTTCACCCAATAAGTGACAATAATTTACAAGAACTATCCCTAATTTGTTTCTCACATATTCAAATGGTTCTCTAACAAGAGACTTTGTGGGTATGTATTCCATCTTCACTATTTTCTCACAGACTTGTTGTGTGAGGAAGTGGTACTTTATGATGATATGTTTAGTGATTGAAGGAAGTAGAAAATTTTATTTTTGAAATTATTATTACACTTGTATTGAAACACTTAATAGATATAGGTTCACTGAAATTTACCTTAATATCTTGTCGAGCCCATTTCATCCAAAACACTTGTCTACAAAAATAAGTAACTACTATGTATTCCACTTCTACTCTAGATAGAGAAAGTAATGACTCTTTCTTGCTTAACCATGCAACCAAAAACTCTTCTAAGTAGAATTATGCATTGTCCACTTGTAATTTTCATGTCATCCACACAAGCCTCGTTGAATCTCTCTATGTTGTCAATGTAAATTTCTCACCTTTTGGGCACTATAGTCCATGTTTGTATATTTCAAGTATCTTAATATATTTTTGTTGGTAATAGATGACTCTGTTTATTTGTTGATTGAAATATTCCAACTAATATAAATTCCAAAATTATATCTAGTCTAAACCTTGTTATGTATATCAAGCTTCCTATCATATAGATGTAAAGGTTATGATCAACATCACCTCATTCATCATCCATCATCTACACATAACTTGCATCCAATTGATATGGAGATTCACTTAGGTCATTCATCATCCATCATCTGCACACAACTTCCATCCAATTGATATTGAGATTCACTTAGGTTTATAGTATTCCATTTCAAACTTTTCAACATATTTTTTAGGTATTTATATTGAGAAATGGATATGCCTATTGAATTTTGTATAGTTTATGGCTTGTAGCCCTAGGTAAAAGATAAGTTCTCCAATCATTCACATCTCAAATTCAAATTTCATCTCTTCACCAAAATATTTTGCTATATTTTACTAGATGATTTTTATTGATTGTAAACATATAATATAATTCACATACATAGAAGATTCCATAATATACTGAAACCAAAAGTGATTTGATAAAAACATATTAGCCAATAAACAAACCATTGAAACCAAAATTGATTTGATAGTTCTATTAGAGTTTGTAAAGGGCCAAGTATCCTTTGGATCTCATGTTTTATGAAAGGTGACATATCCAGTTAATGCCCCTACAGTCAATCTATAGAATATATCTAAATAGAAGTTTTTCATTTTCATATCTATGGTCTCAAAAAATGAGAGAGAAAAAACCTTTTATATTCAACATGTAAAACACAAATTAGCCATAAAAGTTTCCCATTGAAACCAAAAGTGATTTGATACAAAACATAGGTTTTAACCTTATATAGTTTAATTGTTTCAAATAGCTTTTTAATAAAATGAAAAATATTCAATGTAAAAAACATATTATTTAGAGACAAAAAGCAATTTGATATGAAACATATAGGTTTTAACCAAGTATATATTTAATTGTTTTGAAAATAGATTCTTAAGAAAATGAAAAATATTCAATGTAAAAACATGCATTCTTATGCATTCTTATACACCCTTATGTCTATGTAAAGTAGTTTGAGTGATTCCACGAGTATTCTACACTCTTGATAGGGTATAGTTTGTTGGGTTTGTGTTATATTCTTTTCACGACTAGTCACACACGGGGGGGTAACAGGGGGGCTATCGCCCCCCCTGTATGTTGCGCTGGGCACAACGTACGGGGGGGTCACAGGGGGGTGGTAGCCCCCCTTGTCGGGATCCAGGGTAGCACCCCGGAAATTTTTTTTGGTCCTTATTTTCCAGTGGGTGGACCCACCCATGGTTTTGTGCATGGGTTTGCACATGGTTTTGGGGCATGATGGTTTTCGGCCCCTAGTATTTCATAGATCCAGTCAAGGGAACTATGGTTATATCCTAATCCAGGGTTAATGGATTGGGGTTTATGTATGCTTCGGCATGTATATATATGTGTTGTAACTCTAAAAGGAATATAATGAAAAATCAAGCTGGTCGTCCCAATTTGGGATCCAGGGGAAAATCTCTGTGTATATCTGTTTTATCTTTTATGCTCTCGCTATTGTTTATTTTATTTTTTTAAGATCCAGTTGCAGTTAATTTCTGTACAAGGTTAAAACCTACATTTGGTATCAGAGAAGTTTCGGCTTCAAGGGGACGCCTTTACTGTTGAGGGGTTTTTTTCTCGAGCTTGAGGTAGAACTTATTCAGTGGGAGATCTGCGGGATTGATTCTTGCGGTGAAAGAAGATGGCGAGTGGCGGGAAGATAGAGATCGAGAAATTTAATGGTCATATTTTTGAGTTGTGGAACCTCAAGATGGAGGATTTGCTGGTGGATAAAGATTAGTGGATCACGGTAGTGTAATATTCCTAAATTAGCTTCAGCTAATGGGAATATTAATTTTTCTTTTGAAATCTAGATGCATGAATAATTGAGCAAGGGAGCTCTTAAATTGCCCAATGTATGAATAAAAATCCTCTCTAATGTGAAAGGGGATCATGAAATAACCAATTCAAGCATCCACATGTGTGAACAAGGTCTAAAATATGTGGACAAGGTCAAGTTTTACCAAGTCAACAAAAATGTCTAAATGCATTGAACCATCTTGTTGGACAACACAATTTTTGTGGAAGAGCCTTTGCATGGAAGCAACCTCATAGTGGGTGGGAACCTTGGTGTCATCAATTATATAATTAAAGATATGGCAAGAATATGGACATATTGGAGATTATATTTTCATGAGGTCTGCTTATACTTCCTGCATACTTAGCTATTTAGCTAAGTTGTTGCACTGCTTAGTGCAAGGGTTTGCCCGGGTGGGGATTCCCTACTCTTTCTTGGAGATCTTGCTTGAGAAATAGAAGAGGAGGTTTCTGATCTAAATTATCCACTACCTAGTGTTGGGCCAAGCACCTAAATTTAGCAAAAACGCAGTCCCATTCAGAAAACTGTGTTATTTCTTGAGGTGTGCAGTGGAAGGGGTGAAAACCCCAATTGGAGGAGCTAGTTTCCCAAGAGGAGGATTAGCCTTTCTTTGGGAAAGCTAGGAGCAGCATATTCAGCCATTTATTTGCTTGTTCAGCCATATATTGCAGAGCTTAATCCATACAGCATTATTCAGCCACATATTTGCAGCAACTTTCTCTTGTATATCTTTTCTGTCAAGAAATCTTTGCCGGGTCCTCTTGGATCTATGTAAAAGAGATTAGATCTTTGATTTCATGCTTCATTGAGTATTCTAATAATAATATCAGATGTATTTCTCCATTTTCTGAGTTAATCTCTCTTTAGAATGTGCAGTCTCTTATGCAGCAACTCCGACATTCTGCAGTCTTGGGGTTTTGACAATTTCTAGCTGTTTTGAGCATGGGAGACCTGTTTAACTATGCTAAATGCATTTGTTTCTGAAAATATCTTGCATGCATGTCCTAAATTGTCTATTATAAGGGAAAAAACCATTATTTTTCACTGTTATAACCCAGATATTCAGAAAATAACGTTTTGGGGCCAAAACTACTACTTTTCCCCTCTTGGTGACATTGTAAAAAGGCATGGTTTGTTGTTGTGATTGATTTATGAAAGCTATGGTTAAATACATTATATTAGATGATCACTTTCTGTTATAAAAATTTGGAATACCTTAAAGTATTCTTATTGTTGTAGAAAATCCCGGTTTTGGGATATTACAGTGGTATCGGAGCAACAATCTTGGCTCAGCCTGTGAGCTCAAGAATTATGGAGTCTTCTCATGAGGAGGAGGATATTTTTAGAATAAATTAGAGCAAAACCTTTTTTACTAGAGAAAATAGGTTCTTAAAACTTCTATTTTCAAGTCTGCAGGGCAAAAGCAAGGGCGTCAAATAAATGAGAAGGGAAACACATGAAGATCCCTGACATAGATATATACAGGAGGAAGATTCTAAATCCTCATATTTTGGATATGAGCACTCAACCATATCATCAAATCTACCACGTTCTATCAGCAATTTCTTCATGAAGAGGAAGAAAGGAGAAGTGCCAAAGAAAGATACTCTTGGTGATTATTTGTGGGAATATGAAGCTCAATCTGAGGAGTTCAAAGATCACTTGAATTTCCAAGGGTTTTTCCAAAGAAAGGAGGAAAAGAGCACAAGGAGCAAGAAGCAAGGTGAGGGTATATTCTTTCTATCCACTTTTGATGGATCACCTCTATGTCCAGCTAGGGCTTGGGTGAAGGAGCTAGACACCTTTGTGCAACAACATCAAGTTTCAGAATCTGAGGCCATCAAAGTAGTAGCACTGCATTTTGAGGGTAAGGCCTATGATTGGTGGTTGTTTGAATCATTTTCCTCAAAGAATGAAAATACATCTACTTATGCAAAGTTCATTTAAATCTTAGTAGAAAGGTTTGATGATATTTCATGTGAAACATCTTCTATTGCAACTATCAAACCACAAATTTTGCATGAGTTGGGATGATCTATATATCCAACTTCATTTCTGAAAAACCAATGAAGAGGAGGTGATATTGTTTGATGCTTTTCCAAGGGCAATATCTCCTTTGGATGAAGGGCTTTCTTCTCAAAGGAAATACATGAAGATTCCTTCTTCAAAAGAAGACCAAGATTTGAGGTCTCTTGTTGAAGATAAGGCAACTTCAACTATTGAAGAGGAGGAAGGGAAGGCATGGGAGAATAACATAGTCATGACAAGAGCACCTCAAGCACCTCATGGAGAAGAGGATGGAGCACTTGCTCCAAGAAAAGAAACTCTTTCACTCTTGCAAAGAGTTTCAAAAGGTCTCACACATAGAGCTCTTGGCATAACACATGAGCAACATGTACTTTCATTGCCAAGTGATGGGATATTGAAGATAGGAGGAGGAAAAGAGAAGGAATGGCATCATGAGATGAAGATCATGAACCCTTCTCTATTTCAGGGCTTGAAAGAACAAAGAAGGAAAGAGGACCCATGAAACAAAGATAGGGGCAAATATGTCCACTTACATTCACATCCTGCTCTATGCCTTGATGCCTCTTTGCAAGGAGGCATTTCTGCAGGAAGACCTCATGATTGGAGGGAAACTAAAGTGTTCTCTCAACTATATATAGCAGAAACATATTTGTTTAAAGAGGTAACCTTGGAAGGATCCACTACAGCGCTGAAAACCATTGATGGAAGGCTAGGCAAATTTCTGAAATTGACCTTGCTTTCTTCCATTCATCTATTTGCGTTGGAGGGGATAGAATCAGAAATGTGTGTTGATATGAGCATAGTATCAAGAGGCTACTCCATATATTTGGGGCAGCAAAGGATACTCCAATATATAATGAAATTTTCTAAACATAACAAAAAAAATAATTTCATTTTTGCATGTAGGGGCAAAGAGGTGGAAGTTTCTGAGAAAGAGAACCTTTCAAGGGAAGGGTGACTTTCCTAAAATTCAATCTTGTCTTGAGCAAGATTAGTTGCAAGAGGGGCAGAAAAAGAAAGTTGGGAATACTCGAACATGTGACTTTGACATCAAGCATGTCAAGGTGGAGAGCCATCATATAACAAATGCATCATTTCATATTTCTACAGCGCTGTCAATGTTGGGAAGCCTAGACCCTTATTGGGAGTCCCAACTCTTGATGGAATATTCTAAGGACCTATTCACGTGTAAGGTTCTTGATGGGCAAGAAATGGATGAAGATTGTGAGGTAGTTAATGGAATCATTTATGTTCATAATCAAATTTAATTAACCAAAGATTTCAAGCTCAAGGATAAACTACTTGATACAACTTATGAGGTCTTGATTTCAAATCCCACTAGTTTCATTAAAACATGTCATACTATATTAGATGGATTCATGTGGGAAAATTTCAGAGAGGAGATGCACTCTCATATGAGTAAGTGCATGAATCATTTTCTGGTTGAGGAGGAACATAGCTCTTGGGAAGAGTTATCATTATCACCTCCTTATTCATTGAGTGTGGGAGGGAGCTCATCCATGAGCTACCTTGCTGATTTTAAACAAGTGTATAACAAACATGGTATCGCTGAATCTCATGATGTATCTATTATATACTTGTATTTTCTTAACACTCATGTGTAGGTCTTGGCTCCAAAAGGGGGCACCTTTTCTGATGGGCTTCATGAGCCACTTTGGGCCATGAACAATGGTGATGACAGCCATTCCTTGGGAGGTCTTGAAGGGGTGATGTACTCTTCATGGTATGATTCCTTAACACCAACCATCATACACCTTCTCCAAGCATGCAAGAAGAATGGGGTAGCAATCAAGTGTTGGTGAGAACGCTTGTCATATCATATCCTATGGCAGTTAGGAGGAAAACTGCGCTGGTTGCACATGAGGGACCATTGTCCTTCTCCCTTATTGTATATGGTAGCTAGCATGATCTTACTTATGCTCCCACATGTTGAAGACTTTATTATCTTTATGAGAGACATAGTTGGAGGTGCGGCACACTTGTTTGATGTGTCTTTGGGGGAAGAGAGTCCCTACATTTTCTACACTACATGTTCCAAGGGGAGCATGAGAAAATATATGGCCACCATTGCATATTACTTATTTCTGTATGAGGTGGACCATATGTTTTGTTGGAGCGCTTGGGGCATGCCTCTCATGAGTAATTGGGAGAAGCTTTTCTATGAATTACCAAGCTGGAGGGTGATTCATTTTATTTGGATGATAGCATGGAGGAAGGAGACCTCCATTGATGATGAAATTCCCCATGATTGTCATCACTTCTATCTTGAGGAGGCCATGGATCAGCAAGAAGGTTTCCATAACAACCTTCCATTCTTTCATGATGAGAGCCCTTGGGTTTATTCACCAAATGCCAACTTGCACACTTGGGAGGAGCCATTGGGAGATGGAATTTTTGCAGAAATTTTGAAGCAATGGAGGAGACTATCAAATGAAAGGACCACAAGAGGAAGAGGGGAAATTTTGCAGCACCCTTGCAGTTGCTTGAGGACAAGCAACATTTGGGAAGGGGAGACTGTAATATTCCTAAATTAGCTTAAGCTAATGGGAATATTAATTTTTCTTTTGAAATCTAGATGCATGAATAATTGAGAAAGGGAGCTCTTAAATTGCTCAATGTATGAATAAAAATCCTCTCTAATGTGAAAGGGGATCATGAAATAACCAATTCAAGCATCCACATGTGTGAAAACGGTCTAAAATATGTGGAAAAGTTCAAGTTTGACCAAGTCAACAAAAATGTCTAGATGCATTGAACCATCTTGTTGGACAACGCAGTTTTTGTGGAAGAGCCTTTGCATGGAAGCAACCTCATAGTGGGTGGGACCCTTGGTGAGGAAGCTCATCAATTATATAATGAAAGAGATGGAAAGCATAGGGACATATTGGAGATTATATTTTGATGAAGTCTGCTTAGACTTCCTGCATACTTAGTTGTTTAGCTAAGTTGCTGCACTGCTTATTGCAAGGGTTTGCCCAGGTGGGGATTCCCTACTCTTTCTTGGAGATCTTGCTTGAGAAATATAAGAGGAGGTTTCTGATATGAATTATCCACTACCTATGTTGGTCCAAGCACCTAAATTCAGCAAAAACTCAGTCCCATTCAGAAAACTGTGTTATTTATTGAGGTGTGCAGTGGAAGGGGTGAAAACCCCAATTGGAGGAGCTAGTTTCCCAAGAGGAGGATTTGCCTTTCTTTGGGAAAGATAGGAGCAGAATATTCAGCCATTTATTTTCTTTTTCAGCCATCTATTGCAGAGCTTCAGCCATACAACGTTATTCAGCCACAGATTGTAGCAACTTTCTCTTGTATATCTTTTCTGTCAAGAAATCCTTGTCCGGTCCTCTTAGATCTGTGTAAAAGAGATTATATCTTTGATTTTATGCTTCATTGAGTATTATAATAATAATATAAGATTTATTTCTCCATTTTCTGAGTTAATCTCTCTTTAGAATGCGCAGTCTCTTATGCAGCAACTCCGGCATTCTGCAGTCTTAGGGTTTTGACAATTTCTAGTTGTTTTGAGCATGGGAGACCTGTTTAACTATGCTAAATGCATTTGTTTCTGAAAATATCTTGCATGCATATCCTAAATTGTCTATTATGAGGGACACAACCATTATTTTTCACTGTTATAACCTAGATATTCAGAAAATAACGTTTTGGGGCCAAAACTACTGCTTTTCCCCGCTTGGTGACATTGTAAAAAGGCATAGTTTGTTGTTGTGATTTATTTAAGAAATATATGTGTTTAAATACATTATATTAGATGATCACTTTCTGTTATACAACTTTTGAATACCTTAAGGTATTCTTATTGTTGTAGAAAATCCCAGTTTTGGGATATTACAGGTAGATCCGGGTACTAAACCAATGGCAATGTCAGATGAAGACTGGAAGAAGTTGGATCGGAAGGAAAAGGGAATAATACTATTGTGTGTCTCAGATTCAGTATTTTTGAATGTATCTAGGGAAGCTATGGCGAAGACATTGTGGGACAAGCTAGGGACTTTGTACCAATCTAAGTCTCTGGTGAATAAATTGTTCCTGCGGAAAAAGCTATATAACCTGAGGATGAAGGATGGAGACTCAGTGATATAGCATTTGAACGCCTTCAATATTGTGGTAAGTCAGCGATCATCTGTTGATATTAAAATCTCAAATGAAGATAAGTGCATCAGTTTGTTGTGTTCTCTACCAGATTCGTGGGACAGTCTGGTTATTACAATAAGTATCAATACAACTACCTTGAATTTTGATGACATTGTCTCAGCCTTCCTATCGAAGGAAATGAGAAGAAAAAATATGGAGGGTCATAATGGAGATGCCTTATCTGTACGAGGAAGGTCCCAGAACAAAAACAACAAATAAGGTTTCGAGTGGGAGATCTAAATCTAGAGGGAGATCTAAATCTCCTGGAAAGTTTGTAAAGGTGTGCTGGAAATGCAGAAAGGAAGGGCACTACAAAAAGGACTACAGATATAAATCTCTTGAGAAAGGAAAGGGATCTGATGATGCTCCTTCCGCAGAAGCAAAAACCACCTCGGATGAAGGTGGGGATGTGTATTTGGCTTCTTCTTCAAATACACATGTAGATCATGAGTCATGGTTGATTGACTTGGGTGTATCCTTTCACTTCACTCCCCATATGGAGTGGTTCTGTGAGTATGAGAAATATGATGGCAGTGATGTCTTCTTAGGTGATGATAGGAAGGCCAGAATCGTCAGACGTGGAAAAGTCAAGCTGAAGCTGCAAGGTGGAAAGATTAGAACACTTCCTGGTATTATGCACATTCCTGCATTGGCTAGAAATATGATTTCTGTAAGTAATATGGATGATGCAGGTGTAAAAACAGTGTTCGATAAATATGCATGTAAGATGGTTTGAGGAGCATTGGTATTAATGCGGGGAGTTCAAATCGGAACTCTGTACAAGCTTCAAGGCAGCACTGTTATTGATGGGTGCAACAACTTTGTGGTTCTTGAAGGTGGAGCGGAAAGCCTAGTGGTCTCTGGAGAAAAGACCATGCTATGGCATCAAAGGCTTGGACATATTGGAGATAAGGGCCTTCAGATAATGCATGGAAATGGTATGGTAGAAGGTATGTCTAATATCTCTCAGGTTTTTTATTTCTGTGAACATTGTGTATATGGGAAGTAGAATCGGGTGAGTTTTCCTTCTGGTGCTAAGAGGGAGAACAAGATATTAGAGCTTGTGCACAGTGATGTGTTTGGACCCGTGTCGGTTCCATCACTGGGTAAGTATGTGTACCATGTTTCATTCATAGATGACTTCTCAAGAAATACATGGATATATTTCTTAAGGAATAAATCTGAAGTCTTTGACAAATTTAAAGAATTTAAGGCTTTGGTGGAAAGCCAGACAGTGAAGAAGATAAAGGTGTTGAGGACAAATAATGGTGGGGAGTTTTGCAAGAAGGAATTTTAAGAGTTTTGTAAGAAGTGTGGTATAGCACGGCAGAAGACTACTCCATACACACCTCATCAAAATAGAGTTGCGGAAAGAATGAACAGAACGCTGATGGAAAAGGCAAGAAGCATACTCAGTGGTACCGGGTTAGGACAAGAATTCTGGGCAAAGGCAGTGGAGATTGCATGTTACTTGGTTAACAGATCACCTTCATCAATGTTGGAGGATAAGAATCCACATGAGGTATGGACTGGTAAGAAACCCTCTCTTTCACATCTGAGGGTATTTGGATGTGATGCATATGTACATGTTCCAAAGGAGAAAAGGAGCAAGTTGGATAATAAATCTGAACAGTGCATCTTTATTGGGTATAAGGATGGTTTAAAGGGTTACAAGCTTTGGAACCCGGAAACAAGGAAGGCTGTGTACAACCGAGATGTGGTGTTTAGAGAGGTGAAATATATTATTAAACATGAAGTCCTACCAAAGGAACCTGAGAAGATAGAGTTTGAGCTAAAGGAGGATGAATGAGACTCTACAATAGAAGAAGACTTAGAAGAGGAAGAGCCATAAACTTCAGCTGTTAGAATATTAGTTCAGGAAAGAAGACAACCAAAAAGGTATAGTCCATTTTCTTTCTGTTCAAATTTTTCTTTAACTATAACTGATGATGATCCAGAACCTTTAGGGAGGTAGTAGATTTAGAGGATGGAAAACTCTGGAAGGAGGCCATGGTTGATGAAATGTTAGGTCCCTATATTACTAGTATAGTCCCTTATTGTTGTTAGTGTAACCCCCTTATTGTTATTATTGTACCCCTGTAACCCCCATATTGTTATTATTGTGCCCTTAAATTATTATTGTTAGGTCGGTTAGGATTACATTGTGGCCCCATGGACTCCTATATATAGAAAGGAGGTTTTGATATTTGTATCATCCAAGAATTGTTCATCCATGTAATGTATTGGAGGTTTTCTCCTTGAAGTGGCTTATTTCTAAGGCGTTGATAACTCTTTTCTTCTATTTTTGGAGCTGGTTTTACAACATTTGGTATCAGAGCTTTGGATTCTAGGGTTTCGCTGCTCCAAACAGGTCATCATGGCATTTTCGCTATAACGTTTTTCTATGAAGGTTCAGAAGCTGAAATTTTTAGAGTGCGAAGATGAAATCCTGAGAAACATCTTCGCAAAATTTCAGAGCTTGGTTCGCAATATTTTCGAAGATATGATCTGCGGAAGTTAGGTCTTTTTGCAGGCTCATGAATTTAACCTAAACATGTCATCGTGGAATTTTCGCTATAATTTTTTTTCTACAAAGTTTTAGAAGCTGAAATGTTTAGAGTACAAAGCCAAAATCCTGAGAAACATTGTCGCAAAATTTCAGAGATTGGTTCACAATATGTTTGGAGATATGGTCTGTGGAAGTTAGGGCCTTTTCAGGCTCCTTAATGTCATCTCGAAAAAGGTGATCGTGGGAAAATCTTCATAGCTCTCTCTTTGAGCATCGGATTGGAATTATGTAAAAAGTGACTGCAAATACACGGACTGTATTTTTTTTTCTATCAATTTCAGAGCCAAATGAGGAAACATTGACACGTGGAAAGTCGTACAAGTTCACTCTATTGAACCAGTCCATAATTGGGGCATTGTGGGAGACTGGAAATAACTTTTCCTTGAAGAATCCAAATCAGGTCAGACCTGTGTCATTTGAAAGAAGCTTCAGAGGACTACTACATGGCCAAATTTCAGGATCCACAATTATAGAGATAATTCAATTTCAATATCGAGCTCTTCAAAAGCAAGTAAAAGGTGTGTATTTTTCTTTTCCAAATTGCATAAGTCTTGTTTGAAGAATCAAGTTAAATTGATTCCAAGGGCATATTGTAGAATAGATATCAATATTGGATTCCAAAATGGCCTCTAAAAAGAATTCAACACCCATTAAGCCTTTAGAAGGCTCTACTATGACTCATGAAGATGAAGAATGACAACATGACATATCAAAATTATAAGAGCAAGTGCAACAAATTTCACTCTCGCAAAGAGAAACAAAAAATGACATGGAAGTTTTGAAGAAAGACGTGGAAACTAAGATGGATGGTTTGAAGAAAGGAGTGAAATCTAATATGGATGGTTTGAATAATGGCATGGAAGCTAAGATGGATGGCATGGAAGCTGGCATGGAATCTAAGATGGAAAACATGAAGAATGATCTAAAAGCAGACATGGAAGGTTTGACAAAGTTGATACAAGAAATTTTTCCTAATGGTGAAAAAATATTAGAGGAAACTCATGATGAGAAAAAAATAAATGTTAATCGTGATTTCATAAACTCTAATGTTGAAGGGAAGAACCACCATATTCCAAAAATGGATATGAGGAATTTTGATGGAAAGGATCCTGTAACATGGATACTACAGATGGAGCAATATTTTGATCTCAATAATGTGCAAAACACACAAATGGTACGCATTGCAACTTTACATTTAGAACAAAATACATTTGTATGGTATTGATGGCTTTGCTCTCATAAAAAAATTGTCACTTGGTCAATTTTTACAGAGGAAATGATAGCACATTATGAGGATACAAAGAGAAACACCTTCTTTAGCCAATTGATAAATCTCAAACAAAAGGGTTTAGTGGGGGAGCACATTGAGGAGTTCCAAAAATTGAATATAAGGGTAACTGAAATTTCAGAGGAACACAGGATTGATCTCTTCATAGGTACTTTAAAGAATAACATCCAACATGAAGTTTGGATTTTGGAACCTGATTCATTGGAGAAGGCATTCAGGTTGGCCAGAAAAATTGAATGTAAAATTATGGCGACAAGGAAGCCTACCACTCACTTCTATAAAGAGGGAAGTGTTGCTACTCCTAGATTTGCACAACCTACAAGGTTGAAACCACAAAAATTGGAAGAAAAAAGAGAAAAAGGGCTTTGCTACAGTTGTGATAGCAAATACACTAAAGGTCATAAGTGTGCTGAGAAGAAATTATTTTACATAGATTGTGAAGAGGAAGAAGAAAATGAACAAGAATTTTCAAAAGAAGAGGGTATACACTAGGAACCAACCCTAGAAGAGGAAGAAATGAGTCCGACCATATCATGTAATGCATTGGCAGGAATTACCACTCCTCAAACTCTTAAGATAGAAGGACATATCAATAAGAAAAAGGTAATAGTGTTGATTGATTCAGGTAGTACCCATAATTTTATTCATTGTAAGGTAGCCAAGGAATTGAATTGTTTCCTATACCCAGCACCAGAATGTCAAGTGATGGTTGCAAATGGAGGAACTATAAATTTCTCTGGAAAATGCTATAATATCAAGCTAACCATGGGGGAATATGTATTGACTAGTCCAATGCTTTCCATTCCTATGGGAGGTGCTGATGTTGTACTAGGAGTACAATGGTTACAATCTTGGGGACGGTAGCTTTTAATTTTCAAGAACTTTTCTTGAAATTTTTTTCAGAAGGAAAGGAAGTTGAATTACGGGGTATTGCGGGGAAGCCAGGAAGGATAATAAGCTCTAATGTCATGAAAAGCTTCTAAAGAAAGAACAGCGAGGCGTAATTGCACAATTATGCTCACTAGAAGTTCCAACATCAAAATCATCTATTTCTGCAGATCTCCAACAAGTCTTGGACAATCATTCCAAGGTGTTTGAAACTCCCCAAAGGACTCCCACCTATTCGTGATCATGATCATGCTATTCATTTGATTCCAGGAAGTGTTCCTCCAAACATCCGGCCTTATAGATATCCTTACTTCCAAAAGAGCGAAATTGAACGTATGATTGCAGAAATGTTAGAGGCCGGTATAATTCAACCCAGTCAAAGTTCTTTCTCTGCTCCTGTAGTATTGGTACACAAGAAGGATGGATCATGGCGAATGTGTCCGGATTATAGGGAGCTCAATAAGTTCACCATTAAAGATAAATTTCCCATTCTTGTGATTGATGAATTATTGGATGAATTACATGGAGCAATTTATTTTACCAAGTTGGATCTTCGTTCAGGATATCATCAAATTAGAATGAAGACTGAAGATATTCCAAAAACAGCATTTCGAACTCATCAAGGTCATTATGAATTTTTGGTCATGCCTTTTGGCCTTACCAATGCACCTTCTACATTTCAAGGGTTGATGAATTCCATTTTCAAACCCTTCCTTAGAAAATTTGTTCTAGTATTTTTTGATGATATACTAATCTACAGCAGGTCTTGGAAGGATCATGTTGAACATGTTGACATGGTGCTCAAACTATTGCAGGAGAAACAATTATATGCAAAAGCATCCAAATGTTTCTTTGGAGTACAAGAGGTGGAATATCTGGGTCATATTGTATCTCATGAGGGTGTTAAGGTAGACCCTAACAAAATTAAAGCCATTAAGGAATGGAAAGTCCCCACAACCATAAAGCAGTTGCAAGGATTTCTTGGGTTAACAGGGTATTGTCGCAAGTTTGTTAAGAATTATGGGAGAATAGCAGCACCTCTAACAATATTATTGAAGAAATATGCATTTTCATGGACTCCTGAAGCAACTAAGGCCTTTGAACATCTTAAAGAATCAATGTGCCTGGCACCGGTCTTAGCTACACCATATTTCAAAAAAACCTTTATTGTGGAATGTGATGCCTCAGGAAATGGAATTGGTATTGTTTTAATACAAAAAGGAAGACCCATTGCTTTTGAAATTCGTCCAATCAAAGGAAAGTATTTACAGAAATATATTTATGAGAGGGAAATGTTGGAAATACTGCATGCACTAAAGAAATGGCGAAATTACCTAATGGGAAGACACTTCAAGGTAAAAACTGATCATGATAGTCTTAAACAATTTTTGGAACAAAGACTATCTTCAGAAGAGCAGCAAAAGTGGGTCACAAAGATGTTGGGTTATGACTTTAAAATAATCTAAAAAAAGGGAAGATAAATGTTGTTACAGATGCACTCTCAAGAAAGAATGAAGAGGTGGAAGCATTGCTTTATGCCATATCTATTATCCAACCAGATTGGATAACTGAAGCAAGGGATGAATGGAAGAAGGACGAAGAAGTGTGGACGCTCATTCAAAAGTTGCAGCAAGATCCTAGTACATCTGATACATTTAGTTGGAAAAATGATTCCTTATGGTACAAATATCACTTATATATTTGTAAGAATTCCCAACTAAAACAAAATATTCTTTTTGAATTGCACACTTCTCCTTTAGGAGGACACTCAGGATTTTTAAAAACTTACCACAAGGTGAAGAAATAATTTTTTTGGGATGGCCTTAAATCTGATATTCAAAATTTTGTGGCGGAATGTTTGGTTTTCCAGTAGAATAAAGTTGAGACAATTAAGACCCCGTGTCTCCTACAACCTTTATCCATTCCAAGTCAACATTGGGAGGATATTTCAATGGATTTTATCACAGGTTTACCTAAGTCCGAAGGAAAGAGTGTCATCATAGTGGTAGTTGATAGACTTACTAAGTATGCACATTTTTGTGCATTATCTCATCCATTTAAAGCAAGTACAGTTGCTATTACATTTATGGACACAATTCAAAAGCTACATGGAAACCCAAGGGTAATTGTGAGCGATAAAGATCCCATTTTTACTGGAAATTTTTGGACGAAGTTGTTTTCTTCTTTGGGTACTCAATTAGCTCATAGCTCATCTTATCATCCCCAATCTGATGGTCAAACTGAGATAGTAAATAAATGTTTGGAAGAATATCTTCATTGTTTTGTATTCGATAAAAAAACACAATGGGTCAATTGGTTACCTCTCGTTGAATGGTGGTATAACACTTCCTTCCATACTGCAGCAAAAATGACCCCATTTATGGCACTTTATGGATATCATCCATCGTCCATCACATCATCTTTAAGAAAAAATTCGAAAGTTCAAGCAGTGGAAGATCACATCAAGCATCAAAAATAAGTTCTCCAACTCTTAAAGGATAACCTGCATTTGGCACAAAATCGAATGAAACAACAAGCAGATCAACATCGCAGCGAGAGAAGTTTTGATGTAGGAGACTGGGTATTTTTACGGCTACAACCATACAAACAAATGTCCCTCAAGCAAGCTAAGAAGGATAACAAATTATCGCCAAAGTACTATGGTCCTTACAAGGTGTTGCAAAAGATTGGTACTATGGCATACAAATTGGAGCTTCCTGCTTCTTCACGAGTGCATCCAATTTTCCATGTTTCATGCTTAAAGAAGGTTATAGGTGAAAATATTCCAATTCAAACAATATTGCTAGAACTTGATGAGGAAGGAAAAATCATATTGGAACCTGAAGCGGTCATGGAAACAAGAACTCGACAACTACGGAATCGATCAATTTCAGAGTATCTCATCAAGTGGAAGAACTTACCCACTGAAGATTGTACATGGGAGGATGAGAATTTTATACAGAAGCACCCAGAGCTACTCAAGCGTTGAGGACAACACTTTTTTGAAGGAGAGGGGCATGTTAAGTCCCTATATTAATAGTGTAGCCCCTTATTATGTTAGTGTAGCCCCCCTTATTGTTATTATTGTACCCCTGTAACCCCCATATTGTTATTATTTTTCCCTTAAATTATTATTGTTAGGTCAGCTAGGATTACATTGTGGCCCCATGGAATCCTATATATAGAAAGGAGGTTTTGTAATTTGTATCATCCAAGAATTGTTCAATCATATAATGTATTGGATGTTTCCCCCTCAAAGTGGCTTATTTCTAAGGCGTTGATATCTCTTTTCTTCTATTTTTGGAGCTAGTTTCAGAACATGAAATGTCATCCTTGCATAAAAATGAGGCATGGGATCTGGTGGAGTTTCAGGTTGGAAGGAAGCCCATCGAGAGCAAATGGGTGTTTAAGAAGAAGATGAATGTAGATGGCAAGGTGGAGAAATACAAAGCTCGGTTGGTAGCAAAAAGTTATTCCCACGTGCCGACAATTGATTTTGGTCATATTTTTTCTCCTGTAGCCAAAGTTACTTCTATTAGATTATTTTTATATGTTATTGCTGCATTTGATTTTGAGGTAGAACAGATGGATGTGAAGACATCATTTCTTCTTGGGGATTTGGAAGAGGTGATCTACATGAAACAACCTGAAGGCTTTATGGTGAAGGGGAAGAAAGAGCTGGTATGTAGGTTAAGGAAGTCTCTGTATGGGTTAAAATAGTCACCAAGGATGTGGTATCAGAAATTTGATACCTATATATGGGGATTTGGCTTCACCAGAAGCAAGGAGGATCACTGTGTTTATTTTAAATTAATTGGTGACCATGCTATTTATTTGGTCTTGTATGTGGATGATATGTTATTGATTGGAAATGAAAAAGGAATTATCCAAGATTTGAAGACCCAACTGTTCTCCAAATTCGACATGAAGGATCTTGGTGCTGCAAACTATATTTTGGGCATGGAAATTAAGAGAGACCGGGCAAAGAGGAAGCTCTAGTTAAACCAGAGGAAGTATGTTGAGACTATATTGCAGAGGTTCAATATGCAGGATAGTAAACCGGTGAATGTCCTAATTCCTGTAGGTACAAAGTTGTCTGTTGAATAGTGTCCCAAGGCATAAGAAGAAGAGGAGGATATGTCTCGTGATCCATATGCAAGTGCAGTGGGTAGCTTGATGTATGCAATGGTCTGTACACCATACATTGCACATGCAGTGGGAGTATTGAGCAGGTTCATGTCAAACCCAGGGAAGGAGCATTGGATAGCAGTGAAACGAGTTTTCAGATATTTGTGTGGCACTAGTGATTATGGCTTGTGCTACCAAGGAAGACCAGGATTGGAAAGAGTGTTAGAAATTCGTGGTTTTGTTGATGCAGAATGGGTTGGAGATCTAGATCAAAGAATATCTACAAGTAGGTACGTGTTTGGCCTATTTGGAGGTGTAGTTAGTTGGATGAGTAAAAGACAGTCCGTAGTGGCTCTTTCAACTACAGAGGAAGAATATATGGTGGCCACTCATGCAATCAAGGAAGCAGTTTGGTTGCAGAGATTGTGTTCAAGTATGGGGTTGGTGCAGCAAGCTATAAGGATAGACTATGATAGCCAAAGTGAAATTTTCTTGGCTAAGAACCCAGCTTATCATTCAAAGACAAAGCACATTGATGTTAAATATCACTTTGTGAGATATATGGTTAAAGCTAAAAGGGTGTTGCTGGTAAAGGTGGACACTTTAAGGAATGTTGCAGATGCATTGAAAAAGTCTGTGAGCACTCAGAAGTTCTCTTGGTGTAGAGAAAAAATGGGTGTTGCAAATCTGGGCTAATGACTCAGCTCTCCTGTGGCCCCCTGCGGAAAGAAAACAACAAGTGGGAGAATGTTGGGTTTGTGTTATATTCTTTCCACGACTAGTCACGCGCGGAGGGGTAACAGCGGGGGCGATAGCCCCCCCTATACATTGCGTTGGGCGCAACGTACAGGGGGGTCACAGGGGGGGCGGTAGCCCCCCCTATCGAGGTCCGAGGCAGCACCCTGTAAAAAAATTTTGGTCCTTATTTTCCGATGAGCGGACCTGCCCATGGTTTTGTGCATGGGTTTGCACATGGTTTTGGGGCATGATGGGTTTTAGCCCCTCGTATTTTGTAGATCCGGTCAAGGGAAATATGGTTATGTTATAATCTAGGGTTAATGGATTGGGGTTTATGTATCTTTCGGAATGTATATATATGTGTTGTAACACTAAAAGGAATATAATGAAAAATCAAGCTGGTCGTTTCAATTTGGGATCTAGGGGAAAATCTCTGTGTATATCTGTTTTATGTTTTATGCTCTCGCTAATGTTTATTTTTTGTTTTTAATATTCGTTTGTAGTTAATTTCTGTACAGGGTTAAAATCTACATAGTTGGGACAAGTAGTGTTAACTTCTACAAGTTCTATAGGCAGAGTCTGTAAAGGGCCAGGTAGCCTTTGGATCTTATCTTTTATGAAAGGTGACATATCCAGTAAATACCCCTACAGTCAATCTCTGGAATAGATCTAAATAGAATTTTTTCATTTTCATATCCATGGTCTCAAACAATGAGAGAGAGAGAAAAAACCTTTTATATTCAACATGTAAAATACAAATTAGCTATACAGGTTTCCCATTGAAACAAAAAGTGATTTGATACAAAACATAGGTTTTAACCTTAGTAAATGCCCCTACAGTCAATCTCTAGAACAGTTTTAAATAGAAGTTTTTCATTTTCATATCCATGGTCTCAAACAATGAGAGAAAAAACCTTTTATATTCAATGTATGTAAAACACAAATTAGTCATATCTCTAGAATAGATCTAAATAGAATTTTTTCATTTTCATATCCATGGTCTCAAACTATAAGAGAGAAAAAAACCTTTTATATTCAACATGTAAAACACAAATTAGCCATAAAATTTTCCCATTGAAACCAAAAGTGATTTGATACAAAACATAGGTTTTAACCTAAGAGTAAATGCCCCTACAGTTAATCTCTAGAATAGTTTCAAATAGAAGTTTTTCATTTTCATATCCATGGTCTCAAACAATGAGAGAAATTTTTTTTTATATTCAATGTATGTAAAACACAAATTAACCATATCTCTAGAATAGATCTAAATAGAAGTTTTTCATTTTCATATCCACGGTCTCAAACAATGAGAGAAAAAAAAACCTTTTATATTCAACATGTAAAACACAAATTAGCCATAAAATTTTCCCATTGAAACCAAAAGTGATTTGATACAAAACATAGGTTTTAACCTAAGAGTAAATGCCCCTACAGTCAATCTCTGGAATAATTTTAAATATAAGTTTTTCATTTTCATATCCATGGTCTCAAACAATGAGAGAGAAAAAACCTTTTATATTCAACATGTAAAACACAAATTAGCCATATCTCTAGAATAGATCTAAATAGAAGTTTTTCATTTTCAGATCCATGGTCTCAAACAATGAGAGAGAAAAAAAACCTTTTATATTCAACATGTAAAACAAAAATTAGCCATAATAGTTTCCCATTGAAACCAAAGTGATTTGATACAAAACGTAGGTTTTAATGTAAGAGTAAATGCCCCTACAGTCAATCTCTAGAATAGATCTAATTAGAAGTTTTTCATTTTCATATCCATGGTCTCAAACAATGAGAGAGAAAAAACCTTTTATATTCAACATGTATAGTATTTAGAAACAAAAAGTAATTTGATACAAAACATAGGTTTTCACCAAGTGTATAGTTATTCATTTTCATATCCATCGTCTCAAACAATGAGAAAGAGAAAAAACCTTTTATATTCAACATGTAAAACACAAATTAGCCATAAAAATTTCCCATTGAAATCAAAAGTGATTTGATACAAAACATAGGTTTTAACCTAAGAGTAAATGCCCCTATAGTCAATCTCTAGAATAGATCTAATTAGAAGTTTTTCATTTTCATATCCATGGTCTCAAACAATGAGAGAGAAAAAACCTTTTATATTCAGCATGTATAGTATTTAGAAACAAAAAGTAATTTGATACAAAACATAGGTTTTAAACAAGTATATAGTTTTAAATATTTTGAAAATAGATTCTTAACAAAATGAAAAATATTCAATGTAAAACACATGCACATTAACATATAATTGTGATATTTTCCCTTCATAGGGTATAATTGGGACTGGTAGTGTTAACTTCTACAAGTTCTATAGGCAGAGTCTGTAAAGGGCCAGGTAGCCTCTGGATCTCATCTTTTATGAAAGGCGACATATCTAGTAAATGCTCCTATAGTCAATCTCTGGAATAGATCTAAATAGAAGTTTTTCATTTCTCCCATGCATTTGCAATAAATGTCAATTTAATATATATTTTTATTGAATTTTTTTTTTTAAGGGATAAGAAAACCATTAAATATGGTTGAAAAATGGAAATTATGCATATAAGTTTCTTGCTATCCCAATCCAGGGAAAGCAGTGATTACATATGTGCTTTCCAACATTGCGACTAGCAAAGTCGTCCGAGTGAGTTCATGTATATATACCAAGTGTGCTCCCACCACACCATGTAAAACGCAACTTGGTGAACTTCGCATTTGCAACAAGTGGTGAACTTCACATTTTTTATGAAATTAAAATGTGGGGACTTCAACAAATTTTTGTTTAAATGGAGTTTCACTTCTTTATTAATGACAATGTGTTTTTTTCAATTTTATACCAAGTGTGCTCCCACCATGTAAAACACAATTTGGTGAACTTATCATTTTTATAACTTTTTTTCTTAAATTGAATTTCACACATCAATTAGTGCTTTGAAAGCTGTGTTTTACATAATTTTTTTACACTAAATTACATTAATTTTCTGAAATTTATTTTGAATTTATTTTAAATTAGTTATTTAAAAAAATAATTGTAAATGTCCACCGTAGATATATATATCATGGAGGATGAACGACGAAGATCAACAAAATCCCATATCTCTACGAGAGGGGGGGATCAGGGATCGAGGGTTGTTCATGGCATTTAAATATAATGTTAAATCTCCATACATGTGTGTACATATGGAATTGATTTTTTATCAACTTTGTGAATTAAATTAGTTGAACTAATAAGTTTCATTTTTTATTTTTTAGGAGATAATAAGAAGAGAAGGGTCTCTACTCCATCCATGGAGCATGCTCATGGTTCACAAAATTTAATCAATGAATATGTACATGTATTTATATGTATGCATGTATTTTTCAATTGATTATAAATTCGTATTTGTTTATGAAGCTTCTCTCTCCTCTCGAGAGGTTGGTGGTGGTTCAAATCCCCTTAGAGGGCCATCAATAAATGGTAGTAGGTTGCGTGAAGGTAGTGATATTTATTCCCTCGGAGGCCAATCAATGGTTGGTGGTGATGGTTCTCAACAGGGTCGTTCTGGTTGTCAACAGTTTTAGGGTGGAGAAGATGCTAGCCAACCACATCGAGGTTGCCATTAATTTCAATATTTTTTTCGTTCAATTTGTACAAATTTGTTTACATGTGTTTTTTCTAATATACAAAATTTTATATATATTGATGCAGAGGTTGAAAATGTTCCAAATGTTGGTCAAAATAGATGCAGGGCAGAACACTACATTCAAGAAGAAGGTTGTCTACCCACCACAACTTATCCGGCCGACATTTCTGATATACCACGGGAAAGAAACATGGCGCAATGCACCATAGAAAGGTGTCAACAACTTCATGAAAAATTGCAGAGAGATTTCGTGGCTTTGACTCTACTTGCTGAGAGTCGACAAAGCCTCGAAATAGTTACACATTCATTGGGAAAACTAGTAAATGTGTACAGAAATCTTGGGCCAATGACTAATACATTTGTAGAAGTCACGAGAAAGAGAAAGGAAACAGTAATGGGTCCCGATAAATGGGAGGATATAAAACAAAGAGTTATAAAAGAAATGACAAAGTCAATGTTTAATTTCAAGGAAGGGCCAAAAACAAAGATGTTGAAGATGCAATATTTTAAGCACCCCAATATAGCTCACTATTTGTATGATAGGCACCTTGTGGCCTATGGAAGACTCCCATGGAACGATGAGGTTCCTGTTTATTTTGAAAAATTATTTTACGCATATTTTTTTTTGGAAATGAAACCCAAATACAACGACCTTTCGTCAGAATTTTTTGGTCCTGGGAAAGGTCAATTGTGTGACCATAGGGGGCGCTAGGCGAGATGTGGAGTTGCCTCGCCCTGAGCCACCATTGGTGAGTCGACCTTTTCGGGTCGAAACTTTGCAGTCAGAGATGGATGCGACTTCTCAAATAAGTCGAGAAGCAAGGGATGCCATCATCAACAATGTTCACAGTGGATTGGGTGGAGTTGATGTTTGTCTAAATTGACAAAGAGCACGTGATAATGCACGTGCCAATTTTGTGTATTGTACAGATTAAGAGATTGACAACATGAGTGTTGAAGATCTCATAATATATACAAATAATTGTCGCAATGGTTGGCAAGACATAATTCTTCATGAGGAAGAGGGCACAGGAACGGTATGTGTTAATGACCTTAGGGTTCAGTTATTTTAGCACACACATGTGTACAATTTGTAATAAATACATGTGTATGTATATGTAGACATGTATTTGTATGTACATTAATCTAACAAAAATGTATCATTATATGTTAAAACACCATTTGCAATTGTCACGCATGATGAATGACGAAAATGTTAATATCACGTTCGGGGCCTCTAGTTCAAACAATGAAGATGGGTCTCACCATTAAGATATGTTGACAAATATTAGTTTTTTTTAAGTGATATTTTTAAAATAAATAATTGTGCACACATGTACATGTACATATATAATAATAAAAAGTTTTAACAGATTCCTATTCCGTCCGATGTTTTTGGGATGGTGGTACCTTCTTCTTCCTTGGGAGATGTACCTTCTACTTCCTTAGGAGATGTGCCAGATCCACAACAAGTATGGAAAATTTTTCACTTTTGAAATTTATGCTTAAGTTATATATATATTCCACCTCAAAAAGTTCCATTAAAAATTGAGATATATATATCTATATCTTGAGTTATTTTACATTATTTGAATTTTAGGTTTTTGGAGATTTTCTTTTGGAGCCTCTCTTAGGAGATGTCCCAAATTCACCTGCAGAAGTATTCAATTTTTCACTTTAATATATATATATATATATGTTTTTTTATAAGTTATAATTTAAAAATTGAAGTCTATTTAAGTTTTATTATAAATTGAGATCTTGATCTTGAGTTATTTTATACTTTTAAAATTTTGAATTTTAGGTTTCTATAGAAGATTTCTTTAATCCACGGACTCTAGCGACAGAGATAGGAACATCCACACCATTTCAACCATTTGAACAAGTTGTCTAACTTTTTTTTTTAATATTATTGAAAATAAGTTTATATATACACATGTGCATTTTCATCTGAAAATTTTATATATATATATATATATATATAACTGTACATGTATATTGTACAGTTTACTATTGGAGATGTTCCCATGGGGGAATTTGTAGCAGGTGAACAAATGGAGAGGGAACCTCATGAGGTATTGCATGATTTTTTTTATATTTTGTTTTTTACATGAAGTTCTATATATTCTCACTCATTTTTAAAACATCAAATTTTAATGTTTGTACATGCATTGTGTACAGGTTCCCCATGCTTCGCAAGATAGCGCGCGAATTGAGACTCTGCTAGGAAATACACTATATCCATCTATATTTGACGGACATGATTTGTAGTTTTGACTGAGATTTCTAGTTTTAAATTTATTTTTTTATATATTATCTAGATGCACAGTCATATATATATAACTTGATACTTGATACTTGTGAGATCTACAATTTTTGGACATATTTTATTGTGTTAATATAATTTGTTTTGTTTTTGAAAGTTAAGTTTTGGATGGTTGCAGTACTTTTGGCATGTGAATGTGAAGTAATGTTGTTATATAATTTGTTTGGTTTTTAAAACTTAAGTTTTGGATAGTTGAACTACTAGTAATGTTGTCATCTATAAATTAATGTTTTGCTTTTGAACTACATTTGGCATGTTATGTAATGATGTGTTATAATTTGTTTTGTTTTTAAAACTTACGTTTTGGATGGTTGAAGTACATTTGGCATGTGAAGTAATGTTGTGATCTATAATTTTTTATTAAATTAAAGGTTAAGTTTTGGATGGTTTCAATCTACATTTGGCATGTGATATAATGTTAAATATTTTTATTGGATAGTTGAACTATAATTGACATGGAATGTGAAGTAATGTTGTGATATAATCAAAAAGTTTATAAAACTCAAGTTTTGGATGGTTTCAATCTACATTTGGCATGTGATATAATGTTAAATGTTTAGTGTTTTTATTGGATAGTCGAACTACAATTGGCATGGCATGTGAAGTAATGTTGTGATATAATAAAAATAAATAAAACTCAAGTTTTTGATGGTTGAAGTACATTTGGCATGTGAAGTAATGTTGTGATCTATAATTTTTTGTTAAATTAAAGGTTAAGTTTTGGATGGTTTCAATCTACATTTGGCATGTGATATAATGTTAAATGTTTTTATTGGATAGTTGAACTATAATTGGCATGGAATGTGAAGTAATGTTGTGATATATAATCAAAAAGTTTTTAAAACTTAAGTTTTGGATGGTTTCAATCTACATTTGGCATGTGATATAATGTTAAATGTTTTTATTGGATAGTTGAACTACAATTGGCATGGCATGTGAAGTAATGTTGTGATATAATAAAAAAAAAATTTAAAAATCAAGTTTTGGATGGTTAAAGTACACTAGGCATGTGAAGTAATGTTGTGATATAATCAAAAGTTTTTAAAACTCAAGTTTTGGATGATCTCAATCTACATTTGGCATGTGATATAATGTTAAATGTTTAATTTTTTATTGGATAGTTGAACTATAATTGGCATGACATGTGAAGTAATTTGTTTTGATATAATCAAAAAGTTTTTAAAATTCAAGTTTTGGATAGTTGAAGTACAATTGGCATCTTAAGATTGCTTTTGATCTATACATACTCTTCTCTTGTTTGAGTGAAAAAATTTCCAACGGGAAGAACATAGTTTTCAATGCAACTAACCATATCAATTGAGCTCTAATTGAAAAAAGAGTAAAGAAAAGTTAACATGCCACAAAACATGTCAGAAAAATAACATTTGTGGTTGTCATTTTTGATAGAATAGCTAAATCATATTTTAAGGATTCTCCATCGAAAAACAATTTCAATAGAGACAATCCTTAATATGATTTAGTTATTCCAATAAAAATGACAACCAAGGATGTTATTTTGTTGGCTTTTTGGTTTTTTTTTACTTTTTTTTGAAATAGAGTTCAATTGCTATGGATAGTTGGATTGAAAAGCTATGTTCTTTTCATTGGAATTTTTTTTCACTCAAACAATAATATGTAGTATGTAGGATCAAAAAAAATCTTAAGAATAGTTTTAAGTAAGATCAAGTGTTCTTGAAACATTTTCCCACGTGATGATATACCTTCATTGACCTCTAAAAAGTAGTTCATGGGCTATATGTTTTGCCTCTTTCCCATATAAATCCCTTTAATTTTGGTTGGAAATAGAAGAAGTAGATATATGTTTGTTTAATTGGGGCCAATGTCATTAATGCACTCAACTAGGTAGCCTTGTTGATTTATAAGTTGGTAAATTGATGACATTTAGTTAATTGCATTCTAGAACATATATATTCAGTACGTGAAACAATTTTCATCAATGAACATGGAAAAACTACTTGAACAATTAATTGCATTCTAGAACATATATATATATATATATATCCAATACGTGCACAACATTTTTCATCAATGCTGTTAAGTCCCTATATTAATATTATAGCCCCTTATTATGTTAGTGTAGCCCCCCTTATTGTTATTATTGTACCCCTGTAACCCCCATATTGTTATTATTGTGCCCTTACATTATTATTGTTAGGTCGGCTAGGATTACATTGTGGCCCCACTAGGATTATATTGTGCCCCCATGGACTCCTATATATAGAAGGAGGGTTTTTTCATTTGTATCATCCAAGAATTGTGCATTTATGTAATGTATTGGAGGTTGCCCCCTCGAAGTGGCTGGTTTCTAAGGCGCGATATCTCTTTTCTTCTATTTTTGGAGCTGGTTACTCAACATTTGGTATCAGAGCTTTGGATTCTAGGGTTTCGCTGCTCCAAACAGGTCATCGTGGAATTTTCGCTATAACGTTTTTTCTACAAAGATTCAGAAGCTGAAATTTTTAGGGTGCGAAGCTGAAATCCTGAGGAAGATTGTCTAAAACTTTCAGAGCTTGGTTCGCAACATTTTCAGAGATATCATCTGTGGAAGTTAGGTCTTTTTTCAGGCTCCTAAATAGGTCATCGTGGAATTTGCGCTATAACTTTTTTTCTACGAAGTTTCAGAATCTAAAATTTTTATGGTGCAAAGCTGAAATCCTTAGGAAATTCTTCAAAAAATTTGAGAGCTTGGTTCGTAATATTTTTAGAGATATGATCTGTGGAAGGTAGTGATTTTTCAGGCTCCTGAATTTCATCTCAAATAGGTGATCGTGGGAAAAGTTAAATAACTCTCTCTCTGGGCATTGGATTGGAGTGCCGTAAAAATTGGTCACAATTACACGAACTGTAGTTTCGTGGATATCAATTTCAGAGACAAAGAACGAAACAGTGACACGTGGCAAGTCCTACAAGTTCGTTCTACTGAACCAGTCCATAATTAGGTCATTGTGGGAGATTGGACACAACTTTGTCTTGGAGAATCCAAATCAGGTCATACCTATGGCATTTGAAATATAATTCAAAGGGCTACGCTGGTACCAAAATTCAAATATTGAAGTACTACAATCGCAGAGATAATCGAATTTCAATATCGAGCTCCTAAAAAGAAAGAAAAAGGTGTGTATTTTTCCGAATTGCATAAGTCTTGTTTGAAGAATCAATTTGAATTGATTCCAATGGAATATTTTAGAATTTTTATCAATATTGGGTTCTATAATGCCTCCAAAAAATAATTCCATACCCATTAATCCCTCAAAAAGCTATACTATGACGCATGAAGGGGAAGAGTTGTAGTATGAGATATCAAAATTACGGTACCAAGTGCAACAAGTTTCAATATTACGAAGAGCAATTGAAGATGAAATAGATGGTTTAAAAGCACAAATGGAGGCTAAGTTGGATGGTTTGAAGGATCAAACAATAGCAAATATGGATGATAAATTAATGGAAGATCACATCGAGCATCAACAACAAGTTCTCCAACTCTCAAAGGATAACCCAACTTTGGTGCATAATCTAATGAAATAACAGGAAGATCAACATCACATCGAAAGAAGTTATGAAGCAGTCATAGAAACAAGAACTCGACAAGTATGATCAATTTCAGAGTATCTCAGCAAGTGGAAAAACTTTCCTGTAAAATATTTCACATGGGAGGATGAGAATTTTATACAAAAGCATCAAGAAATAATCAAGCGTTGAGGACAACACTTGTTTGAAGGAGAGGGGCATGTTAAGTCCCTATATAAATAGTATAGCCCCTTATTATGTTAGTGTAGCCCCACTTATTGTTATTATTGTACCCCTGTAACCCCCATATTGTTATTATTGTGCCCTTAAATTATTATTGTTAGGTCGGCTAGGATTACATTGTGGCCCCACTAGGATTACATTGTGGCCTCATGGACTCCTATATATAGAAAGGAGGTTTTGTAATTTGAATCATCCAAGAATTGTTCATTCATGTAATGTATTGGAGGTTGCCCCCTCGAAGTGGCTTATTTCTAAGGCGTTGATATCTCTTTTCTTCTCTTTTTGGAGCTGGTTACACAACATTTGGTATCAGAGCTTTTGATTCTAGGGTTTCGCTGCTCCAAACAGGTCATCGTGGCATTTTCGCTATAACTTTTTTTCTACGAAGTTTCAGAAGCTGAAATTTTTAGGGTGCGAAGCTGAAATCCCGAGGAAGATTTTCTAAAAATTTCAGAGCTTGGTTCGCAATATTTTCGGAGATATCATCTGTGGAAGTTAGGCCTTTTTCAAGCTCCTAAACAGGTCATCGTGGAATTTTCGCTATAACTTTTTTTCTACGAAGTTTTAATCTAAAATTTTTATGGTACGAAGCTGAAATCCTTAGGGAAATTCTTCAAAAATTTGAGAGCTTGGTTCAAAAATACTTTGGAGATATGATCTGTGGAAGGTAGTGCTTTTTCAGGCTCCTGAATTTCATCTCAAATAGGTGATCGTGGGAAAAGTTAAATAACTCTCTCTCTGGGCATTGGATTGGAGTGCCGTAAAAATTGGTCACAATTACATGGACTTTAGTTTCGTGGATATCAATTTCAGAGACAAAGGACGAAACAGTGACATGTGGCAAGTCCTACAAGTTCGTTCTACTGAACCAGTCCAGAATTAGGTCATTGTGGGAGATTGGACACAACTTTGTCTCGGAGAATCCAAATCAGGTCTGACCTATGGCATTCGAAAGATAATTTAAAGGGATACTTTGGTACCGAAATTAAAATATTGAAGTGCTACAATCGCAGAGATAATCGAATTTCAATATCGAGCTCCTGAAAATCAAGAAAAAGGTGTGTATTTTTCCGAATTGCATAAGTCTTGTTTGAAGAATCAATTTGAATTGATTCCAAGGGAATATTTTAGAATTTTTATCAGTATTGGGTTCTATAATGCCTCCAAAAAATAATTTCATACCCATTAATCCCTCAAAAAGCTATACTATGACGCATGAAGAGGAAAAGTTACAGTATGAGATATCAAAATTACGATACCAAGTGCAACAAGTTTCAATCTTACGAAGAGCAATTGAAGATGAAATAAATGGTTTAAAAGCAGAAATGGAGGCTAAGTTGGATGGTTTGAAGGATCAAATAATAGCAAATATGGATGATAAATTAATGGAAGATCACATCGAGCATCAACAACAATTTCTCCAACTCTCAAAGGATAACCCAACTTTGGTGCAGAATCTAATGAAACAATAGGAAGATCAACATCACATCGAAAGAAGTTATGAAGTAGTCATAGAAACAAGAACTCGACAAGTACGATCAATTTCAGAGTATCTTAGCAAGTGGAAGAACTTTCCTGTAGAATATTTCACATGGGAGGATGAGAATTTTATACAGAAGCATCAAGAAATAATCAAGCGTTGAGGACAACACTTGTTTGAAGGAGAGGGGCATGTTAAGTCCCTATATTAATAGGATAGCCCCTTATTATGTTAGTGTAGCCCCCCTTATTGTTATTATTGTACCCCTGTAACCCCCATATTGTTATTATTGTGCCCTTACATTATTATCGTTAGGTCGGCTAGGATTACATTGTGGCCCCACTAGGATTATATTATGGCCCCATGGGCTCCTATATATATAGAAGGAGGTTTTGTTCATTTGTATCATCCAATAATTGTTCATTTATGTAATGTATTGGAGGTTTATTTCTCGAAGTGGCTTATTTCTAAGGCGTTGATATCTCTTTTCTTCTATTTTTGGAGCTGGTTACTCAACAAATGCACATAGTACATATCCGACCATTGGACAGACAAATTTTGTACTAGATTTTCAATCAGGAATAGAGATGTGGGTCAAATCCTAACAAAAGTCGGTGAAGTGTTCTGAGTCTCTTGTTTGAAAGGAAATTTCGTACAAAATTATACTGTGGATGATTTATTTACATTGTGGATACTTTTTACCAAAAAATCCCACAAGAAAAACTGGGCATGCATTCAGTTCATGTATATATCCATTACGCGCAACATTTTTCATCAATGCACATAGAAAAACTACTTTCAGTTAATTGCATTTTAGAACATATATATTGAGTACGTGAAACATTTTTCATCAATGCACATAGTAAAACTACTTGAACAGTTAATTGAATTTTAGAACATATATATATATATATATATATACACAACTTTTTTCATCAATGCATGTATAGAAAAACTACTTTCAATTGATACTAGAGTGTGCAAGTACCAAAACAATTTGTACATGTGCAAACACTTGTACAGATAACATAACAAGGCAGCTCAATTTTTAATTGAGTACTGGAAGTTCTAGAACATATAATCCAAAGAGAATAAATTGTTGGGCAGTTCAATCAAAAAAATTCCAATGGAATGCCATCTTCAATAATTCGTTCATGATCGGATTTTGACATTTTCCATTTCTTAATTTTCATTTTTTTCTTTGATTGAACCTCTATCAACTTTATGCATGCTGCACACACCAAGTGACTATATTGACAACTTATGAAATTAGTTTCATAGTCTTCAAAGTAAACAAAATCCCCACTTTGATTAGTTTATCTGAAAAATAAACCTTTCAGTATAACAAATCCTCTTTCATATGGAAATCCGTGATCATTATAGTCTTCTAATAATTTAATTTTTCATTCAATGCAATGCATCAAATAATATTTCACATTTTTATCATTTTCAGTAGGTGCAATTACAACAAAAACATCTCCTGCACAATAAAACAAATTTAACAAAATTATACATATTCAAATTTATTTCTAGATCTTTATCATTAGAAAGCAATTCAAATGTTACATTCTCTAACAAGATCAGAAACTCGATCACCATCGGATGATATTGTAGCCTCCTCTGATTGCATTTATTCAAACATTGCAACATACATTTTTTGTTAGGTCCCTATATTACTATTATAGTCTCTTATTATTGTTAGTGTAACCCCCTTATTGTTATTATTGTACCCTTGTAACCCCCATTTTGTTATTATTGTGCCCTTAAATTATTATTGTTAGGCTGGCTAGGATTACATTGTGGCCCACTAGGATTACATTATGGCCCCATGGACTCCTATATATAGAAAGGAGGTTTTGTAAATTGTATCATCCAAGAATTGTTCATTTATGTAATGTATTGGAGGTTGCCCCCTCGAATTGGCTCATTTATAAGGCGTTTATATCTCTTTTCTTCTCTTTTTGGAGTTGGTTACACAACATTTGGTATCAGAGCTTTGGATTCTAGGGTTTCGCTGCTCAGAACAGGTCATCGTGGAATTTTCGCTATAACTTTTTTTCTACGAAGTTTCAGAAGCTGAAAGTTTTAGGGTGTGAAGCTAAAATCCTGAGGAACTTTTTCTAAAAATTTCAGAGCTTGGTTCACAATATTTTCGGAGATATCATCTGTGGAAGTTAGGTCTTTGTTCAAGCTCCTAAACAGGTCATCGTGGCATTTACGCTATAAATTTTTTTCTACGAAGGTTTAGAATCTGAAATTCATATGGTGCGAAGCTGAAATCATGAGGAAATTTTTCAAAAAATTTTAGAGCTTGGTTCGCAATATTTTTGGAGATATGATCTGTGGAAGGTAGTGCTTTTTCAGGCTCCGGAATTTCATCTCAAAGAGGTGATCGTGGGAAAAGTTCAATAAATCTCTCTCTGGGCATCGGATTGGAGTGCCGTAAAAAGTGGTTGCAAGTACACAGACTGTAGTTTCTGGGATATCAATTTCAGAGACAAAGGACGAAACAGTGAGACGTGGCAAGTCGTACAAGTTCGCTCTACTGAACCAGTCCAGAATTAGGTCATTGTGGGAGATTGGACACAACTTTGTCTTGGAGAATCCAAATTAGGTCAGACCTGTGGAATTTGAAAGAGAATTCAGAGGGATAATTCAGTGCTTAATTTCAGATATTAAAGATCTGCAATCACAGAGATAATCCAATTTCAATATCGAGCTCCTCAAAAGCAAGAAAAAGGTGTGTATTTTTCCGAATTGCATAAGTTTTGTTTGAAGAATCAATTCGAATTGATTCCAAGGGCATATTTTAGAATTTTTATCAGTATTGGGTTCTATAATGCCTCCAAAAAATAATTCCATACCCATTAACCCCTCAAAAATCTATACTATGACGCATGAAGAGGAAGAGTTGCAGTATGAGATATCAAAATTACGGTACCAAGTGCAACAAGTTTCAATCTTACGAAGAGCAATTGAAGATGAAATAGATGGTTTAAAAGCAGAAATGGAGGCTAAGTTGGATGGTTTGAAGGATCAAATAATAGCAAATATGGATGATAAAATAATGGAAGATCACATCGAGCATCAACAACAAGTTCTCCAACTCTCAAAGGATAACCCAACTTTGGTGTAGAATCCAATGAAACAACAGGAAGATCAACATCACATCGAAAGAAGTTATGAAGCAGTCATAGAAACAAGAAATCAACAAGTACGATCAATTTCAGAGTATCTCAGCAAGTGGAAGAAATTTCCTGTAAAATATTTCACATGGGAGGATGAGAATTTTATACAGAAACATCAAGAAATAATCAAGCGTTGAGGACAACACTTGTTTGAAGGAGAGGGGCATGTTAGGTTCCTATATTACTATTATAGTCCCTTATTATTGTTAGTGTAACCCCCTTATTGTTATTATTGTACCCTTGTAACCCCCATTTTGTTATTATTGTGCCCTTAAATTATTATTGTTAGGTCGGCTAGGATTACATTGTGGCTCACTAGGATTACATTATGGCCCCATGGACTCCTATATATAGAAAGGAGGTTTTGTAAATTGTATCATCCAAGAATTGTTCATTTATGTAATGTATTGGAGGTTGCCCCCTCGAAGTGGCTCATTTATAAGGCGTTTATATCTCTTTTCTTCTCTTTTTGGAGTTGGTTACACAACATTTTTCCCTTTGTATTTAACTCTGTATGCTTCCAATCTTTTACATACATTTTGTTTTCACAAACGTCATTGGATTTTGTGTTGTCTATGCAAACATGAAAAAAACAAGAATATTTTCTTTTATCCAATGGAAACACATTTCTGGATGACTTTGTTTTAATTGAATGCAATTTTCGATTCCATTTTATTGTTTCCACGTCATTTCCAATTGATCTATGTACGTATTCGATCCCAATATGCCAAAAAAACCTTTATACGGAAAATTTAAAGAAGAATTTAAATATGATATCAAAATACAATCAAAGATAATTATTGTGATAAATGTACACTATTTAAAATTAGATATCCAATAAAAAATAAATTGAATGTACCTTCGCACTTCCCTTGATTGGTTAGTGTCATGGCTTAGAGCAAAGATGCACCATTGAACAACTTCTTTCGTGTCCACAAGTCAACTTGCAGAGGGTTTCATTTGATATCTTCGATGTGCTCGTTTTATGCATGCCCCTACACCGTCATGTTCTCCTTTTCCATGGCCAGTCTCAAAGAAATTCCAATAATGTTTAATGCAGGTTTTCTTATGAAGACAACACAACCAAAAGAATGATCATGCAGATTTGAATTGACCTGCGCAACCGTCTGACCATATCCAATGTTCATTGAATGTTATTCCACGATTTTTCAAAGAATCATAAATTTTTCCAAAACAATGTTGTACAAAATATGTATCATGTGTACGATCGTCGCTGATATAAAAGTGATATTATTTAATAGTATGTCAATTTTCACTAATGCTTTCTATATGATCGACGTTTTGTTCAACATGTCTACATAGAATATGGACGAGCATGGAGACTTGGTCATAATTATAGTATTCACTCTGAATTTCTTTTTGTGGAACAAATGTGTAGTTTTCTGCAAAATCAATTACTGACAAAATGGTCCTTGGTGGAAAAACTTCACGGGATTTTTTGAATTACAAGTCTTGCCATCAATCTCTATGGGAATGCTTGGTGTATTTGTAAATTTATGCCTCAGATTTTCTCAAAAAGTCTATCACAAAAATTTCCTCTTCTCGTAATTCAATTCTTTTAAAACTATTTGCACCTTGAATCGATGTATGGATATATTCATATCTCTTCCATTTCACTTTCATGTTGGACAATGATTGATCATTTATATCAGTACAATATTTGTTTTGAAATTTAGTCAAATTTCCACAATCATCGCATTTTTTACCACCAACACATTTCTTTTCGTAAAATAGTTCATCACTTTCTCTTTCACATAGAATTTGAGATATGAAATCACGAATAGTGGAAGGAGGAGGTGAATCCTTCCAAAATTTTCTACCAAAATCAAGGAATGTGTCATAATATAACTCAAATTCCACATGATAACGGTAACAACAAGTGTCGCGTACGGTGATAGGTTTTACATACCATGGTTTTTGTTGAACAAAAGCACTGATTGAAACATGAATTTCACGATTCTCTTCTTTGAACTTGTTGAACAACTCTATCTGAGTGGTTTCCAAGAAATGTTTTTCATGTTCTTCGTACTGATTTCGTGCTATTCTTCTTCACATCACATGCCTTGCAGTTGGCGAAACACGCGAATTGTTCTTCCAATATTCATATATTATTTTTTTAACATTTTCTCCAAGTCTATCTTTGTATGGTTGCCTACAAATAGCTCTCCAACAAGCGAGTTCATCATTTACATCTATTTTCAGCCAAAATTTTCGATGTTTGTGCAAATTTTTTCGCGAGGTTCCCAGTGCTCGTGCCATAGATGTTACCAAATGATTCTCTTTAGTACTTGATGAAACCATTGCCATCTGTATTCCTCTATGTAAAATTGAAACATCTTTCTCTCTAGATCTCTTAATTGACTTTATAGCACTACTCATATTTTTTATCACATCTTCCTTCATTTTTTAATCTTTGGTTGATTTTCGAATACCCAGTAGTGTCGTAGCTTCTTTTAATTTCCTTAATGATAGGAGACCTTTCAACATTTGAGCTTGAACTGTCCCCTGCTCCTTTATGAAATACGTTTCAAAAATGCGGTTAACACGATATCGTATATAATGGTCAGGTTTTTTATCTCCATATGTGTGAGTGTCAAAATTTACTAACATCTCATCATCGACATTGATTTCATCTGTACATATTCGAATAAATAGTACATAATAAGTTTACATATTCAATAAATAACTAAATTAATAAATATATGTATAATTTCAATAATATGTGCATGTGTTCAATATATATATATATATATATATATATATATATATACATATATATATATATATATATATATATATATATATATATATATATATATATACACCTTGTAATTCAATTTCTTCACTTGAATTTCTTTCAACATTTTCACCATATTCAATCATTGGTTCAATATCTCTTTCACTTTCTCTTTCAAAATTTTGTATCTCATCATCAATGTTTTGAGGAATATCTCTCTCTATTTACATTGCAAAATATTTTTCAAATTAGTTCATCAAATAAAAATTAAGCTTCACATTTTACACTATGAAAATTTTAAATATATCAAAATCATAATATTTACATTTACATATCTGCTTCAACTTCAAGTTGACGTTGATTTTCCCCTTCAATATTTGAGATTATTTCTATCTTTCTTTTGCGAGATTGTCTCGTCCCTTATCTACGTTCCTCAGGGTCTCTTTTTCGATCATATTTTCTCGTACAATTCCTTTGATTTCCCATGATAATAGAGTATGAAGTTCAAAAAATTTCCTTCAAAAATTTAGAAAAAAACTCAATTTAAAAAAACATCACAAAATATTTAATTTTAAAAAAAAAACTCATTTTAAAAATTTTGCAAAAAATACATACTCCAATCCAAAACTATTTAAAAAATTCAAGAAAAAAATGTCTTATAAAAATGAAACGAAGCTCAAAATATTCCCTTCCAAGTCCTACAAAAAAATTTCATTTAAAAAGTTACATAAAAACTCATTTTAAAAAATCATTATAAAAGATTTACTTCAACCCAAAACACGTACTCTAAAAAAATGTCACTTCAAAAAATGCCTCCAAAAAATGTTTATTGAAAATTAATTCCAACTTCATAAAAAACGCCACTTTAAAAAATACTTCAAAAAATATCATTTTAGAAAATACTTCCAAAATATGTCCAAAAAATGTCCTTTCGAAATTAAGCCCAAATCCATACTTACAAAAAAAAAATGAAGCCCAAAAAACATCCAAAGAAATGTATCACATACCTCCAAGAAATGTCATTTGAATGTATCTCCAAGAAAAGTCTTCAAAAATGTTCTTTGAATATACCTCCAAGAAATTTTTTTAAACCCAAAACAATTATTTGCAAAATCAGACCAAATGTACGAAAATAATGTGCCTCAAAGAAATGTCCTTTGAATGTACCTCCAAGAAAAGTCGTTAAACCCAAAACAATTCTTTGCAAAATCAAATCAAGACTTATGTAAAATCAAACCAAATGTGCAAAAATATGCAAAAATAAAGAATGATTTCACGGCAATTTATATTGTGGCGAAATGTTTTTTTGGAGGGGCTTGGCGGTACTTTCCGGTTGACGGAAAGTTATGTAAAAGTTCGGCTGAACTTTTATAAATAGTTGGGACGAACTATTTTTTCATTTGACATAATGGGTCGTCGGCACAAAAAACAGTTCGGTTGAACTTTGTTTAAAAGTTTGGCCGAACTAACGTGTCACCAGTTACGCAGAGCCAAGCCTTGAATATGTTTCTCAACTTTGGATTAATTAAACTCCATGAAAAATCCTGAATTAATTTTCGGAACCAAGACAAGCATTTTTAGAATTGAATCTAATTTCAAGAAATATAACTTTTATGGAATTTCATAAATATTTACTAATTTTAATTAATTTTGTAATAAAACGGATGCAAACAATTTCTGTACGTCATTGTGGTTCAGTGAAATCAAAATTTTGTATCTTCCAAAATACATTGTAAAAAAAATTGAAAAAATTATGGTACATTACATTGGTCCGTTGTCTCTAATGGGTAGCTTTTATATTTTTATTTTATAATTTATATGTTAAGAAATTTCTTGCGTCACGAAACATATTCAAAATATGCAGTTTTTTCATATTGGACCAGTTCAAAAAATTCTAGTAATTATGATATGCATCCATTAGCTTTGTAAATATGACGAAACTGAAGTAGACTCTGTCTAGATTGTTGTAACACATTTTGTTTCTCAAAAACACAAATTTTCAAAGAATACAACTTTGCGTATTAACATGACTTCTTATGAATCCATTGATTGTTAAAAAACACACACTCAAAGAAACGTTAAGTTGACATATCAAATGTGTATAAAAAAATTCCAAAAAAATGAGTAATAGAAAGCTAACAAAATTTTTGACAACTTTTATTTTTATCGCAAAATGAAATTCTAAACATAAATTTTTTTTTAGCTTGTAGAAAGTTGAAGAACCGAAAAAAATGAAATTTTTTTCTCAAAAAAGGGCAAAAAGTGTAACCCAACTTCACATTTTCACCCCTTGTAGGTTACCTTTTGTTCCTTCAAATAATGCAGTCTTCTCTTTAAATAGGTCTAAAATTCTAAGCACTTATCTATTAAATCACAAATAGAACAACTATGGGAAAATAAGAACCGAACAAGTGGAGGACAAAATTTTTTTGCAGGGCAATGTTGCACATAAAACCTGTCATCGGTGCTAGTGTTACTTGCAGTCAACGTTTTACAAAAGTAATTATTTGGTTGCTTGCTTAGTGTGTCGAGGTCAGAACCAAGATAACAATATTTTTTCTCTTGTTGCATAATATCATCAATTTTTAGTTCCTTGCACAAATGGAACTAGTACAAAGAATTTCTCACCAAAATTTGCAATTATAGCAAAGCACATATAATGAAACTGGAAATGTCTTACAAAATTAAGAGGTTGCAATGTCGTTTGAGTATATACTTCATATCTTTCCACATCTTCCTGACATTCAATAAGGTTTTTATTAGATTTTAAATCTTGTATATATAACAACATGAATAAAAGTGTTCACAACCAAATCAAGGATGAAATGCAGAGAACCCACATGCATTGTAACATTGTGAAGTTAGCAGATTAATTGAGTTGGAAGATTCAGATAATTGGATATGTGAGAATCAACCTCCTTCTTTATTGAAGAAACTACCTAAAATCAGTTTCATTACGTAACATTAAAATTTCAAAATACTTGGGTCACATTTTATGATGGAAATAAGATAACCATTCATTATTTTTAGTCATTCGTATCCAAAAGAAGATTGAAAATTAAAATTGGTGAGAAACCACATCACCTGTTCACTGTGACCCTGTGGAGAATAAATGAACTTGCTCCCAACAATAGGTAAGGACACAAGCAGTCCATCGCAGGCATGACAAGACTATGAAGTAAGGCATCTCCTTTCCCCTGCTTGATGTGACATGAACAAAGAAATTTTCAATTGGATATTCCTTTAGAAACCTCTCGACCCTGACATCTTATGCTTCATATTATTGGTTGTGAATGTTTAAACAAAAATGAAATGGAAAAAAAATTAAAGCAACTCCAACACATTAGCTATTTGGCACATTGAGAAAATATCATTTGCCTTGATATTAGGGGTTGTTAACATATCAATATGTAGATATGGACAAATGCTTCAAATCCTACTGTGTGCATCAGCCTCAAATTACAAGAAAAGTGAACTAGAATGTAAATGTTACAATGATCTTTGTTGTAGAAGTAATGAGCTCATGCCAGGCTCTTAAATTTCAAAATCCATTAAATTATTGACTTCCAAAAAGAAATAAATGAGAGAATGTTAGTACTAGATGACCAAGCTACCTATGAACCTTAGAGGAAATTTGGCACCTCAAGGCATTACCAATAACCTTGATATAAGTCGATACCATGTTTCCAATGTTCAGGACTAGAAACACTCCAACTCTAACTGTGCACATAAACCAGTGTATTATATGATAAATGATGGGAACTGCAACAAGTCTTATGATTCGAAAAAAACTTCCAACTCAATATTGATTTCCTTTAAGTCATATTCAAGGTGAGACTTCAATTCTCCATATTCCATATTTTATCAACATTGCTCTCATCATCAGGTGGTAGTGTTTGCATAGGTTTTTGCAATTGTCCACCAACTGAAGCTACTGACTGTTGGCATTCCTGTTGTCTAGCCACAAATTCATCCACATGAATAGATGATGGAATACCACTAGTAAACCCTCCACACTTAACATTAACAACATTGGAATTGATAAAAATATCATCATTGTTTCTCCCTCTTGCAACATAATCATCAACATTAACGTGCACCTTGGATACCCAATTTACAATTTACACATTTCTTTCCAAGGTTGAGTTTGTATTGTGACATGCCATAGGGTTGCTTGGGTTACCATGAGATCACAAAGGATTATCACCACTCAACATAGGCTTTCTCAATGACCTAACTTGGGCCATGCCCTGATCATGATTATTTTTTCCTTAGGCCTTGCTTTTTAGGAGAATCGATGCTTGTGGTGCTGGAACTTCTGTCAAGGCATTTCAATGTTTTAAAAAAGGCATGATTTTAAAACAAACATGATTTTAAAACAAGCATGATTTCTTGAAGGGAATGAGAAAGAAGTCAAACCAAATCTGGAGGACAATCCACTACCCCAAGAGAAACCTGACTATTTGGTAGTGTATCAACATCCCAGATGTGAACCTTAACATGGGATAAGCACAAATATGACTGTGAATTGAAACAGAACATTTTCACAGATCATAACTTGCTGATTTACAAACTTGTTCTATTCAAGTGGTGTAATTTTCTATTATGGAGAATCTAAGCTGCTAAAGCAATAACACAATTGAAAAACCGAAGATAATGAGGCTCGCATCTAGGCCATCTATATGTGTAGCGACAATTATTTCTTCATGCACTATTCTTGGGCATTTCCATCTAAAACAAATTCCCAATAAACAAAAATTTTGATTCGAAAACAAATGATGCAATTATTAAATCTCATTAAAATGTTTGTATCCATATCTTTGATTCATTTGACCACTTCATCTCATAAATATGTCTCTTGCTAATATGAAGGGATTTCTCTTAGAAACTTATCCTCAAGAAATCATCAAATCCTCGTTCATCATTATTGAAATGGGTGCAAAATTTATTCCCCAAACAAAATCAAATAAAGGACAAACCTTTATCTTTGGCATCAATGCATGGGGTACTAGTCTAATTGTAGCTAATTCAGAATGTTTGGAGAGACTTTAGTCTATCATACTACAACATATGAACCATTATAAACAATTCATTCCACATACCAATTTCCAAAACAAGTTTGGTGCCCATCCTTTAAGAGCATTTCCAGACTTGTTTTTTTTCCTTCACAATATTTTCACCCCAGAGCGTTGCATTACTTGACATCATATATACAATTATTTAGCTCTTTGATTCTCAAAGGGCATTGCTTCTCTAGGCTTGAATAGACATAGAGAATGTTAGTTTTGGAGGCATTATTACTACTTAAATACATCGACATTTGTATTGAGCATGTCCCTTCCTTCAAGTACCTTTTGTATGCCCTTGTTCACGTCTGCCACATGAATGAGGAGATCAACAAGCTAGTTAGGGATGACATATACATGATTTAAGTTCGGCTCACTTGGAATCCTCCCCTCAAACTGTTTGTCCCAATATGGCATGTTATGAGCATTTTATGTAGCTATGCAGCAATTTCATTTTTCAAATGGACTCAAGACTCTTCTCAAGTAGCTCAAGGTTTGTTCCCACCACTTACACATCAAGAAAATCAACACATACCATATGGAGAGGCTTTGCCAATTTTCCCATCTTTAGGGGATTGAAAGGGAGGAATTTTGTTTCTTCAAATGTCCTATAGACTCTCACATTCTGAAGTCTTTTAAAGCATAAAACTCTTGATCCATTAGTCATGCTACATGATTATTATCATTGCCTAGTCTCATTTCTGCAATGACATGTTTACTTCAGTATGAATGGTTGTGATGGCTAATTCACAGTGAATTATATATGAATTGTTTCTCATCTGCGGTAAAATATATATATACTCTTGTTCCATGTGCCTGCCAAGGAGAATTGAAGCCGACTAGAAACAATAAGCCCTAGGCTTTCATTGCAGTGAAGAATTTGAAATATAGAGGTAGAAATTAACAATGAACTGTGAGTTGCCATTTATGAATCATACACAGAGGAATGTTGGTATTGATGAATTATTGTAGCTATTGGACAGAATAAGGGTTTCTGTATAGTGAAGAGGTTGTGATTTGATTCCTTATCCTTAACATATATTCTAGTGGAAAATATCTTGTGATAACAGTGGCAAAATATCATCATTTATATAGTAGTTGAGTAGTTCAGCAATGAGAATATTCATTACTTGTTGTAACTTGTTACACAATAAGGGTTTATTATTAGGTACAGTAAGGGAATTCTCCTAGTTCATCAAGCATGGAATTCTTATAGTACTGAAGACATGTATATTGGTCAAAGAAAGTTGTAATGACAGTACCTCAGTGACATAAGACGGTGACCTAATCATGACAGTAACCTCATGAATCTGTAGTAGTAGTTTATTGAGTATTTGCATGACCTTGTTGTTCTGACAGTGCTCTTGTGATGGAAGCTACCTTGAGACAATAAAATGTTAGTGATCTGCATATATGGCTGTGTGTTAATTTAAAATGGTGACCTAGACACAAAGTACAATGGGTAACTGATATTCCTCTCCATACTGATGTATTACCTAGTTGATACCTTTGTTTGAGCATGATTTCTTAACAAGAATTTGAAGTATATAAGTGGTTGATATGTGCTGCAAATTTGTTCCTTGAGGTCATAAACTTACATTGTTCTTGAATTCCTATTACAACAATATTATTCATGTGAGAAAGTTGTATGGCAATGGGAGGAATATAAGCATGATGTCAATGTATTTTACATGGTTGAGATCGTTAGCTTGATGATTGTTGAACACAATAGTTACTTAAGCATGCAGAGGACCCATATGCAGAGATCCATAGGAAATTTTCTTGAATAGTGTGACTATGATAACATTGATATGTATGATGCCATGACAACACCTCTATGACAGCTAGGATAGTATGTATGGAAGTTGTGATAGTACATGTGATGGCAGCAGTGGATGGAAGCTGCAACAAAGAGACAAAAATAGACAAGCAGTGGATAACAGTGCAGCAGTGATAGCAGCAACAGAGGTTACAACAACAAATAGTAAGAGCAGTATAGTGCAGCAGAGGCAACGTGGAAAGTAGATAGTGTGTAGTAGCAGAGACATCATGGACAAAAGCAGTGGTTGCAGACAGTGAGGGCATCAGTAGAGAAGCAGCAGTGAAGTGTGGTGGACCAATAGTGGCAGTGGAGTGCAGCTTGATTGTATTTGGGTCATTACCCCTAGTATGGGATCCTAGACCTTTTCAAGGAGCATTTGTTTCCTTCCATATTGCTGGTAAAACCCTTTGGAGTCTTGCACTTCCTTCCAGAATTCTCTGTTAAATGTTGTATGTACATCATACATAACACAACACCTTGTTTGATGGTGAGAAAAAAAGGCTTCAATACATTTGGCACAAAGAGGTGATAATTACACCATCATAATTTTCAATAGATCAAACTCTCAATGTCGACCAAGAAGACTATTATATATTATGAGATTCATGGGAAAGATAATTCCCTATATTTTCATTCTAGTGGGTATACTTCCACCACCATTTCCTATCCCGCTTAGACATGTCTAAAATTTATACATACATTGGGAAATCACCCACAATTGATTCACATAACAAAACCTTTCTAGACCTTGCACCACTAGGTTCACCACTTCCTTTTTCTGACATATCTTCATCAGTGGTGCATTAAGCACAATGCATATGCACTAGCCATGTAAGTTGGAGACATCATATTTATGAGACAATGTAAATCTTCCTACTCAACCAATAGATGTATCACCTCCACAAGGTGACAAGATCATTCCTGCTCCTTTCTGGCACTAGTAACTACCCCTCAACCTAGATTTTGTAGTGAAACATCCATCAATAGATTCTTCTCTTTCACTTCAAATGTTAGGATAGTTTCGATATGCCATCCCAACCTTCTAGGCTCATCCAAATAGGCCCTCTCACCCTTAAGCACTCCTTAAAAAATATTATGAGGGTCTGCATCAGCCCCTCCACGATGATAATTGATGACAGGGATGCCTTTATTCCCTCACTTATCTCTACCTCTATCTCAATTATGGAAAATTGATGTTGAATAGTTTGTCCTTTGTTTTTGTGGTTTAGCTTCCCTATTCACCATTTATTATGTTATTTTATTCGTTTATCATCATGGCACCCCTATAATCCAGTGTTGACTCACTATATTTACTGGTCCAATTGATCCATCCTTTGGTGATTTGTGGACATTAATCAACTCATCTTACCTTCACAAACTATTCTTGGACATTTCAATGCGCATTAGTTGATATTAGTTTATTACTATTTCTACTATGAATTTTCCTACATGACACAAATGCATTAAATTATGTTTGAATTTATACCAATTTGTTCATAATTTCAACACAATGGCATTGTTTTCTCTTTTTCTCTCTTAAATAATTTGTAATTAGACCCTGCATTGAATATGAGGACTGATCAAGTTTTCATAGTTTTCAGATGCAACAAAATGCGGCCAAAGAATTTCCTTACCAAGAAACAAGGTCACTTTGACATATCAAATTTAAGGCAACTCTAAAGATAGGGTAAAGCCTACCTGTCTCTCATGTTTAACTTTATAGCACTGTTAGTCATCAGTAATTTTTGCCGATATCAAAAGATGACTAAGTTATAATCCTAAGATTTCTAGAAACAAGATTTGAAAAATATTGAGAGTTCTAGAAATCTCACTGCTTTCATTATCCTAAACCTAACTGTTCTACTAAATTTTCCCATCTTTTCCTTCTCAAAAATACCCTGCTGCTCCAAGAAAATTCCATTTTATGGGCCTGTTTGCCTCATTTTTTCACTCCACCTACACCCTCATTCATCCCCTTTTTCCCCTCTAAAAACCCTCAAAAATCCTCCCTCATTCATCATTTTTTCTAAAAATCCTTAAACAAATGTAAAAATCTTTTTACATTGTTTAAAATTAAAATTTTAGCCTATCGGGCCCTTTAAAACCTTACAAAAACCCTATTTTTGTGTTAAACTCTCCCTTTCTTATGAAATTGACCTTAAGCCCCTTTTTGGCTTAAAAATTCAACCCCCGGTTCCACTTACTTCCATAAGACCGAGGCCTCTGCATGTTTCCAGCCCCTTCCTTATTTTTATTTACACCTCTGCCCTTTTATCTTTATACACTCCAAAACCTTGTATAAAGCCCCCAACTTTCAAAAAATATTAAGGCATACCCCCTTTAATTCACCCCACCTCTTCTTTTTCTTCCGGATCATCTCGACCGTTGATCATGAGCCTGGGCCCTGATCCAATGGTCATCATATGACCACCCTTCATCCCGCATCAGCACAACTCCACACTACCCGACAAATCCCGCCACGTCATCATGCCCAAGCCTCGCCTTCCACTTAACCTTGTCACCAACCATAGCCTGCTATCTTTCTCTGGGCTCCACCCTTAAAAATTGCGCCCCGCTCCCAGACTCTACCTGCACCGTCGATCTCGCGCCTCGAGATCTGACAGTCCAGATTGAATATCGTGTAGATTCTTGCGCTGATATTTAACGGCCCCGACCTACGTGAAATGGGCGGTTTCGCCCTTCCACGTGGTAATCTATTAGTGGAATCGCGCAGCCCCAGCCCAATACCACTTACCGCTCTCAACCCACGTGATAAACTGCCATGGTTTTCCAAAAACCACCTTTCTCCTCCCCACGCCAAAGTCAACGTTCTTCACCTCCGTTTGAAATTTATCATGGTTTCGCCTCCATAATCATGCCCCTGCACTCCCTCCTCCTCTGTAGATCACCCCCGATGCCTCAGAAACCCAAAAATGCAGTCTGGTCACTCCCGCAAGTTTTAAGCTAACACTATTTTTTGTTTTTTGCAGGTTATTAATGGCGGAAATTCCCAAAAAGCATTCCGACAGTCAAGAAAATGATGGAATTAACCTATGGATGATGATCTAGAGGTAAATTCATATAAAAGACATAGAGGGTCTGCATAAAGGTTAACCCTTGATGAATCATGATCATCGATGGGTTATAAAACCCTCCAACACATGATGACCGCATCCCTGCACACAGAAAGCACAAACAAATCAAAGAAACAACAAACAATGAAGAAAAAAAGGATTAAAAGGCTAAATCAAGATCAAAGGATAAAATAGAGGATTAACCCTTAAGACAGTGATTAAAAGATAAAGGTCAAAGGTTTAACAAAACAAAGAATAAATAAACAGACAATTATAAAGTAGAGATAAAGGATAAAGGCAGTAAGGCAGATTATGAGGACTAAATCAAGGTTCAAAGGCCTAAAGGACAGATTTATGATTAAACAAATATTAATTAACCCAATGACAACTTTAGATGACTCAAAAAAGAAGCATTCACTTCTCCAAAGACCAAACTTCCACCTACAACATGTTTTCTTTCCATAAAGGCTTTGGGCAGTTATTACACAATCAGAGATATTTTATATCTATCAAGGTAGTTATTACAAAGTTATTATAGGCCTTTAAAGTCAAAATTTTTACCTCTTCTTCTTTAGAAGTTAAGATAGGAGTTATTGAAACAAAGAAGTAGTTGCAGATATTCCTACCTTAAGCCTTGCATGGTTTTCAAGGTTAGGAATGCACTTACTCTGTAATTAATGATACTCAAACCCTATCTTGAGCTCCACCTCCTCATTTGCAGCATAAATACTGCATCTAAATTCATTGTATTGTTGGCAATTGGTGATTCTTTGAATTAATACATAGTCTCATGGAATTTGAAGGAAAATTGATGTTTTGGATCTTGTGGATGCCCTGATTTGTTTGTTGATGGAGGAGGCTAGATCACTGGATCCCTGAGCTTGGTTGTTGGTGAAGTACTTCTATCTGTTATTGTTATTTCCTATTTTCATTATGTTTCCACCCTTCTTTGTTACATTAGAGTAAAAGTTTTAGGCTAAGAAATGTATTTTGAAAGCACCTTACTTCTGTTTGCTCTTCACTGTCTTAATGTTTTCTTCTGCAAGGTATGATTGGAGGATTCTTAATTTCCCTCCAGTTCCATCTAGCTTGTTATTTTAGAAATAATTCAATAGAGTATAACCAAGGAGTTTCTCTTTTGGTATCTCCATGTTCCTTTGAGTATGGCTTGAGAGGTTGTTTTAAGGAATAATTTCAATAGAGTGAAACCAGGAAATTAATTGGTGAGTCCATGCTCCTTTGAGTACAACTTGAGATATTGTTTTTAAAGATCTTTTTAAAGTATGCCTCAAAATGTTGCTTTGAAAGATCCCTAAAGAGTTGGTCAAAAGTAGATTAGATTATCTCTGTTTGATCTTAGGCTGCTCTTACTGTTTATCTTATATGTTTTCTTATCTGAAAGTAGTCTTTTGATTGTTGTATTGTTATCTAAAAGGTTTTCTTATTAAAAGTTTGTCCAAAGAAGTCTATTGTTGTCCTTTGGCTTGCTTCAAAACAGATACCTTGAAAGATGTCTCTTGTTTAAAGTACATGATAAAGGATTCTTAATTGCCCTTTGTCCTACTTTTCATTCTTATCCTTAATTTTCACACCATTATCCCTAAACTTTGAAGATCCACTGGCCAAGTTAGATTTTCCCTATGAGACTCCCCGATCCATTGATGAACTTATCATGGCTTTCATTTGACTCCATTTCCCAATGACTTAGATATTTCCCCATTCTATCTACGCTCTTTGATCATCATACCCAACCAAAACAAAAAACACAACCTCATACTTCATAACTAGCCTAAAATAAACCCTTAAAAGCAAACAGGCACATATCCTTTGCAAAACAATTTGAGAGATCCCTCTCTGATTCTAGGAAGGCTAGGTCCTAGAACTCTAAAGATTGGTTTCATGTTACCTTGTCATTTGGTATCCCAATCTGCCAAATCACAGGATCATAACAAACACAACATCTTAAAATACCTCAAGAATCAATGTAATCCTAGACGCCACTAACTCTATTTTCAGTGTGCTTGAGACAAACAAAGATCACATGGAAAATCACCAAATTTTTCAACATTTATTGTGTCCACTTTCAATGTGTGTGTGCATATGTGCTATATCTCTTTCTCCTCAATTAAATTCATTGTAACCTCTGTATCTCTCTCATCGGATTTTGCATCATCAACACGAGATTCAAGTGAATTCTCTTCATGTAAGTTCACTGGTGCAGATTGCATGAAGTTATCGAACTATGGGAGCTGCACAAGTCTTCTGATTCAGAAAAAACTTCCAACTCAATATTGATTTCCTTTAATTCAAACCGTGGGCCTATCCATACAGTCTAACATGAGATCCACGTCAGGTACCAAACCAAGATATTGTTCCAGGAGCTGCAACAGTCCCCAAATTGTAAATATTATTATAGAGGATCAAGGAAGCCCATCCTTACCTGGAAGAAGGCTAAACTTCAGAGAAAAGTGCCATCCCACAAGCATATGAATCAAAAGGGAAAAATAGGGCGATCAAAAGTTCAAAACAACTTATATAAACCCACAATATACATGATTACATAGGCATAAAACACATGGCTGACATCAATACATCATAATGTGACTAAGTTAATAAGTGGACATTAGTCTCTCTACCACCCCTCTTAGTGGCCACCTCCTTGACTGTAATTCCAAATGGCGATCTGAATAACTCCAAATTATTATTTTCCAATAAGTTGGTAAGGATATTTTTCATTTTTCATTTATCCCCTGTCCCCCGATGTTGTGACCGTATATGTGCATGTAACACTGTAATCTTCACAATACTCATCATGGTTTGATTATCACAATAATGTATGGTGGGATGATTCTTCCCGCAATGAAAATTCTTAAGTGTTATTCAAAGCCATATGACTTCACATATGGCTTTCATTAGTAGCACATGTTCAACACATGTAAATGTGTCTGAATTGCATTTTTCTCCTTGATTGTTCTAGAATTTGCTTCTAAACTTAGGATATTGTTTCCAGTACTCCACTGTATGGTCTTGTGTGAAGACATAAGTCTTTCCCCTATGGAAATTGTATAAACCATATTGTTCAATGTTGGTGATTTTTTTTCCGAAGAAATTATTTCAAGCAGAAAATGTGATGTTACATTTTGTAGGTGTCTGTAAACCAATAAAGTGTTGGCTATGCTTCAAAACCATATATGTTCAAAATAACTTCTCATCTTGGGATTTATAAACCATCTCACATTGACATTACATCTTTTATACTAATAATCATAAGTGTCATGGAAAATAGAACTAGTGTTCACCAAACTTCATGACTATTTTATCCATTAGCACAAATTCCAGGCAATATCTAGGCAAATAACTATCATTGAGGTAGAGATGTGAAAACCTTACCTCTAATCTGAGTCATGTCAAGAATTTCCTCTTAACCATCCACTGCTTTTTTTGCACAGTTTTTCTTCTAAAACACTATGCTCTTTGGCCTGGGTGATAAGGTGAGACAAACCAATGCTCTGGTTTCTGATTTATTTTTTAATCCAACCACGACCTCTTATTAGTTTGGAATTTCCAAAAACTTACATCTCTCTGACCTGCCTGTCCACTGTAAGAGTGCAATGATGATCAAGATAAATACTGCCTTAATCTCTACAATATTTCTGGTGCCCCTCCCAAGGCCTAAGAATGCTTGAGAAGGTAATCGTATGACTCTCTGTTAAGAATATGATACTTACCCATGTTCCCTCTCTATGCCCCATTAAAGAATCCCCATGGTCTGCTTTTATCAATATCCAAAGGAATAAGCAGTCTTGCAACCTTGTTTGACATAAATATTTGACCTTCCATAAACATATTAAATTGTGGAGAAAATTTGTGGAAGAGTAGGAGACCGATCCTGAAAAATTAATGGCTTCCTAGCTAGCAATAGAGTCCAAAAAATAGTAAAGGGAAGCACGGAGTGTTCTTCAATTGATTGGTTATCTCTCCAACTCTGTAAAGCATTCTCCACTGTATCTCTGTCCTACCCTCCTCTGTTCCCTATCAATGCTTTTACTACTGACCATACTTCCTTGGAAAAGTGCCATCTGATCAATATTTCATATATACTCTCTGTTAGAGTCGGTCTTTACAGCCCTCCGTCAGAGATCATTTCTCTATTTGCATTTCATTGTTTAGGTGTCTCACTTGGTTCACTCCGTTGCATTCCATTAGGGTCATGCCATTGACTGACAGAAGGGCCTTGTTGTTTATTTTCCTCATGTCATGTATCTGTTGGCTTGTGATTGTTCATTAAAGTTCATCAGAATTCATCAAACTCAATGTTTTAGCCATTCATAGTCATGGATGGTTTTTGGTCAAACAAGAGTCATAGGTCTAGGGTTTGGTCTTCAGAAATGTTGAATAATGCCCGCAGGCCATGAGGATGTCTTCAGTAAGTTTTTATTTCAGGATGGCGAGATTGATTCTTCTTTAAAACCCTGTTTTGAAGAAGAAATCATCAAATGTATCTTTGTAATAAATATGTAATTGGTCAAAGTATTTCAAGTTCTACAGCTCTTCAATGGCAGCCTTGTTTCAGCTTTAGCAGCACCTACCCCTGCATAAGAACAAATATAAAGAACATCATCAGCACAAAGATTCAAAGCGAAATCAAACAAAACAGAGGTTGCAGTAAAATGCCAAAGTGCCAAAATTCTACAACTTGGTTTGCCGAATCAGAAAATCAAAGCCAGGTATTTATGAAGATATTTTTTATGTGTATCGATGCCATTTTACATTCAAGGGATCAATTGAAATCGACTTAAGTGGTGAGAAAGCAAAGATGTGTTTGAAAGGCCCGACTGTGTGTAATTAACAGAGCGTGGCGCGTTGGGAGTTGGGCGCGGTGCACCCACACAGCGCGACGCATAAAGCCGTGTTCCACCGTGGAAATTTGAACATGCGTGGTGCACTCACCCGACGCGGCGCACTGGGTAGAATGTGCGGCGCACAGAGCTGGAACAGAAAATTTTCGCCTCTTCTCCATAAAAATTTGAATTTCTCGTATTAGTGACTAATTACTTCAAATGATGGAGAAAAAATGAAGGTAGATACCAATTGTTTCGTAGTCAAAGTCGATGGAATTGTGAATTTTGTTAAGTTCATCGAGCTGTACAGGTGGCCACCAAATTCTCAGACAAACCTCAACCTTTTGACTTTCTTGTTGAAGGTGAACTGGTTCGAACATCTCTTGAAAAAATGCTCCTCATCAAGGGCATATCTGTGGAAAAAATACTTAACATTGAATATATATTGGCAGTGGGATCAATCTAAACAAGAAGATCCATCGTTGCATGATGATTGGGTTAGTGTAGTTGATGGTTCTTATCCCAACTTCATATTTACTGGGTCGTTTGATAGCATTGGAAGGATATGGAAGGGAGAAGGCTTATGCACACATGTTTTGGAAGGACACATGGATGCTATCACTTCTGCTGCTTTCATCATGCCGTCATATTCTAGTGATAATTTTGCAAATCTAGCTACTGCCTCGAAGGATCAAATGCTACGACTGTGGCAGTTCAAGCCTAATGAGCACATGACAAATGGGAAGATGGTTAGACCATAAAAACTTTTGAAAGGCCATACCTCTTCTGTTCAAAATGTATCGGCCTGTCCGCATGGGAATTTGATTTGTTCAGGTTCTTTGGATTGCTCTATAAAAATATGGCAAATTGTGGGAGAGATGAATATTGAGAGCAATGCTGGTTCAGTGAAGAAGAGAAAATTAAAAGACAACATAGAATAGATTATTTCTCAGATTGAAGCATTAAGGGCGTTGGAAGGAAATAGTCAATGTGTTTCTTCCGTTGACTGGTTTGAAAAATATACGATTTATTCTGCCTCTTGGGACCATTCAGTGCGGAGTTGGGATGTTGAAACTGGGTTTAATTCATTGACAGTGGGTTGTGGGAAAGCACTGCATTGTCTGAGTATCGGTGGTGAAGGCTCTGCACTAATTGCCGCAGGCGAGGCTGATTCTATGTTTAGAATATGGGATCCGCTTATGACAGGGACTTTTACTCCCATTCTTCAATTGTCATCGAACAAATCATGGATCACAGCTTGCAAGTGGCATCCAAAATCTAGGCATCACTTGACCTCAGCATCTCATGATGGGACATTGAAGTTGTGGGATGTCAGAAGCAAGGTCCCGCTTACCACATTGGAAGCACATAAAGATAAGGTGTTGTGTGCAGACTGGTGGAAAGAAGACTGTGTGATATCTGGCAGAGCTGATTCAACATTACAGATATTTTCAAACTTAAGCATTAGATGAATTGGTGAACATTCTCCGGTGCATGTATGAGCATATTTCTAAGAGTTTTCCATGTTTTAAATTTATCCAGAGTTAGCATGAGAGTAAGTCCCAATAAAAGTCTTGGGACTATTCTCTGTAGTGGGTTTCCAAAATCTATACCTGGAACACAATTTGGTGAAGTTGATCCATCTGTAACATCAGGTTGGAAATTAAACAACTTTTCTCGGCTTCCAGGGTCAGTGCTATCATATGAAGGAGGAGACATCTCTGGGGTGTTAGTCCCATGGCTTTATCTTGGAATGTGTTTCTCATCATTTTGCTGGCATGTGGAGAATCTTGTTAAGCCAAAGGATATGTATTCACTAGTATTGAAAAAGATATTGAGCTATTTTTATTAAAAAATTAGTTTTTATTCAAAGCGGAAAAAGGTAAAGCGGATAGTCAAACCTAAATTTAAAACGGAGACATCTACCACAGCAGAGAAATAGGAGCGTATTGCCTATTTTGTCCTCAGTCACGATTTTATGGGATCCGCGCTCCAGTTTTTGTCTTTTAATTGGCCATCAAAGGAATTCAAGGGGAATGTTGTTCTGTCTTTAGAATAGATGAATGGCTTTTTTCGATCTTTACAATTTCAGTTGAAACAGCTCCCTATTTTGATCGATTTGTTTTCTCATAGTTGAGTCTATTTATTGTATTGAAAATCATTTGTACAGGGGTTGAGATTTCTAGGAAACATAGGGAAGAAAAACTCAGCACTTCATTGTACAACTTTGACAGAGAAATAATGAAAGGTTGCAGCTCTGGTTTATGAGATTCTTGTGGTGAGAATTTAGCATGTGTCTTTCTTTCTGTTTCATATGTAGCCTGTTATGTTTGACAGTTCATTCATTATCATTTCTAATTGAATGCTTTTAAGTAGAAAAGGTAGAATCCAGTTTACTGCTCTGCCTTGGGAAAGCGTTCATGTTTCTGTATGTCTTCTTCTGTCGAAAAGGATTCATTACACATGCCCTTTTCGACCTCTCAAAAGTCTTTTCATTCCATATTATTTACAAATTTGAATGCTAAACTTCCCGTCTATCTTGCCTCATGAAACTTCTGCGTCTTTGATTTAATTTCCCTGTTCATGTTGTTCCTTGGTCCCATAAAACCCATAAAACTCAGTCATTTAATCAAATATCCCTCTTTCATATTTCTTTACTAGCCTAAAATTAGTATCCAATTTAAGTCATCTCAGACCCTATTTAGTATTTTTACTGAGTTGACCCGGAGAGAGCCCTCTCCTGTCCTCGTAGGGCTAGCTACGAGGCTGAGCTTGGTTTGGTGTTGTCCTTCTTCTGCTTTATTTCAGCCTAAGGTGGATTTGGGAACTAACATAGTGGCAACCATACTGGGGAGAAAATGGTTTTCTTGTTAATTTTATTTGCTTCATAAGTTATAGACGGAGTCTGAAGTCACGCCAGGTAGCTTTCGAAACGCTTTTACTATGCATAAGCGGAAGTAGATAAATGTTGCTTCATTCGATCTCCGGTTTAGCTTGTGAACGTAACACTCGACTTGTAGATTGTCTTGCCCCAGTACATGTATCAAGTTCAGATCTGATTGTTGATGGTGGAAAATGATCAGACATATGAAGGCTGAAACATTCACCTGGCGACTCCAACTCAATCCAGAGATTCCAGTGCTCGCTGATCCATTCATGCAATGGTAGGGTATGTGGCAAACCCTGCGCTTTGTGAAGCTATAAAAGAATTTAGAAATCAGTTAGTGGATTTTGAAATTGATGAAGCATTTTTCATTGCCGTGCTTAAATGTTTGAAATCCTCGAAGTTTCCTCCTGAAGCTAAAACTGGTTTCTGCGAGTTACTTGTTGAAAGAGTTGAGAAGGAGATTCAGTATTTAAACGATCAGATTCAATCATATGAATTTCGAGATCCCAAAAAGTTCTTGGAAACTCTCCCTCCTTCAAAACAAGAAACAATAGAGCTGCCCGTGGATATTTGCATTGATAGTGTGCAGCTGGAAGTATGTATTGCAGAGTTGGGGCAGCAAACAGAGTCTGGCTTTTGCGATCCTATTGCAACGTACAAGCAAAAAATTTTCAGTTTGAATGATAGATCAAATCGTCTTTTACATAACCAGACTCGTTATGTGCTTGTATGGCTGCCAGCAATTACATCTGTGTCTCGGTTGAAGCACTCTCAAGCAGCATCATGGTCACAGTTACTTGAATGGTTGATCTAGCATTACAGCATTACTTGATCTATTGGCTCTACAGCAAAGTAGGGTAGATTTTGTAAATAAATAAGCAGCCAAAGGCAACATTTCATTTCAGTTTCATTGCAGTTTTGGTTTGAGTATGTCTATTCGGTTTGGTTCAGTCATTTCAGTTTTAAAATTGAGTCAGTTTAAGTTAAAGCTTCAGTCAAATAAATTCATTCAATAAATTAAGTTATTATTCTTGAGTTGTTTTGTCAAATAATGGATTCCATAGCCCAATGGATAAGGCACTAGTCTGCTCTCCCAAAGATCTGCCGTTCTTGGCACCTCCAAGGAGCTACCATCCCCATTAGAGCAAATGTTAGAGTCGGTCTTTACAGCCCTCCGTCAGAGATCATTTCTCTATTTGCATTTCATTGTTTAGGTGTCTTGCTTGGTTCACTCCGTTGCATTCCGTTAGGGTCATGCCATTGACTGACGGAAGGGCCTTGTTGTTTATTTTCCTCATGTCATGTATCTGTTGGCTTGTGATTGTTCATTAAATTTCATCAGAATTCATCAAACTCAATGTTTTAGCCATTCATAGTCATGGATGGTTTTTGGTCAAACAAGAGTCATAGGTCTAGGGTTTGGTCTTCAGAAATGTCGAATAATGCCCGCGGGCCATGAGGATGTCTTCAGTAAGTTTTTATTTCAGGATGACGAGATTGATTCTTCTTCAAAACCCTGTTTTGAAAAAGAAATCATCAAATGTATCTTTGTAATAAATATGTAATTGGTCAAAGTATTTCAAGTTCTACAGCTCTTCAATGGCAGCCTTGTTTCGGCTTTAGCAGTGCCTACCCCTGCATAAGAACAAACAGAAAGAACATCATCAGCACAAAGAGTCAAAGCGAAATCAAACAAAATAGAGGTTGCAGTAAAATGCCAAAGTGCCAAAATTCTACAACTTGGTTTGCCGAATCAGAAAATCAAAGCCAGGTCTTTATGAAGATATTTTTTATGTGTATCGATGCCATTTTACATTCAAGGGATCAATTGAAATCGACTTAAGTGGTGAGAAAGCTAAGCTGTGTTTGAAAGGCCCAACTGTGTGTAATTGACAGAGCACGGCGCGTTGGGAGTTGGGTGCGGCGCACCCACACAGCGCGACGCATAAAGCCGTGTTCCACCATGGAAATTTGAACATGCGCGGTGCACTCACCCGGCGCGGCGCACAGAGCTGGAACATAAAATTTTTGCCTCTGCTCCATAAAAATTTGAATTTCTCGTATTAGTGACTAATTACTTCAAATGATGGAGAAAAAATGAAGGTAGATACCAGTTGTTTCCTGGTCAAAGTCGATGGAATTGTGAATTTTGTTAAGTTCATCGAGCTGTACAGGTGGCCGCCAAATTCTCAGACAAACCTCAACCTTTTGACTTTATTGTTGAAGGTGAACTGGTTCGAACATCTCTTGGAAAACAGCTCCTCATCAAGGGCATATCTACGGAAAAAAATACTTAACATTGAATATATATTGGCAGTGGGATCAATCTAAACAAGAATATCCATCATTGCATGATGATTGGGTCAGTGTAGTTGATGGTTCTTATCCCAACTTCATATTTACTAGGTCGTTTGATAGCATTGGAAGGATATGGAAGGGAGAAGGCTTATGCACACATGTTTTGGAAGGACACAGGGATGCTATCACTTCTGCTGCTTTCATCATGCCGTCAGATTCTAGTGATAATTTTTCAAATCTAGCTACTGCTTCGAAGGATCAAACGCTACGACTGTGGCAGTTCAAGCCCAATGAGCACATGACAAATGGGAAGATGGTTAGACCATACAAAATTTTGAAAGGCCATACCTCATCTGTTCAAACTGTATCGACCTATCTGCATGGGAATTTGATTTGTTCAGGTTCTTGGGATTGCTCTATAAAAATATGGCAAATTGCAGGAGAGATGAATATTGAGAGCAATGTTGGTTCAGTGAAGAAGAGAAAATTAGAAGACAACACAGAACATATTATTTCTCAGATTGAAGCATTAAGGGCGTTGGAAGGACATAGTCAATGTGTTTCTTCCGTTGACTGGTTTGAAAAAGATACAATTTATTCTGCCTCTTGGGACCATTCAGTGCGGAGTTGGGATATTGAAACTGGCTTTAATTCATTGACAGTGGGTTGTGGGAAAGCACTGCATTGTCTGAGTATCGGTGGTGAAGGCTCTGCACTAATTGCCGCAGGCAAGGCTGATTCTGTGTTTAGAATATGGGATCCGCATATGACAGGGACTTTTACTCCCATTCTTCAATTGTCATCGCACAAATCCTGGATCACAGCTTGCAAGTGGCATCCAAAATCTAGGCATCACTTGACCTCAGCATCTCATGATGGGACATTGAAGTTGTGGGATGTCAGAAGCAAGGTCTCGCTAACCACATTGGAAGCCAATAAAGATAAGGTGTTGTGTGCAGACTGGTGGAAAGAAGACTGTGTGATATCTGGCGGAGCTGATTCAACATTACAGATATTTTCAAACTTAAGCATTAGATGAATTGGTGAAAATTCTCTGGTGCATGTATGAGCATATTTCTGAGAGTTTTCCATGTTTTTAATTTATCCAGAGTTAGCATGAGAGCAAGTCCCAATAAAAGTCTTGGGACTATTCTCTGTAGTGGGTTTCCAAAATCTATACCTAAAACACAATTTGGTGAAGCTGATCCATATGTAACATCAGGTTGGAAATTAAACAACTTTGCTCGGCTTCCAGGGTCAGTGCTATCATATGAAGGAGGAGACATCTCTGGGGTGTTAGTCCCATGGCTTTATATTGGAATTTGTTTCTCATCATTTTGCTGGCATGTGGAGAATCTTGTTAAGCCAAAGGATATGTATTCGCTAGTATTGAAAAAGATATTGAGCTATTTTTGTTAAAAAATTAGTTTTTATTCAAAGCGGAAAAAGGGAAAGTGGATAGTCAAACCTAGATTTAAAACGGAGACATCTACCACAGCAGAGAAATAAGAGCGTATAGCCTATTTTTTCCTCAGTCACGGTTTTATGGGATCCGCGCTCCAATTTTTTTCTTTTAATTGGCCATCAAAGGAATTCAAGGGGAATGTTGTTATGTCTTTAGAATAGATGAATTGCTCTTTTCTATCTTTACAATTTCAGTTGAAACAGCTCCCTATTTTGATCGATTTGTTTTCTCATAGTTGAGTCTATTTATTGTATTGAAAATCATTTGTACAGGGGTTGAGATTTCTAGGAAACATAGGGAAGAAAAACTCATCACTTCATTGTACAGCTTTGACAGAGAAATAATGAAAGGTTGCAACTCTGGTTTATGAGATTCTTGTGGTGAGAATTTAGCATGTGTCTTTCTTTCTGTTTCATATGTAGCCTGTTATGTTTGACAGTTCATTCATTATCATTTCTAATTGAATGCTTTTAAGTAGAAAAGGTAGAATCCAGTTTACTGCTCTGCCTTGGGAAAGCGTTCATGTTTCTGTATGTCTTATTCTGTCGAAAAGGATTCATTACACATGCCCTTTTCGACCTCTCAACAGTCTTTTCATTCCATATTATTTACAAATTTGAATGCTAAAGTTCCTGTCTATCTTGCCTCATGAAAATTCTGCGTCTTTGATTTAATTTCCCTGTTCATGCTGTTCCTTGGTCCCATACAACCCAGAAAACTCAGTCATTTAATCAAATATCCCTCTTTCATATTTCTTTACTAGCCTAAAATCAGTATCCAATTTAAGTCATCTCAGACCCTATTGAGTATTTTTACTGAGTTGACCCGGAGAGAGCCCTCTCCTGTCCTCGTAGGGCTAGCTACGAGGCTAAGCTTGGTTTGGTGTTGTCCTTCTTCTTCTTTATTTCAGCCTGAGGTGGGTTTGGGAACTAACACTCTCCATTATATTTGCATATTGGTCAAAACTTTTGACCTTTCCATGATCTCTTCAACAAAACATCCCAGGTGAGAAATTTTTTGGACGAGCCTAAACAGTTTTGGTAAATTATGTACCATCTTATTCAAATGTTCCTTGACCCGCCAAATGAGATGCTTCAATTGGTATTCCAATTTCCTGCTCTTCCCTATAACCCATCCCACAGCCAGCTGAGAATCCCCAAATATCTGTGCCTCATGGATGCTCTTTCCCACATCAATTCCACCAACAGAAGGACTACCTCAACCTCTGAAATTTTATTGGTACCATACCCTAACCCACATGAGTATGAGAAGGAATGGGACTCCAAGATATTGAAAACTATACCTATCCCACATTTTCCTAGGCTGCCTGTTGAAGCACCGTCGGAAAAACTCCAAGGCCTGGACTTATCTATATTCAAATGACCAATCTACCTAGGGACCGTGATAGAAATTTCCTTCCTATACCCATCAAAACCATACTTGATTCTATAGAAGACCTCTAAGGTAAATATCGTTACCTACTCAAATAGCATCTTGTTCCTTGTTATCCACAAGGCCCAACATACAATTAGTGGAAGTCTTTAAAATTCCTCTAATATTTTGTTCACTGCTTCCTCTAAGGATGAACCTCTCCATGTATCGATCCATTTTGTAAGAGTGATGGTTGCATCCTAAAATTCAGAGAAAAGTGCCATCCCACAAGAATATGATACAGTCTCTAAAGCACATTTGTAGAGAGGAAAGCAACCTGAACCTTTTGAGAAAATTTTCCCAATTAAGAACCTTCCTTTGAGAGAGCCATCCATATAAATATCTTGCATTTTAATGCAGGATTTCTCATTTAAACATTATTCCATAATCATTGCTCCATTTGATCTTTATTAATAGAGAACATCAACTCATATCCTATCTTTGCAGTATAGTACCCTCCAATGGGATTTTTAGCCCATACTAAGTTGTCCTCTTCCTCTGTGAGAATGATATTATTATTAAATGTCAATTTTTTTACACACCCTTCCCATTTTATAGCTTCGGTAACCTCCAACCTAATGTCTTTAGGCCTGATCCACCTCATTTTCCCAAGACATTGAACCATTCACATGCTTAACATATGTCAAGGATATTATATTGAGAGCTCTTAAAGAAGCTTGTAGTTTAGCTAACATCTTGAAATAATTTTGGCCCCCCCTCCAAAAATCTACCTCTAGTTTGACACTCATTTCCAACCTTCCATGCGAGCCACTTCCTGCTAGAGGGTAGAATTTAACTAAGACTTTCCATACAATTGAAGCATTGCTCACACCTTTTCTCTAGCATATTTCCAAGACTAGCAGAGGATGAATGTATTTTTTTATAAAAGAATTCCTCTACAAACTTGTACCAACCATCACCTTCCATAAGAATTTTAACAACAAGATCTTTGGAAAAATAAAAGGTATTCTTAAAGCCCCATCCCCCTTCTATCTTATGCCTTGCTAGCCAATCCCATCTAACTAAAGCCATCTTCTCCTTCTCATTCTTCCCAGCCTACAAAAATCTGAATATCTTTCTCTTGACCTTATGTAGAATCCCTCTAGGGATGTACGTAATATGTTTCTAGTAAACAAGGATAGCCATTGAAACTACCTTCATTAGCATGAATCTACCATCTATAGAAAGCCATTTGGTATTCTAGGATGTAATCTTGCAATAAAGCTAGATATTTGAGTCATGTTTGAAAATCTTCTTCTTGAAAGGTTAGTAATATTTTTATAGTTCAGATCTGACCTTCCACTTCTCTATGAAACATTGTATTATTTTTACTTGTTTACCTCCATCCTAATGGCCTTACAATAAAAGTCCCAAAGCACAATGCATTGATATTGCATCCCAATTAAGAACCATCACAGGAAAGTAAGACAATATCTACAGAGAATTGGTATGTCAGAGATATATGAGTCTTATACCTTTCCATCTACTATTACCTCTTTCATGAAGGATGCATCTGATTAAAACTTTCATTATAAGAAGAAAAAGTAGAGGTGAGAGAATGCAGCCCTACCTTAAACTTGTGGACAGTTGAAATAAATTTGAAATAGAACCATTAATCAACAAGGTGAAACAAATGGATCAATAACATCCCTCCATCTAGTTAGCAAAATCACATAAGAAGATAACATGTAACATCATCAATCTTAGGTAATACCAACAAACTCTATCATTTTTTTTCAGATAAAATATCTCGTGGGAAACCTCATGGGCACCACCCTCATTCCAAGGATGGTACCTAGGGTAAACCTTATATTCCTTAACACACAAGGCTATGCCAACATTTCATGGATATATCATGTATTTATCATTAACAATCGACTCACCAAGAGAAAATATGTCACAAAGTGGGATTTGAATCTACGTGGGGAGAGTAGCAACCTTTCCTCATATCCACTCAAGCTATACCCAATTAATTGGCTAACCCTATCTTATTTACCTCAATAGAGTATAAACCTTCTTTAGAAATGCCTATAGCTTCATGCATTTGTCTATGATTAAGGAATCCAAATTTCTCACTTGAGAAGGAAGGAGATAGTACAGGCTTGGGTCTTCTTGCAATGATTCTGGCAATTATTTTATACCCATAATTACACATAAAAGTAGGCCTAAAATCTTCAAAAAACTGTAGGCGTAGAAAATGCAACTGCTCTAATGAAATATATGAAAACTAGTTTCTTCTCATTAAGACACATAATTCCTCTATTTTTTTTCTAGCGGAATAGGAACAAAAATAAACAAAATCAAACAATGACAAAAACACAATATTTTCCAAGGAACCCAACTAGGAAAACCCTCTTCTTTTTTGATAATTTTATTTATAGAATTTTGAGAAATAAATCTCTTACAATAAAACCTTGTTTCATTAGAGAAACAATCATGTTCTCCCTGCTTGTCCTAAGCTGAAACACCTTGTAAGAACCTTAATCTTGCTTCCCTATTTCCTTGTGAAAATCCCAAGGAAATTCTCCTCTATCAACTGCGCATAACCGAATCAAATCCTAATCCTAGTGCATCAATGGGTGCACCCTCCTTGCATGGATAAGTGTGCAAGGTGAAGTGCCACTCAATTAGAATATAATTTGGAGCATGCAAACATGCATCCCCTCCTTGATATTTGTGCCCTCTACCAAAAACTATAAGCTCCTCATGCATGAGTGCCTCAACTATCTATGGATTTACACCCTCCTACTAACAACATATTTGAATTCTAAGACTAAAAAAATACTTTGAAGATAGAAAAAAACATATCTTATACTGGAACTGCAAAATCAGAAAGATCTCTAAACTAGAATAAATTATAGGTGGAGCATGCATGCACCGTTTACGAGACTATAGTCTATATCACTTTTTCTTGCACCCTCATTAAACTTGTTCATCACTGTTGAATTGAAAAGCTAAAAGTGCCATCTCTATTGCACCATCACTATTTATTTGTGTAGCATGGGAGGTACTCTAAGCCATAGGGTCCAAGGTTTGGAGGGAAAAGCACCAAAAGTGCGGCTTGTGGGCGTGGAACCCAAGTGTGGGGTTTTGCACCAATCATGATTTGGGTCAAAACCATGATGGAGGTACCACATGTGATGGATGAGGATGATAGTGCTCGACGATATGATTCCAACGCATCGTGAATCCTCTGAATCCGAGTTTTTGTTAGAGAGAAATGAATTTTTGAAGTTGAAAAGGTAATTATTGGTTGCCAAGTCATGTAGGCTTGGTGTAAAACACTCCAATAGGTGTGTCTCTTCATGATTCATTGGAGGCCCTTATATGTATATAAATTAAGGGTGAAAACATGTCATTTGAGCATCCAAGTTTGGGCAATACAACTCAAGAAGAGCTCTGAAATTTTCATGAGGCATAACCACAACTTGGAGGGGCTAAAATAACAGTGTGGAGAGGAGCATAAAGCAGCGTGGTATCTCTGTTTGCTTTAGGTGACAACATGGTGATATAAGGGTTGTTTAGGAGGCTGTAAGGTACTATTCAAGAGGTTGGGTTGCTGGGCAGAGAAGGCCACAGATAGGAGGAGTAAGGGACTGTTGTTTGAAGGTAGTTCAGGGACTGTTTGAGGAGGACCAAAGCTACAGTTCACTGTTGGGCTTTGCCGCAGGCCATAGCCAGCAGTTGGAGGCCCTTAAGGATTGCGTCTAGTGTGGACAACAACCTTACATGAAAAATTATGCGTGGAGGGATCCTTTTAGGGTGGATCGTAGCCTTTAGAGGCTATTTTTACTGATTTTCATGTAGGAGTGAGGGTAGTGTGGTGTGCCCTAACCAGTGATGCAGTATTGCAGCAGTGCAGTAAGGTCAAATAACAGTGCTTGGATATGTGTATTGGTTCAATTTGATGACCATATTGGAGTAGGATTGGAGAATCATGTTGATGCCAAGTAGATGACATTCCGTGGTGGTGAAGTGTCATCATAGGAGCATATTCAACAATGATTGGATTGGGTGCCATAGGTTTGTTGGAGGGTAGCATGTTGGCTATCCAAAGCATCCCTATAAGAGTTGTATTGAAGGACGTAGAGAAACTTAAGGTTGGGTGAAGATAGGTGTCAAAGTGCGACACTTTGATATCGAAAGTTGTTGCTAGCCTGGCAGTTTGGAGCTTGGGAATTGGCCAACCCAGAGAGTAGATTAGATCATCCCATGTACACTCTACAGATGGACGTGTAGCAATTTTAGGTCGCATCCCTCATGTAGTCTCGATGTGTAGATGCCTTGATGGACTAAGGAACTACTAGTGAGCAATACAGAAGAAAACGACTGGCATGACGAGATATGACATTGAGTTTTTCATTGTATCTTGTATACCATAGACTGTTGAATTATTCGGATTTGGTTTAATATAAAAAAGATAGGTGATTGTAAAATATTGTACAGTTTTGTTTAAAACTGTGTATATTGTGCATATGTGATTTACTACTTTATATTTCCATTCTGCAAAGTAGCTTAGTGGTTGAGATTCTTGGTTTGGTAGCATCCGTGATTTAAGACTCTAACCTAGACCCAAGGTCATGGAAATTCATCCTGGTTTCAGGGCGTGTCTAATCTCCTTTGGAAGTCATTAAATCATAGTTGTGCAGCAAAGTATATCGTGAGAGGGATTTGGTCACATTGTGAGTGAAGAAGTCACTACAAGATCAAAGTTGCAAGCAGGTCTCCGGTATGAGGATAGTTTGGAAGGGTTGTCCAACTACACTCCATGGAAGGAAAGGATCAAGTTGGTCTTATAGGTCAATAGGATCTGGATTTCACCGAGAAAGAGATCAAGAAGCCAACCGAACCTAAGGAGCTGGAAATATGGGAAGATTTAGATACAAAGGCAAGGTTTATCATCCTTGATGGTGTGAAGGATTCCTTGATACCTCATTTTTCTAGGAAGAACAATGCACATGAGATGTGGATGGCTCTTCAGAATTGATTCCAGAATAAGAACAAGAACTGAGTGCTGGTATTGGAGGATAAGTTGAATTCCACCAAGATGATAAAGAATGAAGGAACGAATTTGTATATGACAAGGTTTTCTCAGGTTTGAGATGAGATTGCTGCCATCGATGTCAAAGTTTTAGATGCAAAGATTATAAGGATTGCCTTGAAAGGTTTCACCGAGGAATGGAATCCCTTCATCAAACGAATAGTTTCTAGGGAGAAGCTTCCAGACTGGAATAGAATGTGGGACGAATTCATTCAGGAAGAGTTGCGAGACGAGGATCTTCATCCATAGAGGAAGGCAGATGAGGGCATGGCACTTGAAGCATGAATTAATGGTAATCTGAAGAAGGACTTGAGTAAAGTCAAGAGTTTCAACTGTGGAAAGATGGGTCATTATTTGACAAGATGTCTATTGAATACATGAGATGATGAGAGGAAGAGGAAAGGAAAGAAGATCGTTGCTTCAACATAGATAGATGATCTCTCCAAGAGATTGGAAGAGGAAGATTTTGCTATGATCTCTCATTTATCGCAGGGTACTATTTGAGAGGATGGATGGTACATGGAAAGTGGTGAAATGAAGCATATGACAGGGTCACAGGAAGTTTCTGAGACTTGCTAAATGGGACTTGAAGTTGCACATGGTGTTGGGCGACAAGAGCTAGTTGGAGATCCGAGGATCTGGTGTGGTGCCATTCAGGATGGAGACAGGAAGTATGATGCGGGTCCAGGATGTAATTTTTATACCAGGACTCTGGTATAGTTTAATTTTCGTCTCGATGATGGAGAGGAAGGGGTTTGAGGTATTGCTCCAGGATGGAAGGAAAGACTCATACCTAGAGGCTCTAATTCCAATGGGATTGTGCTTGAAGTCAGGGAGAATGGTCTCTACAGGTTGACAAGAAAGGCTAAGGATTATGGAAAGAAGTAGGGGTAAGTGTAGGTTCCAGAGAAGCAGAGTAGGTGCAGGTGTAGATGAAAGCTTCAAAGGAGTAGGTACAGGTTCCCGAGAAAAAGGTACACTTTTCAGAAAGGCTCAAAGGGAGTTGAGTTCTATGGGGAGTTTGCAGATTCAAATGGTGAATCTACATCCCAAGAAGAGCACATGGTCAGTGGGGAGCAAGGGTGCTTCCACATGTGGCAAGAAGGAATAATGGTGAGATTGGAAAGAAATTTATGAGAAGAAGAAGCAGGAGGCTTCTAGTGACAATGAAACTTCTGAGAGAGGCATAGTTCATGCTTCAGGGTTTGCTATAGTTGTGAGCAAAAGGAGTTGGGTAAGTGTTGCAAGTAGTGATGACGAAGACAGAGTACTTCCTACTCTTGGAAATACCTCCCTCACTAAGAGGAAGTGATGATTTGTGTATCTTGGGAGGTACTCCAAGCCCTGGGGTTCAGGGTTTAGAGGGAAAATCACCACAAGGGCATCTTGTGGGCTTGGAACCTAAGTGAGGGGTTTTTCACCCATCGTGATTTGGGTCAAAACCATGATGAAGGTACGACACATGAAGGATGAGGATGATAGTGTTCAACGATACGATTCCAGTGCATCAAGAATCATCTGAATCTGAGTTGTCATTAGAGAGAAATGAATTTTTTAAGTTGACAAGGTAATTATTGGTTGCCAAGTCCTATAGGCTTGGTGTAAAGCACTCTAATAGGTATCTCTTAATGATTCATTGGAGCCCCTTATATGTCTATAAATTAAGGGTGAAATCATGTCATTTGAGCATCCATGTTTGGGCAATACAACTCAAGAAGAGCTCTGAAATTTTCATGAGGCATACCGGCAGCTTGGAGGGGCTAAAAGGACTATGTGGAGAGGAGCCTAAGGCAACGTGGTATGTTTGTTTGTTGTAGGTGACAAAATAGTGATATAAGGGTTGTTTAAGGTTGAAAGTGTTGTTCAATAGGTCAGGTTGTTGGGTAGAGAAGGTTGCAGATAGGAGGAGCAAGGGATTATTGTTTGAAGGTAGTTTTGGGACTGTTTGAGGAGGACTGAAGCTACAATCCACTACTAGTCTAGGCCGCAGGCCATAGCCAGTAGTTGGAGGCCCTTAAGGACTGCGTGTAAGGTGGAAAACAACCTTAAAAGGCATCGTATGCATGGAGGGATCCTTTTAGGGTGCACCACAACCTTTAGAGGCTAGTTTTGTTGATTTGCATGGAGGAGTGAGGGCAACGTGGTGTGCCATAACCAGTGGTGCAGTATTGCAGCAGTGAAGCAAGGTGAAACAATAGTGCTTGGATATGTCTATTGGGTCAATTTGATGACTGGATTGGATCAGGATGGGAGGAGCATGTTGATGCCAAGTAGATGACATTCTGTGGTGGTGAAATTATATCTCTAGTAAGATAGTTGAATCTGCTATGGCAATTCCACATGTATCAAATATTTTTTAAAGGTCAAACCTAAAAGCCTAATAGTGTGCATGCATGTAGTGAGTATCATGATGAGATGAAAATGGGATCTAGAGTTGTATGACAAATTCTTATCAATTTTTATTGTTATCAATATTTATTATTAATGGCAAAGCAGTTTTTTACCATTGCAAATAAATCCAAGAAATTTGTTTCACATTTTCAATATAGATCAGAAGAGGAAGACGACATGGATGAAGATGCTTATTCTGGGGTCGGAATGCATGTATAATTGGCAATCAACGAAAGCCACGAATGAAGCAACAATTTTTTCTTGGGAACTTTCCCTGGTAATGTGAAGGTTGTGTCTGAAAATGAACGGGAAGAAAGATTTATAGATGCCATGGTTGATGGTTCTTGAAAAACCATTACCAACCTACCAAATAATGCATTATATTTCAACCCTCTGCTTACTTGGTAATGTTGAGCACCTTGTCAAAACTCTGCTAGAAGAAAACACAAATTCGTGCATTGATACATGGTTCAAATTCTCTCCCTTGATGATAAAGTGGATTTCAGTGTTCATATCTACCAATAAATTAGCTGGGAAATGTGACCCTAGCATAGGAGAGGAAAACACAGAGTATCATTTGCATCCAAAGCATGTATTGAAAGAATTATCCAGATATCGAAACTGCCTTCCACATACCCTAAACCAATGGATGATCTAATAGTGTATTGGAAAATGCATTGTTAATGAATGATATGAAAAAGTGCAAGTTCAAAAATCTCTCCTACCATGTGAAACCTTTCCCATGTATCATTTATCAATAAAAAAAATGAAATGTACCAATAAAAAAATCATATTAACTCTGAACCCAAAGGCAACCCAGTAATTGTTTTACCTTTTAATTTCTTTGCAATATTTCTAAAGTGTCTAAAAATTGATGAATTCCACTAGGGTTCAAAACTCCTATGGTTATATATAATTAACAATCCAAAGGGAATAAAAAATAGGTCACAAACACAAAATCAAACCCGCATAGCCAAGGTTTACGATGTACTTACAAGGTTTTCACCAGAACAATGTAGATTTGGCATATGAAGCACATCTGCATGGCTCCTTCCTATCTGCACCCAGAAAGTGACTATTTATAATCATATCTTCATGGAGATTTGAAAGCTCAGACAAAACACAAGAGATAGCATTGAAAATATTTTCCTCCTATTTGTGATCAATGATATATGAATGGCTCACATTGTGAAGAAACTCTTTCGCCTCTAAAGTTGGGAACACCATTTCATCTTCTGCATTGTTGTGAGCTCGGTAGAGTCCCCAAAGTAGACTAAAGAGTCCACTAAAATAGAGGAGAAATGTTTCATCACAATATATAAGCGTTACTGATTCAACTTCCAAATATTATAAATATTTTTGAATAGCCTTCTGAAACTGAGAGATGTGAACAATTGGCTCAGGTTCTTGACCAAATTCATATGATTCAGTATCAATACTCCAAAAAAATAGGCTAGAACTTAAAGAGGCAATAACTGGAGAATTGAAGGAAATGGAACGCAATGTCCTTCCAGTAGGGAGTGTTCCCATACTGAGGTTGTTACTGGTCACTCCTAATCTAGGAACACAACATGACTGGCTTGCACATGGGGTTTTTGATGAGCATTTAATACCCGCTAAAGTGCTTGGATAAGAAACGTTTCCATTTCCCTCTGTTCTCTCTATTTTGCCACAGTGAGGTTGCTTCAATGCATTTTATCCATATCTATGATGAACATTTTTTATTACCTCTACGATCAGACCCGCTAAAGTGATTGATCGGAAACGTTGGAATTTCCTTTATTCTCTCTGTTTTGCTACAGTGAGGCCGCTTCAATGGCCTTTTATTCACGTCTGTGATGAACATTTAGTATTACCTCTATGATCGGACTGAACAGTAAAAATACCATAGTTTTCACTCATCTCCAAACCCATTTCACCTTTGCGATCAAACAGAACAGTACAAATACCATAGTTTCCACTCATCTCCAAACCCATTTCACTAATTATTTTGACAGGGTTATCATTTTCGACATCTGAAGAAACACACATGAATCTGAGTTGTATCAGAGGTATAGGCAGGAGCTTCCAGACCCATAACAAAGGGAAAAAGAAGCATCAGAGAACAGCATAACTAGAGTTGTATCAGAGGCAGAGGCAGGACCTGCCAGACCCATAACAAAGGGAAAAAGAAGCATCACATGCAAGTTTTCCCGCCATGAATTTATATGGTCATTAAAATTAAAATTGTGTAATTTTTTTTTTTAATAATGTATTAATAAAATTTTGTTGTAAATTTTTACTTATAAACATGTACACTTTCAATTTGATTTTCATTTTAATTTCTTTTTTGAAATTTAGTTTTAATAAATACAAAATCATGTGCAAAGTGATTAATTTATATTTTTTTAATAGTGGGAAAATTTATCATAATTTAGTTGTTAAGCTAGTAGCGCGGACAATTTTCTCTAGCTATTTTTCATGAATTCACGTTCTCTCATCACCATTATTCAACGAAAATCATGCAACCTAGAATGAACCATTGGTGGTTTGTAAATAGTCACACTTTCACTCTTACTAGCTAGTTTCCTTACTTTTAGGAAGACAAGCTCGTAGCTAAGAAAAAGCAAGTCATTTTAGGGCATACTCTAGACCCAATTGATTAATTCATATTTTGAAGACTATATTAAAATGAATGGTCAATATTTTTTTATTTATTGATTCTTATATTAGTATATCATACTATATTTTAATAAATATGATTTTATTTTTAAAAATATAAATTATAAAAATTATGATTAATATAAATATATTTTTTTGTTTCTCATTTTCAATTATGAGTTTGATATAGATAGTTTATGGTATTATTATATATCCATATGTGAGAACTTAACCATAATTCTAAAAAGAAAGAAAAAATGAAAATAGGACAACTTAAATTGTGAGGTTCAGGAAATTATGCATAAAATTAGGAGAGTAATACCTCAAGGTGCATGCGTATGAAAAAACCCCAGATTCCATCAAAGTATTAGACAATATTTCAACATTGCAAATGGATTTAGAGACCCTTTTAAAGGGGTCTCTAAATTTTAACACTGTAGATGGACTCAGAGACCCATTTGTCTCTAAATTTAAAATTATAAATGGATTCAAAGAAGGGGGTCTTCGAATCCATCTGTAGTGTTAAAATTTAGAGACAAAAGGGTATTCATAATTTTAACATTGTAGATGGATTCAGAGACCCCTTTGTCTCTAAATTTTAATACTGCAGATGAATTTTGAGACCCCTGTAGTGAAATGTAACACTTCAGTATCAAAATTGCAATTTTCCATTTCCAGAGTGACATAATTAAAAATTACTAACATAAATGAGTAATTCATATACTTGTACTTGTTATTTTATCATATTTTTATTCTTGGACTATGGTAGTCCTTTAAGTTAATCATTATTAATCTGATCACTTATTATCTAGTCATATATTTTAGTCCTAGACTAAATTAGTCATTTAAGTTATTCGCTTTTAGTTTGGTCACTTATTATCTACTCATATATTTTATCCCTAGACTAAATTAGTCATTTAAGTTAGTCATTTTTTGTTTGGTCACTTAAAATTGCTCAAATTTAGTAGTAATTCACTTGAAATAATTGCAGTGACTAACGTTTTTAGTCACCTAGCCACTAATTTCATCATTTTCTGCTAGTGAAAGGAACAAATCCAAGATGGGTTGGTCTTAGAAAAAGAACCAAAATATTTCAAAAAGGGTCAATGAGAGATGGTTGAATTAATCAATAAATGTTTACCGAGTGGCTAGGTGAGCCACTATGCATGTAAAATTATAAATGTTGAAATAATTTGTGTATATAAATCTCCATGATCTACAATGCTTAGTCTAAATGCATGTTTTGTTTTATATGGTCATTGAACACCGAGGACAGTGTTCCCCCCAAGGGGGAGGGGACTATGATATCCCTTGGGTAAATATTTATGTCAGTGTAAATAATTGTAATTATGTTAATTGGATGAGAGAGTTACATAGACTCCATTAATTGAGGAAGGAGATTGCTTGAGGAATTGGTTGTTTTAAATGGCAGGCATGGGTTGGTTGAGAATATTAAATGAGAAAACTGTGCATTGAATTTAACTGAAGGAATGACAACAGATCCAGGTTTATTTTAGCTCCAACCACAAGCAAGGAGAGGACAAAATTTAAAGATATACATGGGATGTGTTGTCATGTAGTTTATTTTTGTGTGATCGTGGGAGAAAGAGGGGCAATTAATCTATTCAGAAAAAGAAGGGGGGCCTAGATACATTGATTTTCATACATGCACTCTCACACATTTTTTATGCACACATAAAGACATATCCAGTGAAAGAAGTGTCTGAAGCTATTATGGAAGAGCGCGGAGCTGAAAGAACAAAAAAGTGATCTCTGTCATTCGATTAATTGGCAACACTAGTTGTGGAATCCTCTAAGAGAGGCTTGTTGGGAAAAATATTACAAAGAGCGAAGGGTGGTTGAAGGCTAAAGAAACCACCAGAAGCTTGGGATTGAAGAACCTATTGTAAGAGGAAGAATCACTCAAATGCATGTAAGGTTGGTGAAACACCAGTATTTTCCTTACAAGTTGGAGCTCGCGTGCTTGTCTCACTAATGAACCACTTAGAGAGGTCATTTCTTCCACTTATCCGTAATTTATCCACTGATGAAACTTATTTATTGTGGACTCTCTTCTCCTCAAAGTGAGTCAAATTCTCTGTGTTGTGATATCCTTGCATGGATTTTCATAATGTATGAAAATTATGAGAGGACTAAGGGAAAAGTTTATGTGGTTGGTAGATGAAGGTAGAGATGCCTATAGAAATCCCATTTCAGTTGTTTCTTGGGTTGAAGCTCTCTCTGAAAGCACTCCACCTCAATCTTTGGAATATGGCTCAAGGGTGACAAATACAAGTAACTGTGGTTGTAGCTTGTCTATGGTTGGGTAGAGATTTGTAGTCCCGATCTCAATTTCCAACTCCTGTGTTGATTCTAGATAAGTGTTTGTAAATGAATTCATGGCCATTGAGTTCATGTTGCATTGTTAAATTGGTGTTGTGTTCACTGTATGAATGGATCATGGTTCACCGTGACAGGAGTGGTAAAACTCTAATGAATGTGTGTCGTGATGTTGTAATGTTTCACTAATGTTCTTTGTGTGGGAAACACACATATATAATCACATGTCCTAGTGTTTTATGCATTGAGTAATGCCATTGTATGTGGTATGAGTTTAACATCATCCTCCCACATCTACCCAAGTAATCTACCAACTGGGGTAAACACGTTACAAAGAGTTACTATGATATGATTCAACTCCATATGTGTCAGTTAAGGAAGTGGAACCAATAGAACACAGCAATACGAACCTTCTACACATGCAACATAACCCCCAGGATCCATCCAAACCTTCCAGATGACTAGCCCCTGAGACAAAATAACTTTTTATTTCATTAATCCCCTAGTCACCCCCTTTCCAATCCCTCCAAGCGACTCAAAGCCTGAGTCAGTGCGATTGCAACCTTTTTCTGCTAGTTCTATGTCAGCAACTATAGGATTTAGGGCTAAATTTCAGGTCTAGGACCTAAGTCACTTCCAATAACTCCATGATACTTCCAAGAATGAAAGATAACAATAGAATAATGATAGATATGCATTTACTTGAACAAAGACTTTACTGGACCCCTACTAGCCATGACATGCATTTCGTCAAGCATGTCACAAATATGTAATCTATAGGTTTAAACAACATATTTGAGCATAGGGGTCTCATACTTATATGAGAATAGCTAAGAAGAATTGATGCCTCATCACATTAGCTACGTTATCATATATTGGGTCATATATTTTTTTTCATACATTTACAAATGAAAACATGATGAGAGCCATACATCATCATTGTCATATAACACATTCATACCCAACATATAAACAACATAAATGAAAAGCATAGAACAACCTTATAAGCCACATAATAACAAGCATATTTACCCATCAATACAAGAGGAAAAGAGCTCTTATTGGCATAAGAAAAATGCAACCAAGTATAGGACGTCCACGTACCACCCGACCATAGACATGATTGAACCAAACTCTCTTTCAACCCGTCACCCCCATGCCATATTCCAAGCATGAATGTGGGATATCACAAAATAAATAAATCAAAACCAAACCAGGGATTCCAGAAGCAAAACCACCTCAACCCTCAACCAATGATTCCACCTCGTGGTCAAAAATCACTAACCATCACGAGATCAGTCTCTAGTACCCAATTTTTCCAAGGCTCCAAAGTGTTTTTTCCAACCAAGGCTCCACTTGAATGGTTCATGAGGCACAAAACCCCTCAATACTTAAATACAAAGAGTGAAGGGAGCTCTACTTGAATGGTTCATGAGGCACAATACTTGCTAAGGTTTTGAAAATGGGGTAGCAAGCTAAGTGGGATTGATTGTGGGGAAAACTACATAGTTAAGCGTGCTTGAGCCAAAGGCGATATGGGATGGGTGACCTCCCAAGAATTCCTGGTTACCAAGTGCAAGCCCCAAAAGTGATGATTGACGCTATGTGATTCATTTCACTAGTTTCAGTCCCACTTCTTCACCCCTGTGAGCATCACCCGATGCAATGAGTGCTAAGTGGACTATTCAGAAATCATGATAAATTAGTTAGTTAGGACTACCTCTCATGGAAATGGTCATAGATGATGAATGGAAATGGACATAGATGAATGACTTACTTAACATAGTTGAATCCCAAAAAAATGATATCTAATATAATGCACTGCGAAAACCTCTCAATACTTAAAAAATTATTAAAATAAATTTTAGTTTATCATTAAATAAATCCACAAAAATATTCCTTGCATAAGAACAATGCCAAGGCATACATGGAGGATTTCTCCTTTACATCTTTAGACTTTCAAGTTGGCTCTCAAATAAGAGTGATTCATTAATCAATTAAATTCTAGTGAATTTTAAAGAAGTTGTCATTGTTTTCCCTAGTCATATATAATATTATTTTCAATGAGAAAGTATCGTACCTCATGACAACCTGTCCTAAAGAAGCAATATTACAACATTCAACATTCAACATTCTAGTACCGCTAGATCGTCTCTGCCTCTTATAAAAAGTCTCTCCATTTAGTCACATGGAAGCAATTCCCACCCTTCCCACTTTTCGAATACACTATCATAGTATTTGGTGAATTTCTCAGATGAGTATGGTAGAGTGGTTAACACATTTATTAGATATTAGAAGTTGGAAGTTGGAGTGAAGGGTAAACTTAAGATGTACAAGAAAAATAACGGTACAAGACATAATAATCATAAATTTAGTTTTAAGATTATAGTTAAAGTTAACATGTGTGTGATTTTGTTTTTTTGGCTTTTTTATAGTTTATTATGCCTAAACTCAATCAGTGGACATAATGAAATTATATACCATTAAATATTATAAAATTTACATATACACTATTAAAATTAAAATTAAAATTAAAACTATATATATATATATATACACGATTTTATTAAAAAGAAGAATTCTTATTCAAACATGTTGACAAAGTCCTCCATAGAAAGCACGCTCGTTACCATGCTCAGATGACATTGACATTTCGACACCAACGATGTCTTTCTTCTCCGCAACGTTAGGAGTCCTCAGTGGCCGCGAGAAAATTTACGTCCAAAAAATACCGATGTAATGAAATCAACTTGGTATTCACCAACCTTTTTTATATTATTTTGCTGCGACTTTTGACGATTTGCCAAAATTAAAAGACTAGCAATTGCACTGAAAGGTGCAAAGTAACGTTGTTGGAGAGGGGATTTATATATAATACTTGAAATGATGTAAAGTCCCAGGTATGAAGGAGTTAGGCTTCTGTAATTCTAGAATATTACCAACTGTCACTTCAATAGTTTTTTCTCTCTTTTGCTTGGCTTTTCCCTAATTCAAAGGAATTATTCGAAATTAAAATTGCTAATTGTTGAACGGAAATATTAAACGAGAAAGAAATAGAATTTATAACTGAATGAAAAACTGAAGAAAAAAATTCACATAAAGAAATACACAGAATTTACGTGGTAAAACCTTGACAAGGTGTCAAGGAAACCTCCATGGGGCAAGGGATTGGAAACTCTATTAATCAAAATGATTCTCCGTACGTACAAGCCTCTCGGGCCATTCAATTTAACTTGATCCTATTTCGTTATTCTAACTTCATTTCGTTACTCAACCAATTAACGGTCAATAAGTAATTTTCCCAAAATCACATTATTTACATTTTGTTGTCATATTTTAAAAAACTCCACCTTGATAACAATTTTCCTAATCCCTTGCCCATGCCCATTCATCATATTTTCTGCAAGCCGAGAGAAGCGAGACACCATCTCAGCTTCTCTACTGTAACTGGCTTCGTGAATATATCTGCATGATTTTCCTGTGTGTGGACCTTCTTGAGAACTACTTGGCCGCCTTCAATTACATGTCTCACAAAGTGATACCTTAAATCGATGTGCTTGGTCTTGTTGTGATAGGCTAGATTTGTAGCCAAATGAATAGCGCTCTGACTGTAACAAAACACATTCACTTTCTCCTATGTCCTTCCAATCTCATCAAGCAGACATTTTAACCAGATTGCCTCTTTACAGGCATCTGAAGCAGCTATATACTCTGCTTCAGTAGTGGACAAAGAAACTGTCTCTTGAAGCTTTGACATCCAGCTGATTACTCCACCTGCAAGAGTAAAAACATAACCTGTAGTAGATCTCATTTTGTCCAAATCACCTGCATAATCAGCATCCACATATCCACAGACTAAACCTTCATGACCATCAAAGCTGATGTAATGGTCACTTGTGCCTCTAAAATATCGAAGCACCCATTTCACTACTCTCCAATGTTCTTCTCCTGGATTTTCCATGAACCTGCTGACAACTCCAACTGCATGTGAAATGTCAGGTCTTATAGATATCATCACATACATTAAGTTTCCTATCACATTTTCATATGGTACATGAGACATATACTTCTTTTCTTCATTAGTTCTAGGACTTAAATCCGAAGAAAGCTTAAAATGGGAATCTAATGGAACATTAACAGGTTTCACATTGTTCATACTGAACTTTTCAAGTACTTTCTCCACATACTTCTGTTGTGATAACCAAATCTTACCATTCTTCTTGTCTCTGTGTATCTCCATGCCTAAGATATGTTTTGCTACTCCAAGATCCTTCATATCAAACGTCATAGAGAGCTAAGCCTTTAACCTGTTGATTTCTTCCATGCTTTTGCTTGCAATAAGCATATCATCAACATACAACACCAAGATAATGAATATGCCATTGAAATTTTTGAAGTATACACAATGATCATACTCACTTCTGATAAAATTCTGGCTCACCATGAAGGAATCAAAATTCTTGTACCATTGCCTGGGCAACTGCCTCAGGCCATACAATGATTTCCTGAGCTTGCAAACTAGTCTTCTGCTACGACCTTGTACAAAACCTTCTAGTTGATCCATATATATCTCTTCATCCAAATAACCATGAAGAAAGGTTGTTTTAACATCTAACTGTTCTAACTCAAGGTCAAGTAAAGCAGTTAGTGCTAACACAGTACTAATAGAAACAAGTTTAACTACTGGTGAAAAAATCTCATGAAAATCAATACCTTCAACCTGAGAATACCCTTTTGCAACCAGTCTCGCCTTATACCTCTCGATACTTACATCAATTTTCCTTTTCAACTTAAAGACCCATTTGCACCAAACAACACTTCTCCCTTCAGGAAGTTCTACAAGATCCCAGGCATTGTTCTTGGCTAAGGAGTCCATTTCTTCTTCCATAGCCTTTTTCCATATCTTGCTATCTACATCATCTACTGCTTCCTGATAATAAGAAGGTTCCCCATCTTCAGTAATTAATGCAAAATATGAAGCAAAATCTTCATACCTTTTAGGTGTTTTTCTTTCCCTTGTAGACCTTCGTAGAGTGACTGGTTGCTGAATCAGTTCTGGAATTTCTCCAGTTTCCTTTGCTTCTCCACCTTTTTCATCAGAAGTCTCTCCTTCCTTTCGAATTTTTGGAAAAGGTTTAGTCTCCAATTGAATATTCTGACTTGGCGATACCTGCTCTTGTTCAACTTTTTCAACATCTGATTTTAAAAGAGAAGATTCATCAAATGTTACATCTCTACTAATGACTATCTTCCGTGAAGAAGGATCCCAAAACCTATATCCCTTCACTGCATAATCATATCCAACAAAGACACAACATTTAGATTTTGGATCTAACTTTGAACGCTGATTTCTAGGAATAAGAGCATAGGCATTACAACCAAAAATCTTCAAATGTGAATAATCACAAGAGTGATCCGACCAAACTTCTTTATGAATTTTACAATTTATTGTAATTGAAGGTGATCTGTTAACTAAATAACAAGCAGTGGATATTGTTTCTGCCCACAACTCCTTTTGCAGGTTAGCATTACTGATCATGCTTCTGGCTCTTTCCATAAGAGTGTGATTCATCCGTTCAACAATGCCATTTTGCTGAGTATAAACAACAGTTTTATGTCTAACAATCCCTTCATCCTTACAAAATTGTTCAAATTCTAAAGAAGTAACTTCACCGCCATTGTCAGTTCTTAAACATTTAATTGATTTGTCTGTTTTCTTTTCCACCATTGTTTTAAATTGTTTAAAAACATTACATACCTCAGCTTTTTTTTTCAACATATAGACCCAAAATTTTCAGGAGAAATCATCAATAAACGTTAAGAAATATAATGCACCTCCATAAGACACAGTAGGAGATGGTCCCCACAGATCAGAATGAATGTAGTCTAAAATCTGTTTACTATTATGATTTCCAGTCTTGAAACTTTGTTTACATTGTTTACCAAACACGCAATATTTACAAAAATCCAACTTCAAGGATTTCAAATCAGGAAGCAACTTGCGGTTCATTAATACCTGAAGACCTTTCTCACTCATGTGACCCAACCGCTGATGTCATAGACGAGAACCTTCTTTTTCTTTTTCTGATACGATCGCAACTTCACTAACTTGAGTGCTTCCTTTGAGTCTGTACAGATTTCCAACCTTTTCAGCCTTCATAACAACCAAGGCTCATTTTAAGACTTTCAGCACTCCATTCTAACTTGTAAATTTGTACCCATTCGAATCCAAAACTCCCAAGGAAATCAAGTTTTTCTTTAGTTCAGGTACATGCCTAACATCAGATAATGTTTTAACTGTATCATCATACATTTTAATTTTTACATTACCAATCCCAACAGTCTGACAAGATGCATTATTTCCCATAAATATAGAACTATCATTTAGAGTTTCATATGAAGTAAACCAACTTCCGTGCAGACTCATATGATGAGAAGCACCAGAGTCTAATAGCCAATTTTCAGCATCTTGAGAGACATTACAAACAGGGAGAGCTTCAGCAATTAACACCTCATCAACCATACTTGAATCAACCTGATTTTCTTCGTTGTTATGGTTTTCCGACTCCTTCCATTTCCAACAATTTTTCTTGAGGTGTCCAAGTTTATTGTAGTACCAGCACTTGGCTTTACACTTCTTGCCGCCCTTTGACTTCGATCTGGAAGAACCTCTTTCTTTCTCCCCTCTTTCCTTTCACCGACCTCTGGCTACCATGGCTTCTAGTGCAGATGTCTCAATGCTAGATTTCCTTCGTACCTCTTCAGATAAGAGAGCACCCACAACAGATTCAAATTTTAATGAATCGGTAGTGCTCAAACTGATTAAGGTTACAAAGTGATCCCATGACTCGGGCAGGGAACACAACAAGGTTATTGCCTTGTCTTCTTCCTGCATTTTTACTTCCATATCTGACAACTGGAAAATAAGCATATTAAAAACATTTAAGTGTTTTTCAATTTTTGTAACCTCCTTCATCTGAAGACTGTACAATTGTCTTTTTAAATAGATTCTATTTGTCAAAGATTTTTTCATATACAAGGTTTCCAATTTTTTCCACAACCCTTCAATTGTACTCTCTCCAACAATATTGAAGAGAACTTCATCTGCTAAACATAACCGAATGGTACTGAGAGCTCGGGCATCCAAGTCCTCCCAGTCCGAATCTGTCATGCTTGCTGATTTTTTATTTACCCCTTCTAATGCTTTGTGCAACCCTTGTTGCACCAACAAATCCATAACCTTCAGTTTCCACAAAGAAAAATTGTTTTTCCTGGTGAATTTATCCACCTCAAACTTTGCATTTGTCATTTTTGCCATTTCTTTCTCCTAGTTTTCCCTTCTTTCTTTAATTTCCAACTAGGGAAAAAAAAAGATTTTCCCTCTTCTACTAGGGTTTCTGATTTTCCTTCTTCTACCAGGGTTAAAAAAAAAATTGTTTCCTTCCCCTTTTTTCAGAAATTTCCCAATTGTTACTGCTTAACCAAACCTTACTCCATTTTGAAAAAAAAAAATAGCAGAGACTGGACAACAAATTTTTGAGAATTTTCACAATCTGAACACTAAATCTGAACGCTTTCTTCCACATGAACAGAAAAAAAGAAATAAATTCCTTCAATTCCTTCAATTTCTTCCACAGGGACAGAGAAAATCAAAAAATCTTCTATCAATTTATTCCCTCTTATCAATCTATTCTATCTTAAAAAAATATTTTTGAACCTCAAATTTTTTTAAGGTCACAAAACCCTTCAAAAAAAAATACCTTTGAGGCAGTCACAGTTTCCTTTCTTTGACGACCTTCCTCCTTTCTCTGGCAGATGCTTTTATGCTTTCGCAGACTACTCTTCTCCCTATATTGTACTCAAATTGGTTCGCAGGTTTCTCCACAGCATTCACGGTCAAGAGGAACCGGTCCGTGCACAGAAAAACGAACCTCCTCGACCCAGCATGGGTAGTTTATGGCTAAATTGGTAGCACCCTGGATCAACTTGAAATTACCATTCCGGTAACTCCAGAGCTGAGACCTCCTCTTGTTGCTTTGGATTTTGAAGTAGAAAGCAACGGGTGTTTGGGGATTGTTGTATTGCAAGCCCAAGCGATCTAGGCTCGGATCCTCGAATTGAGATGGGTTTCGGATGAATCAACCCATTCTATGTCCACGAACCTGATAATTTGAATCACGTCCCTCTGCTCATGCGTCTCCTTAGGCTCCCTCTTCTCCAAGGGTTTCGGGTTTAAGGTATGGCAGCTCTCCGCTCGACAGCAGATGGAAATAGCTCTCTGTCGAAGGCAACATATGAAGTTTCAGCAACGTATGCTCTCCACTCGACAACCTCTTATCTTCAATGGTGTGCAATCCTTCTAACAGCGGCAGATTTTAACAAAAAACAACAAATATTTGTTTTTGCAGCGGACCGCAGCAAATATCTTTGGTGGAGCGATTCCGTTATGGCTCTGATACCACTTGTTGATGGAAATATTAAACAAGAAAGAAATAGAATTTATAACTGAATGAAAAACTGAAGAAATAAATTCACATAAAGAAATACACAGAATTTACGTGGTAAAACCTTGACAAGGTGTCAAGGAAACCTCCACGGGGCAAGGGATTGGAAACTCTATTAATCAAAATGATTCTCCATACGTACAAGCCTCTTGGGCCATCCAATTTAACTTGAGCCTATTTCGTTATTCTAACTTCATTTCGTTACTCAACCAATTAACGGTCAATAAGTAATTTTCCCAAAATTACATTATTTACAATTTGTTGTCATATTTTAATGCTAATGCTACAGAGTGGAGTCATAGGTTATATGGTAAGAGAAAACCCTAATAAGATGTATATTTGTTATAATATATGAAATTTAATGGTAATGAGATAAATATAAGATAGACAAATTTTGGATAAAGGAATGAAAATGGATGCAAGGAAACCAATGGATATTAATCATAACATAATGGAGTCATGACATGTTACTAAATGGATGGACTAATTTATCATATCACAACTACTTCAACAAAGGAGTTAACTGGATGAAACATTGTTTTTTCCATGCTACTTCATTCCCATCTAATAACTGGGAGCTACTATAGGCCATAATAATTTCGAGTCTACAATCATCCCCTACCCAGAAAGCTCTAATTGCCATCCCCCAAAAAATTCCTTCTCACAGTCTAATTATTACCAAAGCTAAGTCTCCTGCATCTCATAAACAATGTTGCCACTGCATTGAGGACTTGATACCTTGGCATTGGTCTCGCCACGGCCATGATCGTCACCCCCACCATCACCACGACATTGGCTTTCGTTGCACCCTCCAGTCTGTCACTATTCTTGTCCTTTCTACCTTATCCTTTTCACTGTGTATGAATGTAAATATAGTATTTCACAATGACATGAAATATAAATGGCACATTCACCATGCATGTCATATACATGAGGGTAATTATAGTATTTGACATTGATATGGAACATAAATGGTTGATTCACTGTACACAACATATGACAAGCATGAGGGTAAATATACCATTTTTATTTGACATTGACATGGAACATAAATGGATGAAAACAAATCAAATTATAAAGAAAATGCATTTGAATCACTGTACAGAGCATGTGATATACATGAGGGTACAAGAGTCTACCATATATTTCCATAATTTCCTCCCTCTGTTGCATAAAATTACTGGTGCATAGTGGTTTATTTAAAGGAGAAAAAAAATTAAATACAACGTTTGACATTGACTTGGTGAAATATTAAATGGTTGCAAACAAAAAATTACCAATCACCTAATTGAAATTTCATTTGATTACGATGTTGATCAACTTTTTGTTTCATCTTGTTTTGTACTTCAACCAAATTTTTCTTCAATAGTTGGAGAACCTCTTGTTGTTGTTTTATGTGATCCTCTTGTTGTTGTTGTTAGCTTTCCCTCTCAAGGATGATGTAATTGATAGAGGATAATATCCATAAATTTCCATAATAAATGCAGAGATGTTGAGTAAAGTATGGATGTGTTAGACCATCATTTTGTTAAGGGTAGCAAACTTGACCCATTGCATCTACTTATTAGATGCAAAGCAATAAAGATAATCTTCTACAAAATTATTCACAACATACTTATTTTAAAAAATGATGAGAGAGAAAGTTCAAAATTATGAGAAAGAAAGAAAAATTATAAAATATTGAAAATTAAAGTTTAAAATGAGGAGAAAGAAAGAAAAATTAAGCAGCATACTTTGTTAGTAAAGTAATTCCACCACAATCCTCATAACAATGTTTATGTCAAATTTTTGGTAAACTTGCAATAAAGATCTTCTCAACTTGGTATGAACAATGAAGAAACATTCTGAATGTTGATTTTATGATTCTGAAGGTTGATTTTATGATTCTCCGCTCAAAGGAATTATAATATTTTTAAAAAAATAAAGGCTTTTTGACATAGGGTAAGGTAAGTTTTCGATGTATATTAAGTTTTTGGAAATCATGAAGTCTTTGTGTTCTTAAAAAAGAACTATATATTTGAGACGAATTTATTTGGTACAATAGGGTCATCATCTTGTTGTTAGCTAAGCTTTGATGCCTAACTTATACTTCCATTCAATCAACTTCAACTTGCAAGATGGAAAAATGCAAAAGTAAGGCGTTAGTGTTTAGTACTTTCCTTGAATGTAATTTCTTAGTTTACTCAAAAAAAAATTAGTTTTTGTATTTCGATTGAAGCCTATACATCGTTTCTCTTTGGAAAATATTACAGTTGTAATTTAATCTTCAATCCTCAAATCCCTGTACAAATTTTATAGGTATTGAGTATGTTTCTTTGTTTTAGCTGAGTCAAGCTACGAAAGGACATAATAGTTTCCAATTACTCTCACAAATCTGGCAATCTGTTGCAGATTATCCAGAGCCATCTGCACATACCTTGGATGATCGTCAGTTACTGGTGCCTCCAAATGTACAAAGAAAATGTACTCAAAATAAAACTTGGAAGTACTGTACTCCTCTTGCTCTTCATTTGAAACCATACGCAGGGGATTCTCGCGCTGAGGGTGGGATTCAATCTTTGTCAATTTTATGTTTTTTAAAGCGAATACTGACAATGCCTTGGACAGATCCGTCATTCCCTCTTTCAAAAAGAAGGCCATTGTTGTCTTTAACCCTGATACCGCAGAAGAATTGTTGTTAGGGTTCTTTCTAGTGAGAATGAGAAATCTGGTGGTGTTGGAGGAATCATCCTGCATTTCTTCTTGCACCACTTGAAGACCGTATTCCCACCCAACAATCACACTGTCGATGACGATTGTGTCGTCTATGCAGTTTTCCGCTATGAAACAAGCCACACTCGCAACATTGTTCATGGCCTCCACCTCCACGCTAAGAGCCTCGAGACACTGCTGGCAGTGAGCAAGGGCCTGCAGATGGCTAATCACTTTCTTCAAAGTACGCCTTTTGCCCGCCCCTCTCACTGCTAATAGGCAATGATTTATGGGCAACAATATCTCACCCACGACATGGAGATTGGGATGCCGTAGCATCAAATCGTAGTTCCTCAGGATGACTCCATCCACCAAGTTCTCCATAGGCACCACTACCCGATCAGCGGCGTCCGAATCCAGTGCCTCAAAGGTGGACTCCATTTCCCCTTCGCAGGGGAGGGAATCACACCTCTGGAAGGTTCGAACCGCAGCCTCTTGGCAATACGAACCATGCATGCCCTGATACGCCACTCTCACTGTCTTGCCCTCTAAAAATAGCCCTGTCCACACGGGCTCCATGGGAAGCAACACATCATTATTGCCATTGAAGGTTAAATTTCCCTCCCTATAAATTCGTTCAAGATGATCTAGCACCGTCCTCTCAAATTTCCCTACATAAGACCCAAGATCTTCAACCGGTATAGGTTTAAAAAGGCTTTTCACTCGATTTGACTTCACCGAACGGCAGGTGGCTCCCTTTGCTTGGCCATTGCCCAACTGCCCAGAGACGTACAAGGATCTACGGAAAGCACTGAAACCCTCATTCTTCAACTCCAAGGGCGCCTTTCTCCCCTCCGGCGGGGCAGGGATATATGAATATCTCAAGGCCATGCCGCCAAATACAAAACGAATATATATATATATATATGAAAACCTAACAATCCCTCTAGTTTCAAGGCCGGTGGTTCTATTGGATCTATTGTTTAAGGCTCTGATGAATCCAACCCTGACACACAAAGAGGGAATCAATGAAAGAAAATTGACCAGGAAATGAGAGAGAGGCATAGATTGACAAGGACCTCTGCTGATAGATGTTGGAGAAGTTCAGTGTTTAAGCATCCACCGGGAAAAGGTTACATGGAGAGTTGGGCGCACAGGAAGGTGTTCCAATCTCGACCGTCAAATATGCTAAATTCAGTCATCTGACCGGCGCGATCTTGGACAGAGACAGGCGGTAGGAAAATGTTTGCGGAAATCAAGGTAACAGGCTAACCAACAGATGGCAAACAGGTGGCAAAATTTTATTAGTCAGAAGGGCGATATGGAATTTCTCCTATTGGCTAGGGTGAGTAGTGTTTGCTCACTCCACTCCGGCAAAGAAGATGCCTCCGGTGTAATTAGTCGTTGAAATCTTTATATAAAAATAGTGTATTTCGACTTTTATATTCTAACACTTTTATGTGTTTTGAATTTCCTATCGTATATTTTTCAAACAATTTTATTGAAAATTTAGTTTAAATTATAATTTGAGTTGTAAAATTTTTATCAGAAAATTGAATTTATTTTGTATTTAAAAGTATATTTTAAACAACTAAAAATAAAGATATGACTAAAAATTTTGTTACTAGATTTTGACACAATCATTAAAAAAATAAAAATAGTTAGATTATCTCTATTTCAATCATTTTTTTAATATACTAAAAATTTATTAAAAATGTAAATTTAAATTATATAATCTACGATCCAAATATTTTAATTTGTTTTTTAAAACACTAAATTCATTTACATATTTAATACTACAATTTAAATTAAAACATTACAGTACATCAATTTCAATAAAAATTAGAGAAATCAATACATAAAACCATCAAATTACACTTCTAAAAATAATTTTAATGAAAATAAACTTATCCCCTAAATAAAAATTTAATAATCAAAATAACATTTTCTATTACAATGATCCATTAACGTAATTTGACAGCCAAATTATACAATTTTGTTCGTTCTAAAGCTCCCTCCAAAATTAAACAATTCTGTTTGTTCTAAAAAGCTCCCAATCTGGGTGCATTTTTCTATTTTTTTTGGTGTTATTCCTACGTAGGATTCGATTTTTATTTCCACTTAATTCAATATATTTAAGTTAAAGTGCTATATATATTCTGAAAATTCAAAATTTGTATTATTTAATTTGTATAATTAAAATATTTTAAGATTTTTTTAAGAGGTTAAATTTATTTATATATTCAAAATTACATGTTAACTATAAAAAAAATAATAATTTATAAAATTAAAATATTTTATTATTAAATAATAAAAAATAAAAAATGTCTAATTCAAAAACACATTTTAAATATAAAAAATTAACAATTTATTATATTTAAAAATTTTGTTACCAAAGTCCCAAAAAGAAAACAAAAATAACTAATAATTACACTTAATCTACATCTTAATTTAATACACGAATAACTAAATACATGTAAAAAATAACAAATATTCCAATAATGAAATTATATAATATTATAAATTTTTACTATGCAAATAAATTATAAATTCCATTTCTTCTTTAAAACTAATAACTTTTTTTTTTCTTTTTTTTTTATTTTTCTTTCTTTTTTTTCTTTTTTCTTTTTCTTTTCTTTTCTTTTTTCTTTCTTTCTTTCTCTTTCTTTTTCTTTTTCTCTCTTACTTTCTTTCTTTTTTCTTTTCTTTTCTTTTTTCTTTTCTTTTTTCTTTTTTTTTCTTTCTTTCTTTTTTTTTTTTTTTTTTTTTTTTTTTCTTTTTCATTTTTTTTTTGTTTCTTTTTTTTCGCTCTCCATGCCACGGTTGTGACCTAGCAGACATCGGCGCAAGCACACTCCCCCTTGCTGTTGTTGCCCGATCCAAGGCGCATGCCCCCTCCGAAGGACATCCCAGAGGCATCGTCTTTGCCTGATCATGTCCAAGCCTTCTCGGCATTGATCAGCTCCTTAAATCCTCCTCGTCCAAGACCTGCAATCTCTAAGTTTGTCAAGAAACTTGAAGGCATTCAAGAAATCTCTCTACATCTGGCTATCCCACGTATGGCAGCTCTCTCTCTCGCTAAGAAAGGACTTATCGGGCAATTCAAAAACCTGTGGCCCTCGCCGAAGACACTGAAAAAATGGGTCGAGCGCAACTAGGCGGATAAGATCAGTGTAAAAATATCCATCAGATTCTGCGGAAGAGGCTATTTCACATTCCATTTTGAGACAAAAAAGACAAGAACTTGATATTTAGGAATGGGCCATATTTCATTGACACCAAAGGGATCTACCTAAACAAATGGACTCCAGACTTTGATCCAGAACTCAACGTGCCCAACACTATTCCAGTCTGGGTTCGCCTACCCCATCTCTCCTTGCATTACTGGGGCGACAACTCTATTCGAGCAATCAGAAATGTAGTAGGAAAATTCATTAATAGAAGCGAGCCAAAGGACAACATGCAAGCATGCACCAGGATCTGCATTGAAGTGAATCTGGGGAAAGGACTTTTGGAGGTGATCAAGCTTAAGGTCGACAACTAGACCCATATACAGCATCTAGACTATGGAAAAATTCCATTCAAATGTAAGGTATGCCATGAATACGGTCATTTTTCTAATAGATGCTCCAAATTTATTGCCATTGAAAACTATGATCAAGAAACCCAATGGGAAACTATAAAAAAAAAATACTGCTCTGAACCCTAGAAACACTGGTATCCCTCCTGTGCAATCCTCCCAATCTGTCCCCACCCCCCCAATCCCTCCTTGTCCAACTCCTCCCCATCCCCTCAATAACCCTCTGATCCCCCTCTTAATCCTCCCTCCATCCCTTCCCTTTCCTCCCCTAACCCCTTCTCCTCAATTACCCTCTCTGAAGAGGACCCTCCTCAACCCTCCATCCCCTCCCATCTTCTTGGTTCCTCTCCTCATTTCTCCCCTTCTAAATCTTGTCCTCCCTCCTCCTCCATTGAACCTTCCTCAACCCGGATTGTCACAATAATGCAACAAAAGAGCATGGGGTCATTCTATAAATTCTTAAAAAATCTGGTCCCGAAAGGAAATATTCCAAGCACCATAGAGATGAAGCAGCCCAAAAGGACATAGCTCTCGGAATTCAGCACCCTATAGAATCCTTCATTGTAGGGAAAAACAACAAAGAAGCAAGTCAGAATGAACAAGGAGGGAAAATACGTCTACAACCTGCATTCCTAAAATGATGAAAGCCCTCTCTTAGAATTGCAAGGGTTTAGGGAACCCCTCAAAAAACTTAGCTCTAAGAGACCTTTTGAATCAAGAAAAAACTAACATCATTCTCCTACAAGAAACTAAGCAAGGAGATCAAGACATGGAAAACATTATAAATAAAATGAAGAACTATATAGGCACTATCATGGAATCCAGGGGTGCCTTTGGAAGAACAACCAATATTTGGAATCAGAATGCTTGGGAGCAAAATGGAGCTATCAAAACCCAAAACTGGATCAAAGTCAACCTCCAAAATACCCAAGAGAATATTGTGGTTACTTTGTACAATATATATGGGCCTAATCATTACAAGGACAAAGAATTTTGTTGGAGCACGATGAAATCATATATAGACAATGAAGATAACAAAAATATCGTCATTGGTGGGGACCTTAACTTGATCTTACATGCCAACGAAAAAAGAGGTGGTAGCTTCAATTCTGATCCCTTAAGAGACCAGCTTGAAACCATTATACAAGACTATGATTTGGTTGACATCATCCCCAAAAACTGAAAATTCACCTGGAGCAATCGCATAATTGGAGTTGGAAACATAATGGAAAGGCTTGACCATTTTATTATGGTTCTTCCTCTTATTTCTTTCTTCTTTTTTGCCTCTTCTTGTATCCTCTCTTCCTTTTCCCTTGACCACTACCCTGCCACCCTCTCCCTTGGAGATCAGTCCTCCCTTGGCCCCTTCCCTTTTAAGTACAACCCCCTTTGGAGTGAACTCCTGTTACACAGTAATTTGTCACCGTCCTTACCATTCCCCATCCCGCACAATGGAGGACCCATTCTGTGACCTGTGGACATTGTCATGCCTTGAAATCATCATCAATGCATCCCTCTGAACATGAGCTTCATTTTCCCTTGAGACATCTCCTTGCAAAAGTCATGAAAAACAGCCCTTTTGGCATTGGCGCGGGCAAGCAGTTCAGTCCTCGCGCCAATGGAGAAATTAATGCAAAGGGGTCGCGCCACTTGGCGCTCTGTCATAGAGCCGCAGTCGCGCCACCCAATTTGGGAGTTGTTTTTTAAATATGGATGGCGGAAGTTGAGTTCTAACAAATCCACAAACCATCACCTATCTTGAGTTGGGAGGTTGGCTGCGGGAGTTCTATGGAGGGAAGTGGTTTTTCCACCTCCCATAGAACCTTCCTTGTTGATAGGGCCAATCCCATAATAATAGGGATCCCAACTCCTCCTTCCCCATCTATAAAAGCTTGCTCAAATCAATGGCAAGCTAGTCTTGAAGTGCCTAAGCTCTGAATCTCCATATTCCCAAGAGCCTTTGTGTTGTAAAGCACCCTCTCTTTCCCTTAAGGCTGACTCAAGTAAGGAGACCATTGTCACGAGACTCTGGAGAGGTCTTCCCTTTCCTTGGCAAGCTTTGTGAGACGTGGACGACTGGAAACCCGTCCGAAGGAGACCGCGACGTCAGAACTTGGTTGTAATCTCTCTTCGCTGGTTATTTAATAGATGATTATGATTATGGTTCCACTCCGTTTTCCATCATGTTAATGCGAGTAATGTCCTTTCTAACTGATGTTTAGTTACGTATGCTGGTTTCTATGCTTGTATCTGTTCGTTTCTTCCATGTGCAGGTGTTCATCCGCGGAGATTGTGGAGGGATTGTGATCTGCCGAGGCTGAGGAACGGGGACGCTTCTTCTTCAGATCCTAGCGTTGGAATCCAGGTAGGCTTCTATCTCCAACCTTTTCATTCGTAATTAGGAACCTGCGTCATGACATTGTTTGTTTGTTGCTAGACCCCTGCTGGGCTAGTAGGGATCGCCTCTGTCCGTAGAGGGGATTTACCTCCTCAACAAATTGGCGACTCCACTAGGGATCCAGCTTGTTGTTTGATTTGTAAACTATAGACGGAGCCTGAAGTACAGCCAGATAGCCTTCGAAACGCTTCTGCCTTGCATTAGCGGAGTAGATCAACGCTACTTCAGTCAATCTCTGGTTTAGTTTACGGACTGAACAATTTGGAGTCTTTGTCTTGCCTTGCCGTTTGTATCTTGCTTTTCCTTACTTGATGAACCTTCTAGGTTGGATTTTTTGTGTGTTTTTGCTTCTTGGATTGCTTAGCTTGCATTGGTCTGTTTCTGGAGTAGCTTATTTTTAATTTTTGCTGAGAAACTCAACTGGCGCGGTTTTTAACCCGACAGTCGCGCCACTTGGCGCATGTTGCCTTTGTTCAACCCGCGCCAATCGCTTTCTGGCGCCAGTTTCACACTTACAGTCGCGCCACCCTTGTAAGTTTTTTGAGTTTTCTCATTTTTGAGCTCTCTGAAGTTGATCAGTGTTTTTCTTCTTGATTTCCCGACTGCCTGAGTGTGTTGGAGTCTTGTTTGGCTGGGAATTCACCTCTGTCCTTTGGTTGTTTGCTTCTATCTACCGATTTCACGTTTTAAGCCCTAGGTCATCTAGTGGCTTGGTGTATCGAGCCCTCCTTGGGAGTTTTGGTGTTTGGATTGTCCTGTCAACTACCTGATTGATTCTCCACATTCTCTAAGTAGTTGTTCATTGTTTCATTACGATTTTTGGGTGATTGTTCATTTCTTCATTCGAAACTCGTTTGGTCTTGCTTTGGACCTAGATCACACGGTCCATTGGAAGCTTTTGAGTCTTTTCTGTGCTTTGAGAGACTTTGGTCGATTTGGGGATCTGATTGCTTGTGTTGTTGAGTGAAATGTGTTTGTTTCGCTCTCTTGAATATCGTTTCTCAAGTTGCTCCGTTTGTTTTCAAGTTTGATTAGTGCATATTAGCCATTAAACATTGAAAATAAAAAAAAAATCTCCTATGCTTTTGTTAATTAGTGCAAATTGTGATATTTTCCATATCACTAGTGATTAGTGTTTTGAATGAAAAGTTGTCAATTGCATTAGTTGCCTTATAGATCTCATTATTTGGTTTCCATTCATTTCGTTTGCGTAAAAGCTCTCAACTCTTCTCTAATTAGTTTTCATCGAACGAAATGTTGCACTGTGGCATATAGCTTTGCATTTAGGAGACACTACATACGATAGGGCCTGGAAATTGAAACTTAATTGAAGATCAACTGTAAAATTTATTCAATTAACCTAAGGCAGCATTGGAACTTAACGAAACATATTTAGAAGAGTCTAGGCTAGAGACGTGTTCCGGCGTCGTTAAACCTAGCAGCTGTCGTTCGCCTGTTGGCTTTAGACAGCGCTAGTACGGACTTGCGCTCCCCGTACCGTCGCGTATATAAAGGGAGACCCCTATAGGTTTGCAATCCTTTATCCACAGGAAGCCGAGTCTGCCGCCTTTTACCCGTGATACACCGAACACAGCATTCGGGGAGACTACCTGCACGTACGGAAAGTCCTTGGTCGATTTCTGTTTCATTTTGAAACCAAGGTGTATATTGCAGTTCACGGCTATCTGGTACACCCTTTGTGCCTAGTTTTTCCTGAGCAGTCATTTGGTCTTTTCTGACTCCCTAAACTTGAAAAGACCGTCAAGCGCTTGTCCTTTCACGCTTGTGTCAACTCTGAAAGAGATAGAGTCACCTTTTTATCGTTTCTCGACTCTTGAAACATGAAACGGTAGAATTTCTTACTTTCCAATGTGGTAAAATTAATCGCCCACGGTTTCACACCTATTTAGACATTGCTTGTTGACCGTTTGATCGTGTGTCTTAACTCATTTTCAGCCCGTGTGTGTGTTTGCTCTTTTCTTCTAGTCTTTTGCCACGGTGGCGGAACCATCGGTTTCGTCTACTGGTAGTCCTTACACGGACGATTTTTCAGAAGCTTCTGAGCCTTCTGTTGAACCACAGCAGCCTGTTGTTTCCGAGTTTCCTGACGGGGGACCGGTTCTCGCCGAGCAACCCTTTGGAGGACCAGTTGAGTTCAATTGGCCCTTTTCGGACCTTGTGTCTGAATTGAGATTAGGAGCTGATTTCCTTTCTCTTACATCGGGTTCACCGTTTGTTGCTGCTGTTTTTCCTCCTAGTCCTCGCCGTCTTCTGCGTGATTTAACGGCAGGATCAACCATGAGTGATTCTGGTGAGGAAATTCCGGGGTCTGATGACTATCAGCGCATCCCTCGTAGATTGTTTGAGGGAGACGGTTCTGAGCTCGCTACCACATCGTCAGCCAGTCCATCTTTACCACAGGGATACAGATCTCTGGGTCAGATCATTTCAGCTGCTGCCTCTATGGGGTTATCATCTTTCGCGTCGAGACCAGCTGCCACTACACCCGAGGTGTCACCTTCGACGCCTGTTACTTCTGTTCCCATTCGGCCCACTGTCTGTGTGGCTGCCTCTTCTGCTGTTGTCTCAGCATCTTCTACTAGGGCTGGGCCAACTCCTGAAGACGTTTACCTAGCTACTGCTATACCAGAGAATATCTCTCCGGAGGAGTATCGGTTGTTTTTACAGCAGCCGAACGCCGGAGCTGGACAAGTTCCCCAAGATCCTTATCGATCCTTCTTTTCGCACTATGCACAGGATGGCACTCCCGTGTATATGTTCCCAGGTCAGTTTGATGAGCACGGGGAGGTTTTGCACCTTCCTGCTCTTGAGGCTTATCTATATGCTCAAGGTTTACCATACAACCAGGCTTACAACCCGCAGGGACAACCCTTTCAGGGCCAACCTGCGGGCCAGCCTGGCTATTTATATGACCCACAGGGACAACCCATCCAAGGCTACCCTACGGGCCAGCAAGGGCCATTGTACAATCCGCAAGGACCATATTATAGCCCTGCTGGTCAACCTGGTCAACCTTAGCTAGGGTATCAACCGGGACAGGCCTATGGTCCTGGGGGGAAAATCCAGCCGTCTTTACCAATGCAACCGCAGTATCCTGCTATTTCTAACGTTGCGTATCATCCAGGACCACCTTATGGTTCTGCTTTAGGTCAAACTGGTTTTCAGCAAGCACCTGGTCCTGTTCCTCCACCAGGGCAACCGGCTCATCCGGTACAGCCCGGTGTCCCACCTCCAGGCCAGCCGACTCATTCGGCACAACCTGGGGCTCACTTACAACCAGGTCAGCCTGCGCAACCAACACCGCCTGGTCACCCGGGCCAGCCTGTTCATTCAGGCCAGCCCCCTCACTCGGGTCAACCTGTTCATTCAGGGCAGCCCTCTCATCCCATTCACTCTTCTCAACAGCCTGTTCATTCAATGCCACAGCCAAATCAACAGCTGCGCCCTACGTATCAGGCTCCACAGGGTTCCACTTATCAGCAGCCTACTCATCCTCAGAGTGGTTATTATCCTCATGGTCAGTCTCAACCGAACTATAATCACTCTGGAGGCTCTCAGTATCATCCTCCTCCACCCGGTTCTACCTACGCTCAGCAGCCAAATCCAAACGCTGCTTATACAGGGCAGACACCTAATCAGGGCCCAAACCCTGGTTATCAAGCCCCGCACTATGGTTACCAGCAGCCAAATCAGTCTGGTTATACGAACTATGCCCCCTATGGTCAGAATCCTTCGGGACAGAACCCATGGGGGCAGGGATATTCACAACCATCGTGGAACACAGGTACCGGACCTTATCCTGGGACTGGCATGGTAGTTAACCCTCCATTGCCGTTCCTGGCTACCTTGGAACTGCCGGACGTTTCGAAGTTGACCAATGATCCGATTGCACATAATCCATATTGGCCTTCGGTTCCCACCAAGATACCAGGTGATTGTCCCAAGTGTGAGGGCAAAGCTGGCAAAGACCCCCAGGCGCATGTGATGACGTATCACCTCTGGTGTTCGTCTAACTCTTGGACCGACGATTCGATACGTCTGCGTCTTTTCCAGCGTACTTTAACAGGAGCCGCTGCTAAGTGGTACATAGAACTGTCCCGTGGTATTTTTCAAGATTTCAACTCGTTAGCCATGGCTTTCCTCATGCATTTCTAGTTACCGGTCCGGTATGAGGCTGGGACACACCTCCTGTCTTCTCTGAAGCAGGACACGGCCACTCACATCTCGGATCACATCCATGAGTGGCGGCGCCGTCGTCGACTGATCAAGTTTCACATACCTGATCAGATTTTGACTCACTGGTTCACCACCTCCTTTGTGAATAAAATCGCTCAAGATATCGCGATGGGAGCGTGTGTGACGGAGGAACAAGCTATCGCGCGTGCCCAGTACCTGGATCTTGTTTATTCGCAATCTGGCACGCTTTATGACATCTTGACTGATGCTCCATGGCCCGGAACCACTAAGGCTCCGCCTACCCCTACGGTGGATGGTGTCATTGGTTCCGTTTCTAAACATTCGAAGAAGTCTTCGAATGGGAAGCAGAAGGCTAATTCTTCCAACAATACCTCTGCTAATTCCCCCTCATCTGATTCTGGTAAAACCGCGGAGGTGAATGCCATCCAGGCCAATCCTACGGACAAATCCTCCAAGGGGAAGAAGAAGGGCAAAGGCAAATCAAAATTTGATGCCCCGAAACCGGAATCTAAATCTCGAACTGAGGATGGCTCCCAACGTAAGCCGAAATTCCCTTGCCTCATCTGTGAAGGTGACCATTACACTAAGGATTGTCCACAGCGGTCCGAGGTTAGTCAACTTCTTAAAGGCTCTAAAGGGACTCCAACTATTTTAAAAGAGCCATTTCCATCTCAGCAGACCCAGATGGTCGAACAGGCGTCACCATCTGCACCGTTTGGGTCTCAGGTTTTCATGATGAAGACTAATGCACCTATCACTATCGCTACGCGGTCGAAGGATTACAATGAACCGCGGCAGGCACCCGGGAAGGCAGTTGCGGAAGGGCCGCCTCCCCCACCTGCCTCCGGCTCATTGGAAATCGAGAAGCCGACTCTCGAACCCGTTGTGAAACCACCTCCCAAGGGTGTTCTTCAGAGATCCTCTTATAATCCGAATGCTCGTGCCGCTCAACATTACAGTATTGTTGAGGATCTGGCACAGGCGCCATGTGCCATGTCTGCACTTGAGGTTCTTCAAAGTTGTCCTTCACAGCGGAAGGCTTTACTGTCTGCCATCGGTCGTATCGATCCCGCCGACTCGAGCCTTCTCACCTTCGATCTGGAGAATTTTACTCCCCGGCTTCCACATCAAATCGCTTTGGTCATTCAAGTCGGGATTAACGGTCTCAACATTCACAGGGCCATCGTAGATGAGGGTGCATCTACTTGCGTTATGTCCTCCGCTTGCTGGAAGGCCATTGGCTCTCCAGTCTTGTCATCATCTCCCAATGCCCTTGAGGCATTTGATGGTCGGGAGTCTAAACCCCTGGGAGTTCTCGAGAGTCTTGCGATCACATTACAGGGAAAAACTGTCAACGTGGAAGTGGAAGTGGTTGACGCTAAACTCAACTACAATATACTTCTTGGCCGCAGCTCGACCCATGCCATGCTCTGCGTGCCGTCTACCATCTTTCGATTCATTAAGTTTCCCCACGAGGGCAAGATTGTCACGGTAGATCAGTTGTCATTTTTCACCTCTAGCTCTGAGAACAACGTGCCATACGTGGATCAAATTCCGAATCCCCCAGACAGCATAGGACCTGGTCTTTTCAAAGACCCGGTTCTCATGGGTATATTCCCCGCACCGCCACCGAATACCGCTCAAGTCAACATGTTGTCCAAGACTGATGACCCCTGGCTTATTCCTACACCTGAGCAGGTATATGAGTTTGGAGAATCCATGCCTTTAACGCCAGTAGAGATCAGCTACTGTGAGATTGTTACCGCATCGGACCCTCCACCTCCTCAGCATGCTCCGATGAGCATGGTTCTTGACGTCTACTCGCAATCCCCCTGGCTTGGTCAGGCTGATTCCTCTGATCCTCTTAGAGAGAATTTTCCTTCAGACGAGGCTATCATTGAAACTATGTCTCTTGAGGAGCTTCCCTGGGGCGATGGACATCATCGCTCCTCGTTTATGCCCAGCTTGGGGGCAATGACTGATTGTCTGGAGCGTTATGCTACTCAGGTTCCTTCCCCTCCTCTTGAGCAATTAGATCTTGGTAAAGGGTCTTTTCGGAGGAGTGTCCCGAGCAACATCACTCAAACCATTCCAATCGACATCTCCGTTAAACCGGGGATAGTTGAGAATATACACGTGGCAGTGACTTGTTCTCCCGGGGAAGTTGACGAGTCTATGCGGCACCGGAGAATTCGGAGATGTTTTCGCATGGTCTTACGAGGAAATCTGGGAAATTGATGGGGGTATTGTCGTGCACGAGAGATTGAGCCTACCCGGGTCTGCGAAACCGTGCGCCGATGCTTACGTCCATGCATCTCGGAAAGCCGCCGCTATCAAGGCAGAGGTTGAAAAACTTCTGAACGCGGGGTTTATTTATCCTATCCCCCTTACAGAATGGGTGTCCAATATCGTCCCTGTCGATAAAAAGCAGGGTACCATTCGAGTCTGTGTGGATTATCGCGATATCAATCGCGCCTGTCCTAAGGATAATTATCCCACTCCGTTTATCGATCAGATTATCGACGATTGCGCCGGGAGTGAGATTTATTCCTTAATGGACGGTTTCTCAGGTTACAACCAGATCAATATTGCACCTGAGGATCAACATAAGACCACATTCATCTGTCCGTGGGGCACTTTCGCATACAAAAAACTCTCGTTCGGCTTAAAAAACGCTGGCGCCACGTTTCAGCGTGCGATGTCCTACGCTTTTCACGATATTCGCCATATTGTCCAGCCTTATCTGGACGACTTGCCTGCCCATTCGGGTAAGCGAGATGACCATCCTGAGCATCTTCGCCAGATCTTTCTTCGTTGCAGACGCTACAATATCAGGCTCAATCCTCATAAGTGTGTCTTCTGCGTTGATTCTGGCCGTCTTTTAGGCTTTATAGTCTCGAAAGACGGAATTCGCCTTGACCCTCTGAAGGTTGAGGCCATCATAAATCTCCCATCACCCTCCTCCCTGTATCAGTTGCAGAGTCTGCAAGGGAAAGCGAATTTTCTTAGGCGCTTTATCCCGAATTATGCCGAGGTGGCCAAAGGGTTCACTCGTTTGTTAAAGCAGAATGTTCCCTTTCATTGGGACGAAATTGCTCAAGAATCCTTTGAGAAGCTGAAGACATTGCTAGTCAATGCTCCGTTGCTTCGTCCTCCGGACTACCACCGCGACTTCACTTTGTATCTAGCCGCCGCATTTAGCACCATCGCCATGGTCTTGGTGCAGGATGACGATAACGGTGATGAACATGTTGTTTATTACCTGTCTCAGAACCTTCTCGACCCGGAAACGCGTTATGCACATGTCGAGAAGTTGGCCTTAGCAGCAGTACATGCCGTACAACGCTTTCGCCATTACATCCTTTTGCGCACGATAACAGTGATTTCAGACTGTAACCCTATGACGTATATTCTTTCAAGACAACTACTAGGGGGCAAGTACTCCAAATGGATCGTGATCCTGCAGGAGTTTGACTTGGAGTTTACCACTGCCAAGTCAACTAAATCACTGGTCTTCGCGGATTTGATATGTTCTCTCCCTACGGACTCTGTTCCCTCACACTCAGAAGATCATATACCGGACGAAACGCTGTTTCTTATCGATACTCATGATCCTTGGTATGGTGACATTATAGTGTATCTTCAGACCGCGACATTTCGGTCTGAGTTGGATAAAACTGCCCGCCGTCGGATTCGGCACCCGTCCCAACCCTACCGTATCGTAGGAGATACCTTATATCGCATTGGAATAGATTCGGTGCTCCGACGATGCCTTACCTTGGAAGAGGCTGAGAAAGTCTTGAATGACTGCCACAGTGGCGCTTGTGGCGGACACATGTCCGGGTATGCTACTGCCCAGAAGATTCTGCGAGCAGGTTATTTCTGGCCTTCCATATTCAAGGATTGTATCACTGCAGTCCGAAAATGTCATCCATGCCAGATTTTTCAGCGCAAGATGCGCGCGCCGCCATTGCCTTTGCATCCCGTTATTACCGTCGGCCCTTTCGCGAAATGGGGCGTGGATTTTATGACGTGTAACCCTCACTCGGCCGGGGGGCATGCGTATATCATTGTCGCCGTCAACTACTTCACTAAGTGGGCCGAGGCGATGCCTACACTAGCTGCTGACGGGAAAACGGCTGCTTCATTTATATTCAACCACGTTATTGCACGGTTCGGGGTTCCTCAAGCCATCGTCACTGATCACGGTACTCATTTCCGCGATTACATGATGACGGAGCTGACTTCAACGTTGGGCTTGCATCACGACAGCTCAACACCATACTACCCTCAAGCGAATGGTCAGGTTGAAGCGGTGAACAAGGTTTTGGTCACCATGCTTCAGCGAACAGTTGGGATTCATAAATCCAATTGGCATCTCCAACTGTTCTCAGCTCTCTGGGCATACCGAACATCTGCTAAGAGTGCAACCAGGTTCACACCTTTCCAATTGGTGTACGGTCTGGAAGCTACTCTGCCGGTTGAATGTGAAATTCCTTCGCTTAAATTAGCGGTGGAGCTCTTACCGGATACCTCCCCTGAGGAAGAACGTCTTCTGTATCTCGAACGATTGGATGAAACCCGTCGACTAGCTGCTTTGATCATCGAAGCACAAAAGAAGAGGGTCAAAACTCATTTTGATCAAACTGTTTCTCCTCGTTCTTTCATCGAAGGAGATCTCGTCCTCTTGTACGATCAGGCACATGATAAGCTTGGAGCCGGTAAACTCCAGCCTATGTGGCACGGTCCCTATATAGTAAAACGCGTTTTGAAAAATGGGGCCTACGAGCTTATAGATTACGAAGGAGTTCCACTGGCGCAGCCCAGAAATGGGTTGTACCTTAAGAAGTACTACGCCTAAAGTGATTTTTTGGTGTGGTGTGTGTGCATAGGTGTGTGATTGTCATTTGTGTGCATAGTGTGGTGTGCTTTGTAAACATCTTTCTGCTGATCGGGTCTTCCTGGTTGTGCAGATGTCTATTCATCCATTTTTTGGTTTCGCGGATGGTGCCTCCCGCAGTACCAGGAATCTGTCTTCCGCAGCCTGGGTAATTTACGATCCTGCTGGTGAGTTGATTGACCTGCAAGGTGTGTGTTTAGGACGTACCACGAACAATATCGCGGAATATAGCGCCGTGTTGGAATTATTAACCGAGGCAGTAAACCTTGGTATCCATGAATTGCTCGTGTACCTAGATTCACAGCTTGTAGTGTTGCAGCTGAACGGGCACTATTCGGTAAGAAACCCGTCCATTTTACGATTGTATTTGCGTATTCGATTACTGGAAAGAAATTTTGAATATATTACATATCATCATATACCCAGGCATTTGAATACATTAGCAGATACAGTAGCAAATTTGGTGTTAGATAGACATTTGCGCAATTTATAAATCATCATCACATGTAAAGAAGACTCATCCAGAAATAGATATGCATATATATAGATATCGAAATGTTTACATAGAGTGTGTCACATAAAACTCAAAAATATACATAATTGTCTTAATACATCCTGAGACACTGTGTCTCTCAAAAAATAGGTGTGGCATAAATCCTAGAGACTAATCCGCATGGTGCTCATGATAGCACGTCACTGCACGCACTAGGCGCCTCAGATTCGGTGGATCCGGTTCGGAACCCCCACCGTGTGGCGCTGGTATGCCATCGGTACGTCTGATAGCCGGGCATAGTCCGGGATCCCATGGGCAATCCCCTCGAGGTTCTGGATCAGTTCCTCCCCTCCGGTGCCTTCCCCCTGGATCTCAGGGGCGAGTTGTGTCCTCCGGGAGATTGGAGACATCCCGGCTGGTCTCTCAGGTCCTACATCTGCATGCATATATAATCGTGTTAAGACGAATGTGTATTAACAAAAAAAAAACATATAAACATAAAATCAAAAATATGAGGTCTTACCCAGCTCCTCGTCCCAATCATCTCCTTCTGGTAGTGGGAGATCTGGGTCCCCGGTAAAGGCAGTTCCCGAATAGGGCCAATCCTCCATGACGATCAGCTGGCGCCGTAACCACCTAAAGAACTCTGGCCTCCAGGACATCTTTTGGCCACCTCCAGATCTGGGCATCAGTGCTGCCCAGCGAACCATTCGTGGCTCTCGTGGTATTGAACTCGCCACTGCGGCCCCTTGGCCCTGGAAGATTGGTATGCGTTCCAGAATGAACGATACCAAGATGGAACCATAACCGAACTGTTTCAGTTTCCCCTGTTTGCACCTTGTGAGCTGCCTTTTCATGTTGATAGTTACTGCTTCTGCCCAGTTGAACAATAGGGGACCCATGCATTCTGAGGCCAGCAGGAGTTGAGTCTTCGTGGCCTCGTGCGGAGCCTGCGACCCAGCAGCCCGCGTAATGGTATGGAGAACTACTCTCAGTGCTAGATCAGGGATGGTGGAGATATCCACCTTCTTGCTTCCTGATCCTGTTTGTGCCCCTCGGCACACCCGTGCCATTACTTGTTCCATCTTTTCCGCGGATGGTCTGCTTCCGGTCAGTACAGGGATTGGACCTCTGCGGGACAATCCAGTGATGAAATAAATGTCAGTGACCTCCAATTCTAACACCTGGTCTCGTAACCTGAACACTTGTTCATTTTCATCCCAGATGCTGATTAGATATTGGAGGAGCTCGGGCTGAGCTCGTAAACATGGTGTGAGGAAGAACTTTTTCAATCCACAGTCTCTAAGTGCGTTCATGCAAGCTTGGCTTTGCATGGCCTGTTCATCCTCGTCTCCGTGCTCTCGTTCCTTCCATTCGATTGCCATTTTGAGTGATTATCTGCATTCACATAGTCAAAAACCCCTGATTAGATCTTTGATGAGCTTCAAATTCCAAGAAATTTGGTTTAAATACCGAAATTTTGGGCGAAATTTAAGGTTCGGCCGCTGGCGCGGCTGTTTTGCGAACAGTCGCGCCATGTGGCACGAGCCCTTTACAAAAAGGAGCTCATTGGCGCGGGTCCGTGCCCGATACCCGCGCCAATGGGCCCGACCCTAAAATTTTAAAAGTGCCCATGTAAGACTGATTTTTAAGGGGAAATCATTAAAAAAATGAATGAAAATGTAGGGCAAGGGAGCGCCTTTTACCTGTGACAGACGAGAAGCTGAATGGTTGCCTGGATTGGTTGCAATCGTCGACGGAAATTTCTGCTCCAAATGGACCACTGTTGTTTTCTACCAAGGTAAATAGTAAAAGTAATTTTATTTTTACCAATTAGACATATTTATAACTTTTTCAACGTTAAATGAGTTTTAAAAGTTATCTTTATCAAATATTTGCATGTGTTATGTCGAAAATGGATTTTACGCTTGCTTGGTATGTGCAGCAACAGGTTTTGGCGACTTAAAAAAAGGAAACGAGTTGTATTTTATACTTTTTCGGACTCGGTAAATACACGAAAAAGTCACTCTGGAGTCATCTTTCAGCTCTTTTCTGACTCTCTAAACATGAAAAGATCGCCGAGGCCCTTGTCGTTTCGATCTCGTTAAAATGGACACGGATCGACATCCACCCAGTATAAGTTTAACCCTTTTTCGGGCTGGGATGGATTGATTACGAAAAAGGAATACCCTAGCCTATCGCGACTAGGAGGTTTTCCCGGATATTGTTTTCTACCTTTTCGGATCTGGGAAACTATTTACGAAAAGGGACTTGTGGAGTTTTCTTTTCCGCTGTCTTTTCAAACTCTCTAAACATGAAAAGACGCCGAGTTCTTCCTTTGTCAGACTCGTTAAGCCCTGATGACATTGGGTTTCGTCGAAATGACGTTCTCCGAGTTTCTCCTTCCTAGGACTCGTTAAATGCACTAGGATGGATTCGCCCGAAGGGCGGACTTATATCGCAAGCATATGCTATCCCCTTCAAGCTTGTTATTAAAAATAATTGGGGTACTCGCCAGAAATGGTGGGGGAAAAATGGAACCATCGTCGTTGTCGTCGGCGGTATGTCGCTCTTGAACATGGCACTTGTCTGCATCCGTGTCGGGTTGAGGACATCTCATCTCGTTGCTTCACTTTGCCTCCATGGGTTTGGGTAATCTCTTTTGACCTCTCATCTGTTCACTGCCTCGTCACCATGACCTCTGATCCGTTGATGTCAAATGCTGCCAAGTCCACTGTCGTGCCGTTCATGTGTTCAAGAGAAGTTGGCCTCTGCAAATATCAACCTTCCTCTGTTTCTCATACGATCCTGATTCACAACAAAACATCATGTTCCTCTGTCTCGTGTCAATGATGTGGGAATCATTATGGCCCACCTTCGATCGAGGTCACTTCCTGTCGACTTCAACTCATTATCCAGGAAGTTGGTCTAGAGACTCCTTATGGTACCTTGGAGCCTGCATGCCTCAATGGCAGGTTCGTCGCATTCGACGAGAGGTTTACATCATTGGCCTCCGATCGAGTGATTTTGCGGGTGTTCGACGTCAGTTCATTTATTCACACGCCGTAGATTGTACCTGTAGTACCTTGAGGACCATTGTCATTATTGGTGGTTTCTCTCGCGTCGGTTAACAGCTTTCATCATTGGCTGGTAATCCGACGATGTTCTTGCATGTTCGACTTCAGCTCACATATTCACGTGCTTGAACTTGTACTTTGTTGGGTCGAGATGGAGCGCAAGACCCTGGATTGTGTCTATTGTAATCCAGGCTGCGGTTGTGGATTATTATCATTATGTACATGACTCACTTACTGGATGGCTGCGACCATACCTGAGTCTATTGGTTTGATCTTAGTTGGATGGCTGCGCCCATACCCTAGATCCGGATTATAACATACTCTGTTTCGGATGGCTGCGTCCATACCACTTATACATCATGTACTTGAGATATCAGTTGTATCTTTCTGCGCAGGTTTTCCGACGCGGGGCTTCAGTTGGAGATGTTCTCGTAGAGCATTTCACCCCTCTCCCTCTCGGACCTCATACTTTAGGGGGCATCTGTTACACAGTAATTTGTCACCGTCCTTACCATTCCCCATCCCGCACAATGGAGGACCCATTCTGTGACCTGTGGACATTGTCATGCCTTGAAATCATCATCAATGCATCCCTCTGAACATGAGCTTCATTCTTGAGACATCTCCTTGCAAAAGTCATGAAAAACATCCCTTTTGGCATTGGCGCGGGCAGGCAGTTCAGTACTCGCGCCAATGGGGAAAATCCTGCAAAGAGGTCGCGCCAACTGGCGCTCTGTCATAGAGCAGTAGTCGCGCCACCCAATTTAGGGACTGTTTTTTAAATAAAGATGGCGGAAGTTGAGTTCCAACAAACTCAGGAACCATTGCCTATCTTGAGTTGGGAGGTTTGGTTGCGGGAGTTCTATGGAAGGGAAGTGGTTTTTCCACCTCCCATGGAACCTTCCTTGTTGATAGGGCCAATCCCATAATAATAGGGATCCCAACTCCCTCCTTCCCCATCTATAAAATCCTGCTCAAATCCATGGCAAGCTAGTCTTGAAGTGCCTAAGCTCTGAATCTCCATATTCCCAAGAGCCTTTGTGTTGTAAAGAACCCTCTCTTTCCCTTAAGGCTGACTCAAGTAAGGAGACCATTGTTACGAGACTCTGGAGAGGTTTTCCCTTTCCTTGGCGAGCTTTGCGAGACGTGGACGACTGGAGACCCGTCCGAAGGAGACCGCGACGTCAGAACTTGGTTGTAATCTCTCTTCGTTTATTATTTAATAGATGATTATGATTATGGTTCCACTCCATTTTCCATCATGTTAATGTGAGTAACGTCCTTTCTGACTGATGTTTAGTTACGTATGCTGGTTTCTATGCTTGTATCTGTTCGTTTCTTCCATGTGCAGGTGTTCATCCACGGAGATCGTGGAGGGATTGTGATCTGCCAAGGCTGAGGAACGGGGATGCTTCTTCTTCAGATCCTAGCGTTGGAATCCAGGTAGGCTTCTATCTCCAGCCTTTTCATTCGTAATTAGGAACCTGCGTCATGACATTGTTTGTTTGTTGCTAGACCACTGCTGGGCTAGTAGGGATCACCTCTGTCCGCAGAGGGGATTTACCTCCTCAACAACTCCCTAAAGCCAGACAGATCGTGCATCACTTTCGGCAGCAACACGTGGAGGGCTCCCCTTCGCACATAGCTTAAGAATGTCTGAATAGCTCTTAAAGACTGGGCCAAACTCCACTACAAGGAACCGGACAAAGCCAAAAAAGAAATAAAAATAAAGATGGAAGAAATTCACAATGAAATTGACACTCATGGAGTGAATCAAGAAAATGTAGAACAAGAGAAAGATCTTTACTGGAAATTGTATAAATTTAATAGGAAAGAAGAGGAGAAATGGAGGATAAAATCTAGAAACCTTTCACTACAGGCTAGTGACAAAAATACTCCTTTCTTCCACAAACAAGAAATTGTTAAAAGGAAAAGGAATAACATCTCAACCATAATAGATAATGAAGGAAGAGTTCATGCAGATCACGAGGGTATTAAGGCTGCCACTTACAATCATTATAAAATCTTCTATCCGAATATGCTGCACCTGAGTATTACTCGGATCTCTTAAACCACTTGCCAAAGCTAATCACGAAGGAGATAAAAAATCCCTTAAAAAGGACATAGAGGAGGCTAAAATTCTCAATGTTATTTGGACTCTGCATCGAGATAAGTCTGCGGGTCTAGATGGCTTCTCCATTAGCTTTTTTCGGACCTATTGGGAATTAATTAAAAAGGACTGAACCAAAATGATTCAGTGGGTTCAAAGACAGAAGAAGATCAATGGCTTTACCAATTCTACCTTTCTCACCCTCATACCCAAAGAAAACCGCCCCTCCTATTTTTCCAGATTTAGACCCATCTCCCTTTGCAACTCCTCCTACAAAATCATCACTAAAATTCTTGCCATTCGCCTCAAACCCCATCTCCCTAACCTCATCTCTGAAAACCAAGGGGGATTCATCTCCCAAAGGCAAATTTCTGATACTATTATCCTTGTTCAAGAAGCCATTCACTCGAGTATGATGCGATCAGAGAAAGGATTCATCCTAAAACTCGACCTTTTCAATGCCTTTGATAGGGTGAGACATTCATTTCTCCTCTCTGTCCTTCAAAAAATGGGTTTTGAAACTGATTTTATCTCTCTTATTAATGCCTATATCTCCAACCCATGGATCTCTCCCTTAGTCAATGGAAGGCTAGAAAAATTATTTCAATCTTCTCGTGGTCTTAGACAAGGTTGCCCTCTCTCTCCATTTCTCTTCATTCTAATGGTTGAGTCCTTCAGCGGGGCCTTGGATCACAAGCGCAGAGTTGGTCTTATCATTGGAATCAAATTCAGTAATGGAGTCAAGAATATGAATCATTCTCAATTTGCTAATGACACTCTCTTGATGGGTGGATCCACCTACATTATTGCCCAGAGATTCAAAACTCTTCTTGAAAAATTTATGCTTTACTCAGGAGGGATGATAAATTACCACAAAAGTTGTATCTATGGGTGGAATGTTGCAAATCACACTATCCATAGTATTGCACAAATTTTTGGAGTCTCCTACAAATTGAACTGGACCTATTTTAATTACCTTGGGATGCCAGTCAGTGCTGGACCCTTGAAGGCCGAGGAATGGAACATCACAATTGACAAAATGAAAAAGAGAGTACACAAGTGGGGATCCTCATGGCTCAACATGGTTTGGCGTATAATCCTCCTAAAATCTATTCTCCCTTCCCTGCCATTGTATTACTTTACCCTCCTCAATGCTCCTATCAACATCCATAAAAAAATCGAAGCAGTTTTAAGGCAATTCCTGTGGCAAGAAGGAAAAAACGAGAAGAAGAAATACAACTTAGTCAAATCGAGGCATGTCACTCAAAACCATGAAAATGGTGGGCTCGGTATTCACATTCCAAAACTCTTGAACAATGCATTTGGGGGAAAAATAGTGTGGCACCTTATCAGTGGGCAACACTCCTGGTGGAAGCAAGTTTTGGAAACCAAATATCTTCTTTCACCCAAGCAAAATCTTCTTGAACAGGATATCCAAAACATGCCATACCCTAGAATCTGGGCTTTATGTAAGTAAGCCATTCATTTTATCAGCAGAAACATCTCTAAAATTCCTCAAGGTGGAAGCAATACAAATATCTGGAAGGATAAAATTATGGGGCAATCTCCTCTCAATGACAACCCGAGAATTCATCAAATTCAAAACTACCTCTGAAACCTTGATATAAACACCTTGGATCCGATTTCCAGTTGGGATGAGCATTCAAATGCCTGGATTGGTTGGGCTTTTCCTATTATCCCCACTCATCTTGAGGCCGATCTAGTAAATCTCAAATTTATGCTTCATGGGGTTGCTCCTTTGGTTAAAGGCAACCAAGACAGTCTTCGGTGGGATCCCTCTGAGTCATCAATCTCAATCAAAGTGGCTTATGGACATCTTCTAAAAGAACAATTCCCCTCTCCTCAATGGTCCATCAAGAAGCTCATATGGAAATCTGAAGCCATTACAAAGATAAATTTTTTTATCTAGACTCTGCTCAAAGGTAAGATCCTAACTTCAGAATTTGAAAAAAAAAGAGAGAGGTATCTATGGCCCCTCTAGATGCCCCAACTATCAAAGCGAAGAAGAGACTGCTTTTCACCTCTTTGTGAGATGTCCTTTTTCCAAGCAGTGCTAGAGTGATCTTACTAACTTCCCACAGATTGATTTACATTCCTGCAAATCTATCTCAGACCTAATAAAAAATTGGAAAAAAGGATATCCCTAGGGGAAAAAGAGCAAGAACATTTTCAAAAGGGTCTAGGACACCCTCCCATGTGTGCTTCTTTGGAGCATCTAGCTGGCAAGGAATAAGATGATTTTCCAAAATATAAAAATCTTTCCCAAGGAAAGTTCAAAACAAGACCTGGAGTCTCTCTATTGAGACGATTCTATCAAAAAGCATTGGTCATATCAACTTCAACGAGCTCCAAGCAGAAGAAAGAATACTTCTGGGGAGAGTACCTAACAATCCTGACTATTTCAAATCCCCTATCATTCACACTCCCCAAAAGGAAAACTGGAAGATAAGACTCAAGGAAAAATAGTTTATCGAAAGGATGGATGGATGCAAAATACCTACTCTCTTCTTCGATGGAGCATCAAAGGCGAACCCATGCATTGTTGGGGCTAGAGGTCTCATAAGGGATGGACATGGCAGCATGTTGATCTCCTTCGAATGGGGTCTCAGCTCTTTATCAAACAATAAAGTTGAGTCCTACGCTCTGCTTAAAGGTCTTCAATTGATAAAGAGCCACAACTTGTCAAACACAATGGTTTTTTGGGACTTTGCCATTGTTATAAGCATGATGATAAATGATTCTCAAACCAACAACATAGCTCTCTATAGGATTATCAACAAATGTCGCATATTGATCAAAGACATGAAGGATCTCTCCTTTCACCACATCCTCAGAGCCAATGACAAGCACGCGGACAATTTGGCTAACAAAGTCTGCAGTAGAACAGGCGGTCAAATGCTCAGTCAAGGTGGCCTAACTCTCTCTCCCCTGTCATAATTCTCTTTTTGCCACCTCATCTATCTTGTATGATTCTCTGCAAGAGTTTTTCTGAGCTGACCAGATCTCCTCATCCTTGCAGAATCTCCCCTCCCATGACCTTATCATCTCGTATTCCTTGCCTCGATCCTCTCCTCCTCTCTACCCTCTCTATTTATTTCTCCCCTCTCCTTACATTTCCAATACATCTATGCAATTGCTTCCTTCTGCATTGGATCTTTCCCCATCCTGTGTGGCCGCGCAATCTCTCTGTTGATTTCGCCATGCGCTCCCCGGTTCTAAACATCTTATCCCCCACAGTCTTGCCAATCTTCGTCACCCACAGTCCTGCCATTTTTCATCCTTTGTATGCCTGTCTTATTTTGTTTGGCCTTTGTCTGTCTTCGTTGCCTGCAGTCCTGCCAGTCTTCACCTCTGCCCCCTTGCGATCTATCTCTGCTCTGTCTCTTCTCCAAACTTCGCTTCGCTTGCACTAGCTCTGTTCACTTGTATCATGGCGAGAAGCGAAAACTGCTTTCATTGTGCAGATCTACAGTAAAAAATGGAGCAGATCCGAGCACAACAGAGGATCCTAGAAGAGAAACAAAAAGTGGATATGGCCCTCCTTCAGCATCAGGCTCAGTCATTCCAGAATCAGCTTCTAGAGCTCACCAATCGTTGTTCACACATGGAAGAATCTCTCCAGATCCTGAAATATATTTTAGACAAACGTTCGGCTCCAAGTTCTAGCTCAAACAATGTAAGAAATTCCAGTCCTGATGACACCACTAATGCATCAACTGGATGGCCAATTAGCATTGACCAATCCTCATTCCTCCCCTCTCTTTCCTGCTCATGTCTTTTAAATTCTCTTTCATGCTTTCACAATTTGTTAGAATCTATCTTGAATCTGTAATGAAGTATAGTTTGAACAGTCGACACAACAGAGGCTCAACATTTTGTGTTTTCATCCCTCCTTATTTGTCCTCAGCACTATCGAAATGTAACAAGGAGATCTCTCCTTTATTTTTTTTAATATAATATAGCAACCGACTTTGTAAAAAAAAAAAAAAACTATTCTAATTGCATGGAAAAGCCTTGCATTGTACAATTAGTATGAGGGTTATGTGTGATTTCGTGCTCAACATGGAGTTGAGATGTGTACCTCTTAAAATAAAAATAAGATATTCTCTAAATAGAAAAACAATATCTACTATAACAAAAAAAAATGCAAGTTTAGTTAATTTGAATTGAAAACATTATAAAACATCAATAATCTCAACTTCACTATGGTCACTGGATTTGTTGTTAATACTACAACTCAATGTCGTAAAAATATTTCATTTATACAATATTTGGATACACGACTTAATATAATTTCATAACTAATTAGAAGTAAAAAAAATGAAGTGAGCAAAATTTCAAACTTTATATTTTACAAAAATATTTCAATCAAGCATTTAAATAATGTGAACTAATTTATGTCCATATAAACTTTTTGTATATAATAAGAAGAAATTATAAAAGAAAATATTTTAACATTGTATATAATAAAATATTCAATACCTTTAAAAGAGTAATTAAAATTAAAAAATAGAATAAAAATATCAAGTCAAGGGAGATTGTAATTCATTTGATTCTTAATATAAAATTAATATATAACTTTTAAAAATATTTATAAATAAAAAATTTCAATATGGGTCATTTAAGTAATATTGACTTAGACTTAAAAATATATTAATAAAAAAAACTATTAGATATTAATTTTTTGGATTCAAAGTTAAGAAAGCTATTCAACTATGATCATTTCCTAAAAAAAAAACTATTTCAATGTGGACAATGTGATACATAGATAAAATGTCTCAATGCACATATATGTAAAATATTTTAATATCAACTATGCATATATCATATATTGTTTAAATAAAATAATATATATATGTGTGTGTGTGTAAAATATTTTAATATCAACTATTTTACATTTTCAAAAAGATTTGTATTTTAAAAAAAATTATCTCTTTAAATGCATGCTAGATTAGTACTTGATATAGATCTATATTAGTTCTATGGACACTTATATTTCTAGTGATCTAAAAAATCTTATTTATTTTTTAAAAAAACTAAAACAGCCCATACTTCTAGCCAATTAGTTTTAAAAAAAAAACACTCTTTAAAAACAAAACACTTGCAACTTATAGAAAAAATAAAACCCAAAATCCATTTATAATTAAATCTATGTCAGTGTGTTTTTTATAATGAATTTGGGCAGGAATTCATTGAAATCACATGTTTCATGGGTAAACTCTCCACAATTGATTGTGCCTTTATGGATTTTGAGAATGATAAACCCATATATACAGTGAAAAAACCAGTTTAAATAACATAAATCAAGATTTCACCTCAAATTATTTTACCAAATATAAACCAAAAAATGCACTCAAAACTCCAAAAAATCACATTAAAAACAACTTCAATTCTCCACACATAGTTGCTGCGTGAAACGCGGTTACACCATTAAGAACGAACGGTGCAGAGGTGCATGATTAGTTCGTGGAGTACATGTCTGGTAGCGGATCTACGGATTAAGTTTCGAGTGTAGCTGGACGAATCCGTGATCAGTAAGTATACGTGTGGCATCGTGCATGGAATCTATTATGTCCGTGGCCATGAGATTGTGTACTTTAGTCCAAAGGGGGAATATTAATGTTCTCGTGAGCGTCGATGGTGTGAACTCATGTGAAGCTTCTTGACCTTGGTCCCTTGCTGAGCATGGGAATTGTATTTTTAAAATAGAAGATAATAATTATATGTAAAATGATAAGGTGTTGTTTTAGTTCAGTAGGAGTAATTTCAAATTTAATAATATAAGTAAATTTTATTTTAAATAAATTAGTATAGATAATTAGAGATTTGTGAAAGGTTTAGAAGAATCTGTAAAAAAATTTTAAAATGTAAAATTTGAAGAAAGTTTATAGTTCTATAGATAGCTTCTTCTACATAGTCATTGAAATTTTTTATTTGTTATTTATATTGTTACATTAAAATGCTTCTTGTTATTAGTATATTTTTAGATACACTTTTTCTAAGTAGAAGTATATATAAATGGGATAGGCATATATCAATGGAATAGAATATGATAGAATTTCTAGTTATATATGATGTTGATGATGATAACATTCATTAAGTCTCATTTGGTCTATCTAACTTTAGAAAGTAAGAGATTACTCATAATTATTTATCATTTTATTTTTATACTTTGAAAGTATTGATAGAAGCTTAGAATTTTATTTTTATGCTCTAAAACCATTGAGAGAAGCGTTCAACTATGTGAATATCATATAGATGACAAACTCTTTCATCCCAAAGTGTTTTGGGAACTCACCAAAGCCCAGTTTCACTATCAAGTTCATGAAAATTTGTTCATATTTAGCACTGTTTATATATATATATATAAGAGCCATTTGTTTTCAGTACCAATTTATAATATCTTAGTTTCTTTTTTACCTTTTACCTTTATAACCTCATAATGTCTCCCTCAACTTTGAAGTAATACTACTTTTAATATTATCCTTATTCTCTCTAAAATAGTCTCCCCCTTATGACATCCTTATTGCATTTTTATGACATCCTAGGTTGATTGAGTGGAAGGGTGAGTGTTTGGGCTAAAGTTAGAAGCAACTTCAGAAAGCCTCTACTTCCAATTATAAAGATTTGATCAATCTTGATAGTTAAACAACAATTTATTAAAATGTTTTAACCATAAGAATTTTTCATTTTCATTTATTTTATATAATATACATAGTGGACATTGAAATAATTTCTTCAATATGACCATTGGAATATTGATCCCATATGGTCTATCTAACCTTAGAAGGTAAGAGATTACTTAGAATTCTTTATCATTTTATTTTTATGCTCAGAAAGTATTGAGAGAAGCATAGAATTTTATTTCTATGCTGGAAAAACGTTGAGAGAAGCATTTAGCTATGTGAATATTGCATAGATGACGAACTCTTTCATCCCATGGTGTTTTGGGAACTCACCAAAGACCCTTTTTACTATGAAGTTCATGAGAATTTGTTCATATTCAACAATGTTCATTTTTTTCTTAACACACACACACACATATATATTTGTTTTCAATACATTTTTATAAAATTTTAGTTTTTTTTGTACCTTTGATGCTTTATAACCTTATAATTTCCCCTTAAATTTCGAAGTAATAATATTTTTAATATTATCCTTATTCTCTGTAAAATGGTCTCCTCTTTATGGAACCCTTATGGAATATTTATGACATCCTAACTTGAGTGGAAGGGTGAGGGTTTGGGCTAGAGTTAGAAGCAACTTTAAAAAGTCTCTTGGCCTCCATGTTGTTTAACTTCTTCATATACATAAGATACCTTTCATAGCCATGCTTTCATACCTTACATAAGTATTTCCTTTAATGTTAAGATTATAAGTTATAATATGCTTTTGGATCTATTTTATCTTTCTCAAAAAATATCTCTAGATACAAGTGATGTTAATCTACATTGAAATTGTTTTTGTTAATAATATTTTTTAAATACTAAGTATTAGCTTTATATTAAAAATTGAATAAATTATAAGTTGATTTGAACTTATTTTAATATGGAAATTGCAATATTTTATTTATTACTCACACTAAATGTTTTATTTCTCATTAATATATATTTTTATAATAGTACATGTTAATTGAATACAAAATGAATTATACATTTCATTTATTAGATCAATTTTTTTTTAGTCATTATTGATTATAAAATATACTGGTTGTTATACTAGCACAACTGCATTGATAAATGTGGCATCACATGCACAACTACATTAATAAATGTGGTTGAAAAATGTCAATAGACTTTAATGATATAAATATAGTATTAATATTAATATTGATAAATATATAATAACAATAATAATAGTCTAGTCTAAAAAAACCCATAGAATAACTTAGAAATTCCAATAAGATTATGAAAAATTCTGATAAATATTTTTGATAATCTGGGTTACAGTCGTTAAACTACAGTATTTTGGGTGCCCTAAGGGTTTTTGATGGTGTTGAATCCATTTCCACCATCAAAAATGTAATTCAAACACTCTAACTACCTGGTTTTCTGAAAAAAAATTATTGGATTCTGGCAAAAAAACTGTCATCTGAACTATTCTATTGCGTTGGTAGACAACTCCATAATAATATCACAAAAATAACTATTATAATAAGAATTTTTATTTTATTATTATTATTTTTGATTTTATATATATATATATATATATATATATATATATATATATATATATATATATATATATATTAATTATTATATTAAAATTATTATAAAAGCTTTTTAAACTCAGGGATTTTGGACTCGAGGAAATATGTGGCAAGGTATAATATTAAATTTAAGAGAATAATATAAACACTAAGATAAATATTATAATAAATATGGTTGACCATGGTTGATTTTCATATTACGATAATCTTTGTTACAATGTGACGTTGGACAGTGATTGACCATGATTGATTTTCATATTAAGACTTTCTTTATTACAATGTGACATTGGATCATAACTGTCACAATATAATATTGACCCATGGTTATTAACCTTGTTTAACCATAATTAAACAAAATTATTTTTCATATTGAAACATTCTTTCTCATATTAAAATTAAAATTAATTATAATATGTAATATTTTATAAATAAACTATATTTTAATTAAAATTATTATTAAATATAATATGTAATATTTTATGAATAAACTATATTTTAACTATTGTTAATTTTTTTACAATAATAAATCCTTATTAAATTACTTATTTGATAATCTCATTCCAATATTTATTGACTTTATGTTTTACCATGTAGGATGACTGGACTTCTATTACCAGAAACATTTAGTGTGTCTTTTCTATACCAATGTTGATCCACGAATGACCCAAAAAAGGGAGACATGTTTTTGTATGGCATTTTTGTGTTAGCGTTATGATATAACAATATGTCACAAATTTTTTGATCCGGGTGCGGAGAAATTAATTAGCCAAAACTAACCCAATATGAAGATGCAAAGCTATGACAATGAAACTTGTCTGGTAATGATGGTGATAAGTAATTATCAACCAATAATTGACAACTGAAAGTTGGAATAGACTCCATTTCCAAGTATGTCATAAAAAGTTTTCCATGTTAACATGGTGTCAAAAGACGATGCACTGCTAATGATGCACACGCTACATCTATTAATGATTTTGTTGAGTTATTGTTTAAAAAAAAATAAAATGAAGATTTATTATTTAAATTCCTACAATTTTCGTGTGTTAAAATTTCAATAACTTGTCAAAAACATTTTGATTCCGTGCATATATAGAGAGAATTATTATTTTAATTTCATGACTTTCTACACGTTAAACTTTGAATATCAGATGGCATATTTTATTAAACGTCAACTTAGAGACAGAATACTTTTTAAAACATCGAAGTCAAAGCGTATCAAGCGCAACTACAGTGGCTAATATAATATCATATTCATTATTTAATCTTATTGTGTTGCAATCGGATTTTAGATCTAAACCATGCAATTTCGCTATCTCGTATTTATTTTTAAATCCGATTGGACTCCCAATCTGATTTCACGATTTGAATCGGTGCTGAAAGATTACGTCAACTCAACAATATGATATTTTAATTTATCCGCCTATGAAAATTAGGTATATTATAATGTGTTCGTCTCTAACTGGATACGTATAATCCTTGAAATAACATCGAAGCAACTTCCCACTTGGCCGACACCGTCAAAATATTTAGTTACTATACGCATTTGTGACCCCTCCTCCCCCAGGGGTATTATGGAGGGGGAGGTGATACTCCCAGCGACCCCTGCAAAAGGGTGTTGAAACCTGTCGTAATGATTGTTCTGTGGAAACTGGGAATTGCAGTTGGAGGGCAAGTGGAAGCAAGAGAAGGAAGAAGAAGATATACTACGTGTTAGCTATTAGGACCAAATGTTTACATAGGCGAAACACCCATCCTGAAATTCAGGCACGTTTACAAAGTCATGAATGAGAAAACACGTGCGCTGCCCAACCAATACGACTTTTAGACGCACCGTGTTCGATTGCGCTTTCGTAACTTTGACATTACTGATGGTCGCCGCGAGAAGAATTCAAAAATCCCAAAATCGTCGGCAGGAGCCTTGGCGGCTATGAAAGAAAGAAAGTAAAAACACCGCCAGCGTGTCACTGCGGACTTCCTTGAGGCTCCCTTTCCCACGGGGACTTTAAAGGTTATAACGTCTCCACGCCATCATGAATCCGAAGATCCGCGCGATGAAACCCCAAAAAAAAAAATCGGGTAAGACTACCTTTACAAAACTTCAGGTCTGCTACAACAATTTTTCAATTGCTTCAAATAATAAGGTCTGTACTATGTAGTAAGTCCTTAACAAAACTGCTTTAAGACTGCTTGCTAAATTCTGCAACAATGCCTCCAATGGTATCAAGGAACGTCCTTCAAGTCTGTCTTTGAACTCTCACTCAGGACAGAACTACAGGCAGAATATCAACAAAAGTTCGATTTTTATGCCAAATATTGTGTCACAAAGAGACTCCAAATATAGATCCTGTTTTGCTATAAAAGATACCAAAAATTTGAATTCCAACAAAAGAACCACTAAGAAACCTTCAACCCAGAAATATAAGTAAAACAATGCTTCTTCAATTCACCAACATCGTTTCCTATGCCCGAAATGTTTTGTTCTTCCTTCACCAAAATCACCTCCGAAAGAGGTCAAATGTCTTCTTGTTCTACAACTCTAAGCACCTTCCTTTTCTGAGCACTCTCTTGTTGATTGGGAGTGTAACTGGTAATTAATCTCGCTGTTGATTAAGTTAAGCCACAATTTTGGTGGTCTCGCCTTCCAAAACATAATTTTCTGAGCACGAAGGGATGTGGACTCCGAGGCGACATGGCTAGATTGGGTCCGTGAATGAATCAAGAATTAGTGAAATAATCTGTCACTGTGAATTTTGGTGAAATGACCATTGTGTTGCAGCCACTGCCCCTAAAGAAAACAAAGCCAAAGAAATATGCCCCTGCCTTCATTTGTTTTTAATTTTTTGTCACTTTATAGAAGTGGAGAGAAAAAGAAAAGTCGTCCGTCTGGGCCCTAGATAGAACGAGTCTATACGCCGGACAATCTTTTGCCGTCATTTTTGTATTTCTGTTACAAAGAATGTCGCGGTGATTGTTGGGAATCATCACTCAAGGAGGTCTGTAAACTAAAACGCCAACAAGTTTCAAGTGGACACTTGCTCCAGCGGTTAATCAAGGAAAGTATAGCACAAGCTGTCAATCTCGTGATATGTAGATCAAATTGGATTGTATAAAGTATTTTTTTATAAAGATTGTTGTGTCGGTTGACTGTGTCATATTGGAAGAAATGCTCTGCAAATTCGAGGGCTAAGGACACACTTTGTAGGAAGAACTAGTTTATCAGTCACTGAATTTCCAAACTTCTGAAAATTTGCTTTGATCATTCAACAATTTCTTTCCCAATGAATTAATCGAAAAAAAAAAATCCAACTCAAACAGAAAATTTTCTCATTGCTACTGCTTAAATCTGAAAGCTAAGTTGTGAAGGAGGCATATTTTTTGGTGATGTATCGATGTTTAATGAAGTATATTAAATTGTAATGAAGTCTAGCGTTGAAGCAGTATTAAGAAGTGTGTGAAGTTGAAGCAGTCTTAAGAAGTGTGTGAAGTCTGTCTTGACAAATGCGTTGAAGCTTTGTCTGATGATTGCAACTGTTGCAAGGAGGGTGAAAGTTGAAACAATGATGTTGTCCAGGAGTGCTCTGGAAGTTTGGTGAAAGGCGTGGAGGCCTCAAAGTTCAATATTTCAATCGGGTGGAGCACGAATTTTACAATTTCTGTGTTTTAAAGAAATGTTGTTTAAAAATAAAATATAAATATGTAGAAATTAGTATACATTAAGCATGCATACATCTGGATTCTCTTTATCTAACAATATTTATCTTCTTGCTAAATACAGAATCCTTCCACTGTTAATCTTTTGTGGAAATTAAAATCAATTGTAAACACATGAAGCAAATAAAAACAATCGCACATAACACAGTTGTTTAACCGGGAAAGCCTGAAGCTAAAAACCCCAAATATCATATATTATGTATCATGGAGATCATGTAACAATCTCATACAAAGCTTAGAACATCAAGCTCTCAGTACAATCAATCGTCACACACTAACATAGAAGAAATCTACAAATCCATGCACCAATCTCTGCCCTCCTGCTAGCCTGTCTCCACTGCGCAATCCAAGCTAATTACAAAGACCAATTCGATGCAATCCCAATCTCCTTGACTGCGTAATTATCATTGGCAACTCCAATGTATATGTAGATCACAGTTATGCATAACGAGGAAACACAACCAGGATCATTATATGGAAATTACTCACCTATCTCTTGCCTTTGGTCTCCCTTTGGATACTGACATTACTGATTCATACATTTGTATTTAATTGTGGTTTGATTAATGAGTTATTATTTGTTAGTTAATTAACTGATATTCCTCCACTCTCACTAGTGTATCAATCGGTTAGATTAGATCCAACTAAACTCAGTGAATCCTAAGCGAGTTAAAGGCGAATACAACTCCATAGACTACTCTTTCAACTCTTCTGTTTGCCCTTGGGTTCTATTTGAGTCCTCCATGCAGACTCCGGTAAACCATAAGAATTAAATAATTCCTTGACCCATGATTTGTTAAATCACATTATCTTTAAATTAAGTGCTCAAAGAATAAAGTTGTTGTTTTGGGGTAGTTATTATTAAGAGCTAATAATAATCGACATGCATCTATTTCTACATCAGTGCTCTATAAATAGACTTCGCCCAATCTTATAGAAATAGAATTTCATTTATTTTTCACATTTGACCAACCATCTGCAAATAGCATCCTGCAACTTATAGAATATGCTCACCATGTCTAAAAATAGACATACACCTAAAAATAGCCTGTGTGGGCCCCACCTAGTTTAGGTGATTATTTTCCAACTAGGATCAAGGATGATGTTTCAGGATGCCTCCTTCATTGTTTCTTGTTGAAAACTTCAACACTCCCTCTCAACAAGAGGATTGTCTTTATGCGACATGCAACTCCATGCAATAGCCATAAACTCTTTAACTGTGACTTGCCACCGAAATAAGGCTCGAGCAACTCGGTATCCCAATGCATCTCAGTCAAGTGCTTTTAACATGTGCACATGTCTTCAGGAACCACTTCACTGTTGAACTCTGCACCCATGCACTCTGCACTTGCTGTCAACTCTGAACCGCGCTCCAGTATCTGACACTATCACTTTGATCTGTCTGCATCAATCCAACTGATCATGCTACTGTTGCTCTGTGGTCTCCTCGTAACCAAGTTCAATTCATGAGATCTACATCATCTCCATGAATCCTGCCCAGAAATATCCTCTTGGGATTACCCATGCATGTTGCCCCACCTCTAACCTGGTGGTATAGCCGCATGCACTCCCTCTGCCCATCTAGCACAAATTTTATTTGCATGAGTGGTTTCTCCCACTCCATGATCCTCATCTTGTGGTTGCTCCACATCCCGAGGTTCACTCTTACCTACATGCAAATCCTGCTCCCTCTCAAGCTTCAATTGCATGTCTTTCTTGCACTTCCCAACAGTATAAAGCTCCGTAGAAATCCCATCTACTTCAAGTCTATAGAGATTCTTAGCTCGAATCCCAACCTTCTTGACTTGCCCTGTTGCTTTGTGTAGAAGGAAAAATTTTCCTTCACTAAAGACAACATCATAGCCTTTATCCTCTAACATTGCGACTGAGATTAGATTCTTCTTTAAACCTGGAAAATGCACAACATCTTGTAAAATAATGAGTTTACCTGACACCCTCTGAAAGGTAATGGTACCAATTCCGGTCACACTGTATCTTCCATTATCGCCCAACTCAACATGTAACTAGAGATCTTTCTCCACCAAGTCACTAAAAAGGTTCACATCTCCCGTCATGTGAAAGGAAGCACCACTATCAAAGTACCACCCCGATCCCAATGCACCAAAAATCATGCATGCGATCAATGAGAAGTCAAGCTCAAATTGCGAGGAAAGAGCCTCACCAGCTGCATCTCCAGCAGCCATCTTGTTCTTCTTCTTATGTGGAAAATTTGTGGCAATATGTCCAAACTCGTGACAGTGAAAACACTTCACTTTGGACATGTCATGCTCTTTGCCATCTTCACTAACCTTAGATATAGAATGGAATTTATTCCCCTTCTTCTTCTTTTCCTTGGCAACCAAAGAAAAATCCTCTTCATGATCATGCTTTGATGAAGAGCCATCCCTGGTACTTTGCCTTATCTCCTCCTGCACAAGATCCGACCAAAGTCGCTCCCAACTCGGCAGTTTATCCCGTCCATTGACAGAGTCTTCGTAGCTATTCCAACTCTTCGGAAGCCCAAGGAGAGCCAAGCTCACTAAGTCATAATCATCAACACTGACTCCTACACTCCCAAGCTCATCCCTGCATTGGACAAACTTTTTCAAGTATACCGGAATAGTGTTGTTCTTCTCCATTTTTATTTTTCTGAGCTTATCTTTCAGTGCCAACTTCCTCTGGTCGTTGCTGCTTTGGAAAATATTTATCAAAGCGTTCCACATAGCATATGGAGTGGCTTTCCCATGAAGGCTTGAGACAATATGGTCTCTCACACCTTCCAACAGAATCGTCCTCGCCCTTGCTACTTTCTTTTTCCATGCATCAAATACTACCGCATCCACCGAAGTGGGCTTAGGAACATCTCTCTTGATGAATTCCTTCAAGCCATTATCTTCAAGCACCACCTCCATCTTGTCCTTCCAGGCTATGTAGTTAGAGTTTCCCTCGAGCGCATACTCCAACCGCAACCCATTGAAAGACATTTCAATGTATACTCAACTGTCGCACCAAGAAACTACTGCAGCAAATTCGAATTTCTCCACCAGCACAGAACTCAACACCACTTCACAATTGCAATCTCCATTAATTAACACAGCTCCGATACCATGTAGAAATTAGTATACATTAAGAATGCATACATATGGATTCTTCTTATCTAACAATATTTATCTTCTTGCTAAATATAGAATCCTTCCACTGTTAATCTTTTGAGGAAATTAAAATCAATTGTAAACACATGAAGCAAATAAAAACAATCACACATAACACAGTTGTTTAACCGGGAAAGCATGAAGCTGAAAACCCCAACTATCATATATTATGTATCATGGATATCATGTAAAAATCTCATACAAAGATTAGAACATCAAGCTCTTAGTACAATCAATCGTCACACACTAACATAGAAGAAATCTGCAAATCCATGCACCAATCTCTGCCCTCCTGCTAGCCTGCCTCCACTACGCAATCCAAGTTGATTACAAAGACCAATTCGATACAATCCCACTCTCCTTGACTGCGTAATTATCATTGGAAACTCCAATGTATATGTAGATGCAATTCATGCATCACTAGTATTCACAACGGATAGTCTATCTCAGACTTTCACCTATCTCTGCACTGGGTCTCCACTGGATCTGACATGCACTGTAGTTAACTATTGTATTGTTTAGTTGATTAATGATTTATTATTTGTGAATTAATTAACTAATTAATTCACTCCACTATCACTAGTGTATCATTCAGTTAGATTAGATACAACTAGCTCAACTGAGTCTAACTAAGTTAAACTGAATACAAATCCATGAACTAATCTTCCAACTCTGTCATAACTTTGCCACTTCAGTTCTAACTGAGTCCTCCATGCATGAACTCCAGTAAACCCTTAGGAATTGCGTAATTCCTTCAACCCACTGATTTGAAAAATCTGTATACTGAAATTAAGTGCTCCAAGAGAATAAGTTGTTTTTTAGAGTGTGATTATTATTAAGAGCTAATAATAATCGACATGCATATATTTTTAGATCGACGATCTATAAATAGACTTCGCCCAATCTTCTAAAAATAGAATTTCATCTATTTTTCACATTTGACCAACCATATACAAATAACATCTTGCATCTTATATAATATGCTCACCATGTCTAAAAATAGAAATACACCTAAAAATAGCCTGTGTGGGCCCCACCTAGTTTAGGTGATTATTTTCCAATTAGGATCAAGGATGATGTTTTAGGATGCCTCCTTAATTGTTTCTTGTTGCAAACTTCAACAAAATAAATAATTATTCTTGTTGGTTCAAGTTGCTAGCACTACAGGGTGAGCTTTAATAACTACTGCAAAATAAATAAGTTTTGAAGAGTCTGTATTAACAGTTTTACATTCATGAAAGAGAAGTTACACTCATGAAAGAGAAGAATTTGAAACTTTTGGAACAAGGAATTTTCTGGGACAAAATTTTTAAATAGCTGTCGTTCAGTTTCAAAAAATTTTGAAGTTTGAAGTTAATTATGTTTTATTTATAATAAATATTTTGAAACTTATTGACTTTATCTGAACATTATTGGAGAGATAAATTTATAAAGGGGCGGAAATTTTTTATGGCCAGAGAAATTTTTTGAAGCATGAATAGTAAAGAAAAATGATGTTTCTCAGATTTAATTGGATGTTGAGGTTTGTAGAGTTTTGGCAAGATTGGTATAAGGCCTCTTCCTATATGGAAAGTGAACAATTTAAGAATATGATGTATACTAATATGACATGTAGCGTCTTAACTGACTCTATGGAGTTACAGGTGTTATCCCTATTGGTCGTAATAAGGAGGCCAAATCTTTCTAAAGCATTTTAATAGTTGATGAAAAGTAAAATATAATGGTGGTCTTAGTGAAGAGGCTAACTATAATTGCTCTGTTAGTATGGATCACAGAAGGAATCCTAACCTTGCAATTGCATGATGATTACTATGACGAATGTTTAGATATATATTGAGAGCAAGATTATGCATATGTTAAGTTGGTTGTGCTATATATAGTTGATAAAAATCCTAGGGATGTGTGAACATCTATAGGACTACATGTTGAATTAACTTGGTAATATGACCACTAGTATATGTATTTTATTTTCATTAATGAACTAATAGCTAAGTGTGTGTGGCAACACATGGGAGGAATAGAAGACTTGAGGGCTCAACTCAGGGAATTCGAAATTGAGTTTATAATTTGTAAGGTGGAGATAAAGAAACTTAACATACAATAGCAATAATTGGCTGAGTGGAGTTCTAAACTACAAAATCATTTGCAAGAACTAAAATATCAAATCAAATCCTCAAAAAGGGAAACACACATAAGCAGGAAGAGGCCCTAGAGGTTGAAAAGGAGAAGATGATATTTCTATGTTGGTATTGTAGAGAAAATCATATGAGAAAGGATTGTCCTCGCAAGCATAAAAAGAAGTAAAATAGCCCTTGTGAGTCACAAGGACACGAATCAACGATGCAGGATGACAAGAAGGAGGGGGCATTACCTCAAGCTCCTTGATACACACACACACACGTGTGTGTGTGTGTGTGTTTGTGTGTGATGAAAATATCCCTCGTGAAATATTGAGGAAATGTAAGACTTCAAGGTTGTTGTGATTGTCAAGAAGTCTTGAAATTATTTTTGGTACATGAATATACACATTTATATATGCATATGCACAGTTATATGATGCCTGAAAACACCATGAACTCTGAACTTCTGGGGATTTTTTTAATTTTTATGCTTACGTGTTTTGGTTTTAACTTTATAGATTTCATGGATTGATATCATTTGATTATACAATTATGCATGGCCATGTTGTTTTGTCGGAAGCTTTCTTTTACGATTTTTTTTTGGATTCCATTTCTACAATGTTGCCCTTTGTTGCCTCTTAAAATTTCCTTTGATTTGATATTTCTTTTCGATTTTATGTTTGGGGCCTTGATGAAAGTTGGTTGGGGTGAAAGGTAGGCATGGAAGGATTAGGTAGAGGGTCGTGGAAATATACATGGTTGGAATTTGATTGTGTAAATAGTGCTTGCTGAAATAACAACTAAGAACGCTAGTGTTAACAAGTCAAAGGGTAAAGGGAGGAATTCATAAAAATAAATATAATAAATATAATAAATACAATAAATACAATAAAATTCATCTGTCCACGATAAAATGTTGTCAAAATCTCATGCATATTTGCATAAAAGCATGGAGTTCTCCAAACCCTGATTCTAGTTAACATGAGTTAACGTGTGTTAACATCCATGTGGGTTGGTTGGTCCATGGGATAATGGATAGTGATATGGAAATCATGAGAATGGCTCAAAGGAGGTTCTCAAGACCTTGACCCAATTTAAATTCATAAATATGTGATATATAATATTCATTATCCTTTGTGGTTATATATATATATATATATATATATATATATATATATATATATATATATATATATATATATATATATATATATATATCTGTGTGTGTGTGTGTGTGTGTGTGTGTGTGTGTGTGTGTCGTTGTGAATGATAGGTTATTGTCTAGATCGTTCTAGTGAAAACATGATTGATCATTCTTATGTATTTAGCGTGTGAATGGATGAAAAGTTTGTGATTCACAGTTATAAGTGGAATCAATTGGGCAAATAGTATCCCTCGTTCATTATGACTTTAATATCATGTGGATATAATTCTTATATAGTGCCCATGTTTGTATTATGAATAGGGGATGTTGAAGGATATATCAATAGAAAGAAAGAAATGTAACCTACGACATGTTGGGACAAGTATGGATAAGCCACAAATAATGGATAAACCACAAATCATGGATTTGGATTGTGGATGTATGCGATGAAGCATGGGAAAGATACTAGATGAAATTTTACCTAGTGTCTGTGGATGGAGATGGTGTGGTATCTAGATTTTCAATATTTTTGTGTATATATTTGATTGTGACATGTGTATTGTGTATGTGTTGTGTTGTATCATGTGTGTATGTGTATGTATTATATTTTACATTGTGTATGCATGTGTTATGTTATGTGTTTGGAACATGTAGGTATGTGACTATTTGGGCCCGTGTATTGTGTAATGTGGTTAGGAAATGAAGTATGGCACTGTATGGGCATATGTTGATTAGGATAGGTAGACTATCAAAAATGGGGGTTTCTTGGGCCTATGGAGGTGCGAGATACACCTATATTCTTGTTAACAGAAGGCTACTTGGCTTGGTAGTAACTACTTGGTTGGCAGTGCCCATATTTCGTAGGGGAGTGATTTGGATTATTTATATTTATTTGTTACTAATTTCTAACCTTGGGGTCGATGAACCACTCATTAAACTTGAAATCGAAGAGAAGAGAAGAGAAGGAACTGGGTGTTTTCCAGGTTCTGAAATCCATCTAGTGTGTGTACGTGATAAAAGAGGAAATTTGACTAAGAGGGAGAAATAAAACTATAAACAGACCAAATGATGAATCTGATAGGGTTTTATCGTGGAAGATAGAGAGTAGTGGCTTGCCAAGGACTAATGAAGCCACCAAGAGTGTTTTTCCTTGGAATAAAGAACCCACTAGGAAGTTTGTGGACTAATGAAGCTATTGGTCAAGAGACAAAGATACCCAGGTACTTGGGGTGGCTAAGGAAACACACGGTATGGACCTGGACTAGGAATGTTGAAAATGGAAACAAGAAATGTTGATGGTACCAAGAAATATTCTAATTTAATTCTCCCTTGAATTAAATTAGAAGAAAATTGTAATTCCACATCACATGAAAACTTGTATGAGTTAACTAAGTTATTTTGACTTGTTTGGTTCAATTAATTTGAGTTGAGGGTCTAACTTGAGTCATGTAGAGTGGTTCCTACTTTTTAGGAGCCATGTTTGAGTTTATTTTCAGTTGCAATAAATTAATTCCGTTTGTCTAAGTTAAAGTCAGTTTAACCAGTTCCAACTATTGGAGGAATTAGTGGGAGGTAAAGTAGTGGGGTGTGTACTCTATGATCAACCATTTAACTGATAAATCAACCATAAATAACTCATGCATGTGTGAAATGAGAGTTACACAGTTCAGATTGGAGTTCAAGGGAAAGGTACCATCATTTGTATAATTATCCGGGTTGTACATATGGTGCATGCAATCAGTGAAAGAGCCTAAAGGAACTACACAATCCAATTGAGGAAAATTCCTATTAAATATGGTCCTAATTTCTTATTGAACTACGCAAGGAAGTAGGAGCTCGAAAGGCTATGAAATTGGCTAAGTGTTGGCCAGAGTCATTCTAGGAAGCAGTGAAACAGATTGATATAGTGCAGAGGTTTCTTAGGATTGAGAAAATCATTGTAATATTATCATGTTTTCTGACTAATGCAATATACAAATAGCGGGGTTTTTAGCTGTAGATTTCCCTAGGAAACTAATGTGTTGATTGAATTATTTCTCTTGTATGCTTCGTGATTTCGTGATCATTTAAATTGGTTTCCGCAATTGGTAGAGTAGATTCAAGTCTATTATTTTAGAAAAATAAAATTAGCAGTTTGAATCTACATGGTATCAGAGCTGAAATCACAATAGAAGAGAAGAATTTGAAGTTTTCCTTGGAGGTGAATCGAATTTGCAGTATCATTCTTTAGAGCTAGCAAGATGTCATTCTATAGCCCGAGACTCGAGTATGCCTTTGAGGGTAGCTCAAATTACATTGCTTGGAAGGATAAGATGGAGGCAGTGTTGGAAGATAATCAGCAGAAGGAATTCATAGATCATGATATCCATAAGGCTCCAACATCTGATGCTAAATATCTAGCAGAGTGGAAGAAGTGTGTAGCAATAGCTAGGAAGATAATCTTGGAGGGTGTGAGAGACCACATAGTCTTGAAACTACATGACAAAGAGACTTCCTTTGCTATGATGTTGAAGACTCTCAATGAGTTATTCGATAATAGAAATTCCAAGAAAATTGAACTGATGAAGAAATTGAGGATTGAAGACAAAGGGTATGAGGTAGTCTTCAGAGATGGGAAACCATACCTCAAAACATCTTGATTCATGAAAAATAAAGCAATTTGGTGTCAAGATAGAGATCATCTACACATTAGAGGAAGATGAATACAAAACCTTGAGGAGCAAGGTAGGTATTAGAGATGTTGTGGTTGAGAGGGAGCATGATTTATCTCTCAAGAGGAAGCCTCAAACAGTTGGCAGTTGGGCTAACCACAAGGATGATGATGAAGAGGAACAATCAGATACCTCGAGTAGGAGGAGATTTCAACCCAAGTGGGCAGAGGGAGAACATGCAACCATACCTCCAAATGTGAGGTGGGGTGATGTGAATCAATAGTCCCAAGAGTTCAGAAATTTGGGTAGGGTCCATTGAGATGTTTTTTTGTCTCATGGATCATTACCTTGCTACGGAGGCCCACAATATTTAGTAGCAAGATGGATCAGTGGCGGTTGATGCAGTCAGATGCCATAGTGACAGATGCAGGGACTAGCAACAATCAGATACTAGGGAGCGCAATGCAAAGTTGGCAACAATGCAAATGGCACAGTGTAGAGTTAGCATCATCGTAGAGTTTTCAGTAGACATTGCAGTAGCTAGTAGTAGTTGAGACTCAGGTGACAACTGCATTATACTGATCACAGTTGATTCCATTTTTTTGGGTGATTTTTAGTTGTAGATGTTTTAGTCACAACAACAACAAAGAGAAGTGTTGCATGGAGAACATTCTAAAGGTACCAGATCAGGATAGAGTTGAATTCCTTTCTCATTGAGAGGGAGTGTTTAAATGGCAACATGAATTGTTGAAAATTGCACCAAGAAATATTCTAATTTAATATTTCCTTGAATTAAATTAGAAGAAAATTGTAATTCCAAATCACATGACAAATTGTACGAGTTAACTAAGTTAGTTTAACTTAGTTGGTTCAGTTAATTCGAGTTGAGGGTCTAAATTGAGTCATGTAGAGTGGTTCCTACATTTTAGGAGCCATGGTTGAGTTTATTTTGAGTTGTAATTAATTAATTCAGTTTAACTGAGTTAAAGTCGGTTTAAATAGTTCCAATTGTTAGAGGAACTAGTGGGAGGTCAAGTTGTGGGGTGTGTACTCTGTGATCAACCATTTAACTGATAAATCAACCATAAATAACTATTGCATGTGTGAACTGAGAGTTACCCAGTCGAGATTGGATTTTAAGGGTAGTGTACTATCAGTTGTATAATTATTTGGGTTGTGGTGCATGCAATCAGAGGAAGAGCCTAAAGGAATTGTGCAATCCAATAGAGGAAAATTCCTATAGGGGCCGAATTCCTCATTGAACTGCGCAAGGAATTAAGAGCTTGGAAGGCTAGGAAATTGGATAAGTGTTGGTCAAAGTTATTTTGGGAAGTAGTGATACAAATAGAGATAGTTCAGAGATTTCTCAGGCTTGAGAAAATCATTGTAATCTTCTCATATTTTCTAACTAATGCAATATACAGATATCGGGGTTTTTATTTGTGGATTTCCCCAAGAAATAATTGTGTAATGTGTTGATTTAATTCTTTATCTTGTATGATTTGTGATTTCACGATCGTTTAAATTGGTTTCCACAATTGGTAGAGTAGATTCAAGTCTATTGTTTTAGAAAATTTCAATTAGCAGTTTGAATCTACAAGGAATTTCTACAGGGAACACTAGTGCATTCACTCTCTAAAGAAATACCTAACAAGGGTGATATTTGTTCTCCCGTGGTATTTTTTCTAGTTGAGGAACCTTCCCATGTTAAACTATCACCATCCTATATTGGTTTCCTAAGGATTGAAGAAACCACCTAGTGTGGCTTTCCTCGAGAACCATTGGGAATATTGTGGTATAAAGAACCTATTGATTCATCAATAGCTTTACATTGAGGAATCTTCCCATATTTTCATGTTTATCTCCCATCCTCTTGAAATTGAGCAATGGCTTGTCTAGTACGATTGAAGAAACCATCGAGAGTGGCTTGCCTTGGGACTAAAGAAACCATTGGGAAGCTTTTGTCTCGAAGAACCTATTGATTCATAAGTAAATTTCCATTAAATAAACTTCTCATGATATAATAAGAATAATCTCTTGATTTAGAGATGTGAGTCTATGTGAATCAAGGAATCATTGTGATAAAGGTTGACTGAACTAAGTTACCGAGATTGAGTAGTGGTTTTCTTAAGGCTGAAGTATTCCACTGGGAAGTTTGTGGTCTGAAGAACCTATTGATTCATCGATAGCTTGCCACTGAGGAATCTTCCCATACAATAATGAAATTATGCTCTTGGACTAAAGATTCCAGTCTATTTGTTTATAAAATGTCCCTGTGAAAAAATTGATGGGGAACAACCCTGTGACGTGACTACGGATAACTATTTATAATAGTTGAGGGAAATTATTCCCTTTGCATTTAGTTATCTAATTAGTTTGTAGGTAAAGGTGGGTTACTTTGGAGACCTTGTTTCAGTTCAAATTATTGATTTTACATGGTTCAACACTCTTGAGAAAAGGAAAAAATCCAAGATGGATTGGTCTTAGCAAAAGAACCAAAAGATTTAAAAAAGGGCTAGTGGGAGATGGTTGAATTAATCAAGAAATGTTTACCGAGTGGCTAGGTGAGCCACTACGCATATAAAATTATAAATGTTGAAATAAGTTGTGTATATAAAGCTCCATGATCTACAATGCTTGGTCTAAAAGCATCTTTTGTTTTATATGGTTATTGAACACCGAAGACAGTGTTCCCCCCAAGGGGGAGGGGACTATGATATCCCTTGCGTAAATATCTATGTCAATGTAAATAATTGTAATTATGTTAATTGGATGAGAGAGGTACATAGAGTCCATTGATTGAGGAAGGAGATTTCTTGAGGAATTGGTTGTTTTAAATGGCAGGCATGGGTTGATTGAGAAGATTAAATGAGCAAACTGTGCATTAATTTTAACTGAAGAAATGATGACAGATCCAGGTTTTCTTTAGCCCCAACCACAAGTAAGGAGAGGACAAAATTTAAAGATATACATGGGATGTGTTGTCATGTAGTTGATTGTTGTGTGATCGTGGGGGCAAGAGGGGCAATTAATCTGTTCGGAAAAAGAAGGGGGACCTAGTGACATTGATTTTCAGTCATACATACACTCTCATACATTTTTGATGCACACATAAAGACATATCCAGTGAAAGAAGTGTTCAAAGATATTGTGGAAGAGCACAGAGTTGAAAGAACAAAAAAGTGACCTCTACCATTCGATTGATTGGAAACACTAGTTGTGGAATCCTCTAAGAGAGGCTTGCTCGAAAAAATATTACAGAGAGCGAAGGGTTGTTGAAGGCTAAAGAAACCACCAGAAGCTTGGGATTGAAGAACCTATTGTATTGGGAAGAATCGCTCGGATGCATGTGAGGTTGGTGAAACACCAGTAGTTTCCTTACAGGCCGGAGCTCTCATGCTTGTCTCACTGATGAACCACTCAGAGAGCTCATTTCTTCCACCTATCTGTAATTTATCCACTGATGAAACTTATTTATTATGAACTCTCTTCTCCTCAAAGTGAGTCGAATTATCTGTATTGTGATATCATTGCATGGATTTTCATAATGTATGAAAAGTATGAGAGGACTAAAGGAAAATTGTATGTAGTTGGTAGATGGAGGTAGAGATGCCTATATAAATCCCGTTTCAATTGTTTCTTGGGTTGAAGCTCTCTCTGAAAGAACTCCACGTCAAGATTTGAAATATGGCTCAAGGGTGACAACTACAAGTAACTGTGGTTGTAGTTTGTCTATAGTTGGGTAGATATTTGTAGCCCCGATCTCAATTGCAACTCCTATGTTGATTCTAGATAAGTGTTTGTAAATGCATTCATGGCCATTGAGCTCATGTTGCATTGTTAAATTGGTGTTGTGTTCACTATATGAATGGATCATGGTTCACTGTGACAGGAGTGGTAAAACTCTAATGAATGTGTGTCGTGATGTTGTAATGTTTCACTAATATTCTTTGTGCGGGAAACACACATATATAATCACATGTCCTAGTGTTGTATGCATTGAGTAATGCCATTGTATATGGTATGAGTTTAACATCCTCCTCCCACATCTACCCAAGTAATTTACCAACCGGGGTAAACACGTGACAAAGAGTTACTATGATATGATTCAACTCCATATGTGTTAGTTAAAGAAGTGGAACCGATAGAACACAACAACACAAACTTTCTACACATGCAAAATAACCCCCAGGAGCCATCCAAACCTTCCAAGTAACTAGCCCTTAAGACAAACTAACTTTTTATTTCATTAATCCCCTAGTCACTCCCTTTCCAATCCCTCCAAGCAACTCATAGCCCGAGTCAGTGCGATTGCAACCTTTTTCTACGAGTTCTATGTCAGCGACTACAAGATTTAGGGCTAAATTTCAGGTCTAGGACCCAAGTCACTTCCGATAACTCCATGACACTTCCAAGAATGAAAGATAACAATAGAATAATGATAGAAATGCATTTACTTGAACAAAGACTTTACTAGACCCCAACTAGCCATGACATGCATTTCCTCAAACATGTCACAAATATGTAATCTACAGGTTTAAACAACATATTTGAGCATAGGGGTCTCATACTTATACGATAATATCTAAGAAGAATTGATGTCTCATCACATTAGCTACGTTATCATATATTTTTTTTTCACACATTTACAGATGAAAACATGATGAAAGCCATACATCATCACTGTCATATTAACACATTCATACCCAACATATAAACAACATAAATGACAAGCATAGAACAACTATATAAGCCACATAATAGCAAGCATATTTACCCATCAATACAAGAGGAAAAGAGCTATTATTGGCATAAGAAAAATGCAACCAAGTCTGGGACGTCCACGTATCGCCCGACCATAGACATGACTGAACCAAATCTCTCTTTCAACCAGTCGCCCCCATGCCATATTCCAAGCATGAATGTGGTATCTCACAAAACAAATAAATCAAAACCAAACCAGGGATTCCAAAAGCAAAACCATCTCAACCCTCAACCAATGATTCCACCTCAAGGTCAAAAATCACTAACCATCACGAGATCAGTCTCTAGTACCCAATTTTTCCAGGGCTCCAAAGTGTTTGTTCCAACCAAGGCTCCACTTGAATAGTTCATGAGGCACAAAACCCCTCAATACTTAAATACAAAGAGTGAATGGAGCTCTACTTGAATGGTTCTTAAGGCACAATACTTGCTAAGATTTTGCAAATGGGGTAGCAAGCTAAGTGGGCTTGACTGTGGGGAAAACTTCACAGTTAAGCGCGCTTGAGCCAGAGGCGATATGGGATGGGTGACCTCTCAAGAATTCTTGGTTACCGGGTTCAAACCCCGAAAGTGATGATTGACGCTACGTGATTCATTTCATTAGTTTTAGTCCCACTTCTTCACCCCTGTGAGCATCACTCGATGCAATGAGTGCTAAGTTGAATATTCAAAAATCATGAGAAATTAGTTAGTTAGGACTACCTCTAATGAAAATGGTCATAGATGATGAATGAAAATGGTCATAGATGAATGACTTACTCAACACAGTTAAACCCCAAAAAAATAATATCTAATATAATGCATTGTGAAAACCTCTCAATACTTAAATAATTATTAAAAAATAAATTAATTAATCATTAGATAAAGCCACAAAAATAATCCTGACATAGGAACAACCCCAAGGCATATGTGGAAGATTTCTCCTTTACCTCTTTAGACTTTCAAGTTGGCTGTCAGAATCAATTAAATTCTATTGAATTTTAAAGAAGTGGCCATTGTTTTCCCTAGTCATATATATATTTATTTTCAACGAAAAAGTATCGTAGCTAATGACAACCTGTCCTAAAAAAAGCAATATTACAGCATTCAACATTCTAGTAACGCTAGATAGTCTCCGCCTTTTATAAAAAGTCTCTCCATTTAGTCACATGAAAGCAATTCCCACCCTACCCACTTTTCGAAGACACTATCATAGTATTTCGTGAATTTCTCAGATGAGTATGGTAGAGTGGTTTAACACATTTCTTAGATGTTCGAAGTTGGAAGCTGGAGTGAAGGGTAAACGTAAGATGTACAAGAAAGATGGCTGTGCAAGATATACTAATAATAAATTTATTTTTAAGATTATAGTTAAAGTTAAACACGTTTGTGATTTCGGGTTTTTTTTGGCTGGCTTTTTTATGGAAATGTATATAACTGAACTCAATCAATAGACATACTCAAATTATATACTATTAAATATTATAAAAATTACATATACACTATTAAATTTAAAATTATATATATATATATATATATATATATATATATATATATATATATATATATATAATCTACACGATTTTATTAAAGAGAAGAATTCTTATTTAAACATGTTGACAAAGTCCTCCATAGAAAGCACGCTCGTTACCATGCTCAGATGACATTGACATTTCGACACCAACGATGTCTTGCTTCTCCGCAACGTCGGGAGTCCTCGGTGGCCGCCAGAACATTTACGTCCCAAAAATACGGCATGTAATGAAATCAACTTGGTATTCACCAAAAATGTTTGGTTGATAAAATGTTAGCTGGCCAACGCTGTTATGTCGATTTAGGAGATAGGTGAATTGAAGTTAGGGGTTACAATGGCAGATATAAACAAAAAATATTTAAGAAATTAATCTCTGTCAACTGCATCAGTATGCTAGATAGAATGGACAAGGATATAAAAGTATTGCAGCAGGTTGAAATCCTTGGTTCTAATGGTAAAGACCCGCTTCACTAGAGTCAGAAAATGATTAGCGGCTAGTTTTATTTTATGTAATTGTTATTATTACGAGACTTAGATATTAATTATCGTCAAACTCTGTATAGGTTATTAAGATTGTTTATGTTTTGGTTGACATACATTGCACTTAGATAGCCAACAGATCTGGTTTTCTTTGGCAGGTTGAGGTCTAATTTTTCTATGTAGCCCAGTTTTTAAATTAATAGAAAATGGGAAGGATCTACCTAAGCTTACAAAAAAAAAACTTGGTATTTACCAACCTTTTTTATATTATTTTGCTGATACTTTTGACGGTTTGTCAAAAGTATAAGATTAGCCGTTGAAATATTTATATATAGAAATAGATCGTCTTTAATGCAACTTTTTGATGTTTTCACACTTTATGTGTTTTGAATTTCTATTTTATATTTTTCAAACAATTTTATTTAAAATTTAGTTTAAATTATAATTTGAATTGTAAAAATTTTATCCAGATATTTTAAATTACAAAATTGAATTTATTTTTTATTTAAAAATATATTTTAAACAATTAAAAATATATTTTAAACAATTAAAAATAAAGATTTGACTAAAACTTTTGTCACTAAATTTTGACAGAATTATTAAAAAACAAATAAAAAATAATTAGATTATCTCTATTTCAATATATATATGTTTTTAAATACTAAAATTTTATTAAAATTATAAATTTAAATTATATAATCTACACAATCCAAATAAATTTTTTTTTTAAACACTAAATTCATTTACATATTTAATGCTACAAATTAAATTAAATTAAAAAATAAGAGTACATCAATTTCAATAAAAATTAGAGAAATAAAAACATAAAACCATCAAATTACACTTATAAAAATAATTTTAATGAAAATAAATTTATCCCCTAAATAAAAATTTAATAATCAAACTAACATTTTCTATTACAATGTTCCATCAATTAATGTTCCATTAACGTAATTTGACAGCCAAATTATACAATTTTGTTCGTTCTAAAGCTCCCTCCAAAATTAAACAATTCTGTTTGTTCTAAAAGCTCCCAATCTAAGTGCATTTTTCTTTTTTTTTTTGGTGCTATTCCTACGTCGGATTGGATTTTTATTTCCACTTGATTCAATATATTTAAGTTAAAGTGCTATATTTGTTGGATTTTTATTTCCACTTAATTCAATATGTATAAGTTAAAGTGCGATATATGTTTTTTAGTTTCATGAGAGTAAATTTGGATTTTAAGATTTTTTAAAAGGCTAAATTTATTTATATATTCAAAATTACATTTTAATTATATTAAAAAAAAAAATTATAAAATTAAAATATTTTATTATTAAATAAAAAAATAAAAAAATGTTTAATTCACAAATACATTTTAAATATAAAAAATTAACAATTTATTATATTTAAAAATTTTATTACCAAATTCCAAAAAGAAAACAAAAACATCTAATAATTAAACTTAAGCTACATCTTAATTTAATACACAAATAACTAAATACATATAAAAAATAACAAATATTCCAATAATGAAATTATATAATATTATAAATTTTTACTATGCAAATAAATTATAAATTCCATTTCTTCTTTAGAAGTAATAACTCTTTTTTTTTTCTTTTTCTTTTTCTTTTTCTCTTTTTTTCTTTTTCTTTTTCTTTTTCTTTTCTTTTCTTTTTTCTTTTTTTCTTTTCTTTTTTCTTTTTTTTTGTTTGTTTGTTTTTTTTTTTTTTTTACCGCTCTGCAGGTGTGTCGTGGCCATGACCTAGTAGACGCGCTCCCCTTGCTAATGTTGCCCGATCCAGGGCGCATGACCCAAGCCTTCTCGGCATTGATCAGCTCCTTAAATCCTCCTCGTCCAAGACCTACAACCTCTAAGTTTGTCAAGAAACTTGAAGGCATTCAGGAAGTCTCTCTACATCTTGCTATCCAGCATATGGTAGCTCTCTCTCTCGCTGAGAAAGGACTTATCGGGCAATTCAAGGACCTGTGGCCCTTGCTGAAGACAGTGCAAAAATGGGTCGAGCGCAACTAGGCGGATAAGATCACTGGAAAAATCTGAATTAGATTCTGCGGTAGAGGCTATTTCACATTCCATTTTGAGACAAAAGAAGACAAGGACTTGATGTTTAGGAATGGGCCATATAAATTTGTGGACACCAGAGGGCTCTACCTAAACAAATGGACTCCATACTTTGATCCAGAACTCGACGTGCCCAACATTGTTCCAGTCTGGGTTCACCTACCCCGTCTCCCCTTGCATTACTGGCGGCGATGATTCTGTTTGAGAAATCGGAAATGCAGTAGGAAAATTCATTGATAGAAGAAAGCCGAAGGACAACATGCAAGCATGCCCCAGGATCTGCGTTGAAGTGGATCTAGGGAAAGGACTTCTGGAGGCAATCAAGCTTAAGGTCGACAACTGAACCCACATACAACAACTAGAATATGAACAAATTCCATTCAAATGTAAGGTATGCCATGAATACGATCATTTTTCTAATAGATGCTCCAAAGTTATTGACATTGAAAACTATGATCCAAAATCCCAATGGGAAACTATAAAAAGAAGAAGACAACTCCGAACCCTAGAAACACTGGTATCCAACCTGTGAAATCCTCCCAATCTGTCCACCCCCCTCCCCCCCAATCCCTCCTTGTCCAACCCCTCCCCATCCCCTTACAAACCCTCTTATCCCCCTCTTAATCCTCCCTCCATCCTTTCCCTTGCCTCCCCTAATCCCTTTTCCTCCCTTGACCTCTCTGAAGAGGACCCTCCTCAACCCTCCATCCCCTCCCATCTTCTTGGTTCCTCTCCTCAGTTCTCCGCTTTTAAATCTTGTCCTTCCTCCTCCTCCACTGAACCTTCCTCAGCCCAGATTGTCATAAGAAATGCAACAAAAGAGCATGGGGTTATTCTGGAAATTATTAAAAAAACTGGTCCCGAAAGGAAATATTCCAAACACCGTAGAGATGAAGCAACCCAAAAGGACATATCTCTCATAATTCAACACCCTATAGAATCCTTCATTGTAGGGAAAAACAACAAAGAAGCAAGTAAGCATGAACAAGGAGGGAAAACAGGTCTACAACCTGCATTCCTAAAATGATGAAATCCCTCTCTTGGAATTGCAGGGGTTTAGGGCACCCCTCAAAAAACTCAGCTCTAAGAGACCTTTTGAATCAAGAAAAACCTGACATCATTCTCCTACAAGAAACTAAGCAAGGAGATCGAGACATGGAAAACATTATAAATAAAATGAAGAACTATACGGGCACTATCATGGAACCACAAGGTGCCTATGGAGGAATAGCCACTATTTGGAATCAAAATGCTTGGGAGAAAAATGGAACTGTCAAAACCCAAAACTAGGTCAAAGTCAACCTCCAGAATACCCAAGAGAACATTGTGGTTACTGTGTACAATATATATGGGCCTAATCATTACAAGGACAAAGAAGTTTGTTGGAGCACCATGAAAGAATATATAGACAATGAAGATAACAAAAATATCATCATTGGTGGGGACCTTAACTTGATCTTACATGCCAACGAAAAAAGAGGTGGTAGCTTCAATTCTGATCCCTCAAGAGACCAGCTTGAAACCATTATACAAGACCATGATTTGGTTTACATCATCCCCAAAAAATGAAAAATTCACTTGGAGCAATCGCAGAATTGGAGCTGGAAACATAATGGAAAGGCTTGACTATTTTATTGTGGTTGTTCCTCTTATTTCTTTCTTCTCTATTGCCTCTTCTTGTATCCTCTCTTCCTTTTCCTCTAACCACTACCCTGTCACCCTCTCCCTTGGAGATCATTCCTCCCTTGGCCCCATCCCTTTTAAGTACAACCCCCTTTGGAGTGAACTCCCTGAAGCTAGGCAGATCGTGCATCACTCTTCGTAGTAGCACGTGGAGGGCTCCCCTTCGCATATATGGGAAACAAAGTTGAAGAATGTCTGAATAGCTCTTAAAGACTGGGCCCAATTCCAATACAAGGAACTGAACAAAGCCAAAAAAGAAATCAAAATAAAGCTGGAAGCAATTCACAATGAAATTGACACTCATGGAGTGAATCAAGAAAATTTAGAACAAGAGAAAGATCTTTACTAGAAATTTAATAGGAAAGGAGAGGAGAAATGGAGGATAAAATCTAGAAACCTTTGGCTACAGGCTGGTGACAAAAATACTCCTTTCTTCCACAAACAAGAAATTGTTAGAAGGAAAAGGAATAACATCTCAACCATAACAGATAATGAAGGAAGAGTTCATGCAGATTAGGAGGGTATCAAGGCTGCCGCTTACAATCATTATAAAAATATGCTATCTGAATCTGATGCACCTGAGGATTACTCGGATCTCTTTAAACACTTGCCAAAGCTAATCACAGAGGAGATAAACAAATCCCTTAAGGAACTTGAGGAGGCTGAAATTCTCAATGCTATTTGTGTTGAGAATTGGAGGGCTCGTGATTAATACAAATTCTCTTCTTAATAATTGCTTGTGAAATTACTTGTGTTAGTTATGTCTTCTCTTAGTTAATCTTTCATCAAGTCAATTATTGAAAAGCACAAGACAAAGGTTAGGCTCCTAGAGCCAGGGAAAAAACTCGAATCTTTTATTCGTCACCAATATGCACTGTTTAGGAAGGTAAATATCAGATTTACCTTCCTTAATTTCTCTTACTTTACAACAACTTTTCTTCTTTTGATCTTTGTATTAACTTCTGTCAAATTCTTAGTTGAACAAATTTCACTTATATCCGCATTGAATGCTACAAGTTGAACTGTCTCTTATTCACACTAAATGTTAACCTTTATACGCACTGTAATATTGGAGATTATTGTCTCAGATCATACTCAAAATTGTTTCCCTTTTATCCGCTTTATAATCTCAGAGATGTCCACTTAATACGTTTATAAAACAGTCCGCACTATAGACTAACCTGTATCCGCAAACCTTCTTGTATAATATTCACCGCAATCCTTCTTGTATAATGTTTACTGCAGTGATGTACGCATTCGGCTAACGCAGTCTCTGCTGTGGTGTACGCAAGGTATTTTTATATATATCTTCCGTCTTTGCTGTGGTAATCGTAAGTCTTCAATCCACATTCAATTGTGTGCTATCTCCGTTAGTTATCCCTTCAAACGATCCGCAGACTTGTCTTATATATAGTGGGCAGTCTTCACTTTTTAGGCCGACCATAAAATATGGTTTAGGCTAACTTCATTATATCATGTAGGCCGACATGAATTGTGTCGACTTTCCAAGCAGTGTTACTTCAGCAGATTGTATCCACTTGATTATAGCATTGTATGAGGGATGTCAAGGTCTTTGGAGTATAAACTGAATCCTTCACCTAAAAGTATTTATTCCTAGAAGATGTAAACCTAATAGACAACAACAAGAAGTATATCTACATAATAAAATATTTCTCATGAAACCCATGTGACAAATATACCAAAAATACATTTTATTATCATTAACATCTTCTATACATAAATACATAATTACATAGCCATCATGAAGACTGACCTAGTTACACTTTTCAACACTCCCTCTTAACTAGGAAGGTATTCATATAGGTACATGGTCACTTTCAAACTGAAGAATCTCATAATAAGAGTCAGATTGATAATCACATCTGTATAGCATCATATCAACCAGTATTGTCCTAGTGCAAGGCCTTGGCTAATAGCACCATCTCTCAACGAGAAAATGGGCTACAATGCTGGTGAGACACATGACTTATAGACACCTTCGTCATTGTCTCTCCAAGGTACATACTCCACCTGGGTGTTCCCAAAGTATGACCTTCTTGGACTATTCTTCTCTTGGGTAGCTAGCCCTCAAAGAATATTGGTCCCCAACCACTCTTATCTTGAATGCCCTAACACATTCTCAAAGAGTATCGAATGCTAGATGATTACCCAATCCTCCATTCTGTCTTCCCAAGACTAGAATGATGTGTCTATCTCTCCCTCTCAACTAGGGAGGACCTATTCCATAAGGGAATGTACTCATTCCTATACAAGGAATGTACCTACGTTCATTCTTAGGAATTACCAAGTTTCTTCCAAGTAAGAGACTTAACTAGGGACCTTCAGCAGCAATGGTGAGACACCCAACTGGTCATGAAGAATTCTTGTCCTCGATGTCATGGATTTCGGTACTAAGGAACATCCAACTGTTTGGCTTCATAGGGCACAGATCATCCATCACTTCCATCCTGAGTCATGTCAGCTATCAAAGAGTGATTCACCAGAATTCCTTTATCTGGTCCATTGTTATGCCATGTTTCTTTCCTTCGAATCATTTCCAAGGATCATACATCCTTTCTCATGATTAGCAACCCTACACAAATTCATCCAGATAAACATATTCATATTAAATTTTAGAACGAAATTTACCTTAGTGATGATCTTTCACCATGACATCTTCCTGTAGGCATAGGCATCCTTCATACGGATTGACACATCTCCTAATGATATGTTTTTCCAAGGGTATTCTTCTTTAATAGACTTCCATCAGAGTCTACATATCTTCCGAGGAGATCTCTTAGTCACATATTCTTGGTCTTCGAATGATAACTGCCTCTTGACATGGTTGCATTTCATGATCTCTTCCATTCTGCGCATTCTCCATTCCTAGGAAGTTACACTTTTTCCAGTTCCTTGTTCATATACATCCAAATCATATTTCATGAGGACATATTATGTTGATTTCATCAGCCCGTGCATCAGGAGATACTCTTCCATAGATCATAATTCTAAATACAGAAGTCCATTACCTGCAACCATATGAGATGACTTCACAACATCTAATGTCAGCATATAAATATATACCTCATACCTTTTTCCTTGAGTCATCCCGTAGCAATTTCTCTTGAATGAAGAGCTTCATTCCTTTAACTTGCTTCACCTATATGTCATCACATCCCAAAAATTTTTCTCCATGATGACCCTTGATCTGATGACTCCTTTCCTTTTAGTAGAGAGGTTTTTCCGAAGCTTTTTCACCGAGAGCTCCTTCCATGCTTTTATCGAGATGCTTCTTAATGTACATGCTATCATACAATTTTACAACTAATCAGAGATCACTTGTAGAGGAATATGATCTCAATCATAATAGAGATCTCTTGCTTCCTCCTTCTTAGATCTTTTAACGTCAGGTTCTTCTCTTTCATACATGACATGGACTTCTTCCTTTTTCCTCTTGCCATTTCTAGATTTAGGACAATATCTTTTATAATGTCCAAGCTCATCACATCCAAAGCATCGCACATTGTCCATATTTCTTCTTTTATTCTAAGGGCCAAATTTTCCGAATATTCCTTTCTTCCTGTATAAGGCTGCAAACGCATGATTCTCTTCACTTGGTCCTGTATTGGCTTTTGCCTTTAGTCTTGTTTCCTCTATTTTACATAGAGACCATAATTCATGGAATGGAGTTGCTTCTTTCTTCCCATATGGACTAGAAGTGAAGCTTCCCCATTCCTCTGGTAGAGCATTCAACACCACTATTTTCATCTCAGTGTCAGACATCACTTCTCCTAGTTCCTGTAGTTGATATCTTATTTCAGAAATCCTCATAAATTATGGGGCGATTCCCGCTTCCCTTGATAGTTTAATTTTGTATCTTTCTTGTCTCAGAGAGATTACTTCTCTAGCTGTACTCACAGAGAATAGCTCCACCAATTTTTCATATATTTGTTTTGAAGTCTTTAGTTTTGATACATAGGGGATGAGAGAGTCTTTTAATGGATTCTATGAGAATCCTTTGGGATCTAATTTCTCCCTTCATATACTTAGCATGGGCTGAAGTATCTTCTTTTGGAGGTTGAACAATAGATCATTCAATAGTCCATTACTTCATTTTCAATTAAATTTAAGTATGTTCTCTTCTTCCATGCACTGAAATTTGATGATCCAACCAGCTTGTTGCTTTCTTTACAAAAAGACATCTTGATAGATAGGGTCATGAATACTTACTTGAGTGGATTTGTTAGTAGCTTCCTTGATGGTGATTGAGAATGAAGTCAAGGGTTTCCTTTCTTCAATGTTGTTGTACTTGAACCCTTGATTATAATGACTATCTTCAGAAGTTTAGATTTCCTTCAAACAATGTTTTGAGTGCAAATCTTTTGATACCAAAGATTAATGAGTTGATATTTTCACATGAAATAGTTGGATAGTCTTCCTTGCAAAATGGTTTTTCTTTCCAATCCAAACTTTGGTCTTTGCTTCTTTGAGTGTCTTTGTTGAAAAGCAACCCTTATGTTTAGCACCTTAGCTCTAAAACCATGTTGAGAATTTGGAGGGCTGGTTATTAATACAAATTCTCTTCTTAATAATTGCTTGTGAACTTACTTGTGTTAGTTATGTCTTCTCTTAGTTAATCTTTCATCAAGCCAATTATTGAAAAGCACAAGACAAAGGTTAGGCTCCTAGAGCCAGGGAAAAAACTCAAATCTTTTATTCGTCACCAATATGCACTATTTAGGAAGGTAAATCTCAGATTTACCTTCCTTAATTTCTCTTAATTTACAGCAGATTTTCTTCTTTTGATCTTTTTCTGAATTTCTGTCAAATTCTTAGTTGAACAACTTTCACTTATAACAATGTTACCGATGAAATAGGTAACTTGAACTCAAAATGGGAACTCTAGCCCAAAAAGTCTCAAAAAACATGAAAAAACACCCCAAAAACAAAAAGTGTGTCTTCTAGAACGCACTTGGTTTTTTTTTAAGGTCAAATTTCAACATTTTATAAAATTATGCTAAAAAAAAATTTGTTTGTTGAAAAAAGGATTGAAAAAACACCCTCAAAACAAAACCAGTTGATGCTGGAATAACAAAAAAAAAAATTGTGTCATAATTTTGACACTTGTAACAATGGAATTAAAGACAACATATTAGGACATTTTTTAAAATCGTAAATTTCTAACATTTTTGATAGATGCTGTTAAAGATAAACAACTTATCATTTCGAAGGGCTTATCATTTCGAACAATTTTCATCCATGTTGTTAAACATAAAATATCTTGACTTTAAACAACTCCAAAATTGTAATTATTATCAACCATAACCTTAAAGATAAAATTTGGTAGCACATAAAAACCTTAATGACAAGTTGTAAATCTAAAGTTTTTCAATCTTAAGTGTTCAACATACTTGAACAATGAAATTATGGAGAAATTATAAGACTTAAAAATTTAAAAAAATGAACAAGTAAATGAAAAAATTATCATTGAACAGAAACAAGTAAGAGTAATTTTAATTTTAAAGGATAAAAACTTATCTTTTTTCAAATCTTAGCATAAGACAAATTTAAATATAATTTCAACCAAAACCTAAAAATCAAGTATCAAAACAAAGTGTTCCCTTTCAATGACGCATATAATTATTAAAACTTTTAAAAGTATCTTATACCAAATGGTAACAATACATAATATCATGGTAATATCACTACATAATCTAAAAATTCAACATTAGTTTCTATTTTCTATTTTACTTATAATTAAAATATCAACATTGGTACATTGAATATAACATAAATTATTTTTGTAATTCATTGTTATATTGTCGATATTCTAAAGAGATGAATTCTTTATAATTAGAACATATAATCCAACAAACATAGAAATGTCTCATAACTTCATGAAAAATGAGATGGAAGTCAAATTTTTTATTTCAAGTTACCAGGCAAACATCAATTACATAAAAGTGTCTTAGATAGTTATTCAAAATCAACCATAGGTTCTGGCACACCATCATAATCTACATCTTCAGATGAATGGCTCGATGCAGATGAAGATGATCCATATTCTTCTCTTTCATCAACTAGTGTTCCATCTAAGTCAACATGCATGCCCACCATTTCAGAGTTCAAAAGTCTTGTAGATCTACGTCTACATTCTGCAGAGTCCCATCTCAACAGTAATTGTTCTGGTAGCAATTTCTTCAAAATATTTATGGTCTGCAACCGAAGAGTTCCTCTCTTTGTCAAATTGAAGTCATACACAAGTATGTCAACATCCTCCAATTTTAAGACATTTGTGTGGCGACGATTTATATTTGTGCCCTTTCTTTTTCTCTTTCTGCCAATTCTTTTTTCCACTACCATCTCTGGCTTGTACACACCATTGAAAGGGTGGGTACTTGTGGCATACCAATGTACATCAACAGCTGTAATCTCTTCATTTTCATTAATGGCCTTTATAACCTTGGCAATCCAGAATGGATAGCCAAGTGGATCTTCATCTGCTAACACTGCTATCATGCAACCCTCCTTAAGATCCTGCACAGAACCCCTGTAAAGGTCTTCCATGGCTTCACGTTGTGCACGTGATCTTATAGAACCAATATAGATTTCTCTTTCCTCTACCTGTGGGGAATTAATAATAGCTTGAGGTTGTTGTTGTTCAACATTGTGTGTTTCCTGATGTTCATGTTCATTTGGCATATTTTGTGGCAAAAAAAAGGACTCTTCAAAAGCGTATCCCCATTTATTGATCTTGAAATCATATCACTTTGATTACTGAAAAAAGACTCCCACCAAACTTAATCAGCAACATCGAAGTACTCATATGTATCTCTAATACATCTTTTAATTTCCTCTAGACATTCAGAATAATTTGTCTCTCTTCTGCCTTCGTGCATTATGGAGTTCAGCAACTGACTGTAATAACAATATCTTTGATGAAAACATTGGACGCTTTGGAATGAACTTCAAAAATTCCAACCCTGATGATGGTCCCCATTCTTCAACAGTTGAATACTTCTTGCCCCATATAAGTGTTATCCCATCAATTTTTTTGATACGAAATTGATGCTGGAAGCTAATGTCTTTAAGTTGTTCAATGCATTTCTCCTCACCATGCGATCCAAAAATAAACCTTCGCATGTCAATAGTTTCTTCCAAAACATAAAAAACAGGCTCTGGAATGTACGATTTCTTAATACATTCAATTAATGATGGCAAGCTCCTAACACCTTTCCTCCTCAATGTTACTGAAAAATGACTGAACATTTGATCAATATGATCATGAGTATGCCCAACAAGAAGGAAACCAACCTTTATCTTTTTAAAAATCCCCAATTCAACGAGCATTTTTAGATACCCAAAAAAAACTTGATTTTTGTTCTCACGACTTGTGTTGTCTAATTGTAAATACAAAACTTCAGGAAGAATCCCAGACCAATGAGTAACCACATCATGGATTATAGTTATGGTCAGATTTGCATCATTGTGAATATTTGGAGTTGTGAAAAAAACTCTTGGAAACATCTTCTCATTAAATACCATACAACCAACCAAGTGAAATTGAATGAAATTTTCCTCCTGTAATTTTTTTGGCATGCGGACAAAATGTGGAAGAAGTGTTTTCTTTTGGTCCATACCATCAATTATCAATCCCAGATATTTATTTGGATGATCATAACACTTCTTTCGATGTTTATACAACTTTTTCCTTTCACTTGTTTGCTGATTGCGATGGTCTTGAAGTTCTTTGACAATGGAATCTGTACATAAAATAAAAGAAACATATGAATAAATATATTTTCATAGTTGATAAATATCAAATTTAAAAAAAAAATGTTTTAAACACATACCTCTTTCCGCCCCTTGACATTTATCTCTTTTTTCTTTAAGAGAAGCACATGTGTTGCAAATCCCCATCCTTGTCTTCTTAGGAATACGAACATTGTTGAATTCATTTTTCCATATCCTTGTAAAATAAGAATATGTAATAAAATTACCAATTCCTTCAACGGCTTCTGCATAATATTTGTATAACATGAATATTTCTCGTCTCGAGAAATTATTTGGAATATGTATTGTGTATTTATTTGGCATACACTCTCCATTATTTGAAAAGAAGTCTTTCATCCATGTCTTAGCAGTATTTGCAAACAGCCCCACCTCCCATTTATAACGTGCTTTTGAATAATATGTGGGATCCCTTTCCAATCTATCCTGGATTCTTGACAAACGACAATTATCAATTGAATACAACATTTTGAATGTCTTTCTGCAAAGCAATACATTTCCAATATGATAATCATAACATGCTGGTGTAGATTGCATGCAACCCACTAAATATGAATTTTGCATGCTTTTATTCATTGACATATATGTTTTCCTTTTCTCCAAAGCAAAGTTGAAATCCATATTTTTCAAGCAATCCCTTCGACAACATTCACTTGAAATCAAATGAACGACATAACTTCTTGTCGTGAGATATTTTGTCCTCGCCCTTGTATAATTGGAATGCTTTGGATTGATATGAAAAGGTCTACTCCTACTCCTAGTTGCAATATTTGCTTGCAACGGCTTCATCATTCCATCATCCTTTGTAAAAGTAGTTTCATCACCATTAGAAGGAATATTACCCCCACTATCATCATCCTCAACATAGTTAAGAAATTCATCAACATCATTGCGTGGAAAATTTTCTTTACCATCATCAGTTGAAGAAAACATTTCACAAGAATCATCGACACTTTTGTAACCCTGACTCAAAAGAAATTTTTCACCATCTTGACCCATGCTTTCAAATTCTTCCCTGGGAGGATTCAATTCTTCATCACCATGAGTGTCTTTGAAATGGTCACTTGGAGAAAATGCAATATTCAGATCTGTGCCTCTAAAATTATCATTGCAAGAAACTCTTCATCCTCCCCTTCCTCAGTGGTGCTCTCATAATCCTTGGGATTAGGCATAAGTGGAAGCTTTGAATTTGTATTCACTAGAATTTCTTCATCCTTCCCCTCCCCTTCCTCACTTAAGCTCTCATAATCCTTAGGTTTAGGAATAAGTGAATGCCTTGAATCTATATTTATTGGAAATTCTTCATCCCCCCCTTCATCAGTGGTTAAATTATAATCTTTATGATTAGGATGAAGTGAAAATTTTAGCTTTGGAAATTCATCCCCGTCTTCATCAGTGGTGCTGGCATAATCCTTAGGATTAGGATGAAGTGGATATTTTGACACTGCAAATTATTCATTCCCCTCTTCCTCACTGGTGCTGATATAATCCTTAGGATTAGGACGAAGTGCATATTTTGACTCTGCAAATTCTTCATTCCCCTCTTCATCTGTGGTGCTGACATAATCCTTAGGATTAAGATGAAGTGGAAATTTTGACTCTGGAATTTTTTCATCCCCCTCTTCATCAGTGGTGCTTGCATAATCCTTAGGATTAAGACGGAGTGGATATTTTGACGCTGTAAATTTTTCATTTCCCTCTTCATCAGTGGTGCTGGCATAATCCTTAGGATTGGGACGAAGTGGATGTTTTGACTCTGAAACATTATCATTCCCCGCTTCATCAGTGGTGCTTGTATAATCCTTATGATTAGGACGAATTTGATATTTTGACTCTGGAAATTTTACATCCCCCTTTTCATCAGTGGTGCTGGCATACTCCTCAGGATCAGGACAGAGTGGATATTTTGACTCTACAGATTCTTCATTCCCCTCTTCATTTGTTGTTCTCGCATAATCCTTAGGATTAAGCTGCAGTGGATATTCTTCATCTCCCTTTTCATCAATGGTGTCCTCATAATCCTTGGGATTAGGACAAAGTGAAACTTTTGACTCTGGAAATTCTTCATCATGCCCTTCATCACTGTTGCTTTCATAATCCTTAGGATTAAGAGTAAGTGGTATAACTGGTGCTCGATTTACAAAAATTTCATTTTGCTGCGCCTCATCAATTTTGTTCTCATCATCTTTAGGATTACGACCAAGTCGATTTTTTGACTCTCTATTCATGGTGAACGTACTCCCATTATATTCATCACTCTGAATAGAGTTGTTGCGTGACGAAGATGTTGATGTTGTAAAAAGAAAAACTTCACTATCAGAAGAAACCATGGCTTTCAACAAGAATAGGTTGAATGATACAAATTCCTCTCCCACTTACAATATATAGCTTAAAGAAAGAGAATTTCCCTCCAAAAAAATTCGCGAAAAAATTTCCCTCCAAAAATCCCCCCCAAAAAATTTCACGAAAAAATTTCCCTCCAAAATTTTCATTTCAAATATTTGATACAAATATTAGTCAAAAAAGTATTTAACATTTTTTTAATAAACTGTTTGTGTTGAAATATTTTACCGATATTTATATTCAAAATATCCACAAAATATTTCTATCATGGATGCCTTCCAAACTAAAATAATGTTTTATTTCAATGATTTAACATTGACTAGATGTAAGTATTAACTATAACATTACTATAATATCTACATGCAAATATTAACTATAATGACTACATGTAAATATTTTAAATTTTAAATTTTAAACTTATGTTATATTCATCTAAAATATATTTCAAAATTTATTAATAAATTGTTGGTCTTCAAATATTTCACCATACTTTCTACTCAAAATATCCACAAAATATTCCTTTCATGCATGCCTTCGAAACTAAAATATTTTTCTTATTTGAATGGTTTAAGATTGACTACATGTAAATATTTACAAAAATAACAACATGTAAATATTAACTATTTAAATTATAATATTAACTATAATTAACTACATGTAAATATTTTAAAAATATAATTTTTCCGGGAAATCACATAATAAATTTCAAAATTGATGTATTTTGAACTACCAACTGTAATTCATCATCAGGATAATGAAGAATGACTGATCTGACATATGCATTTATACCATGAAGAGAGAAGCAAACAATCACAACCCAAGAAAAGTTACAAGTTAAAAATGGTCAAAAAAATAGGATAAATAAATATATAAAACAAACCAAAAAAAAAAAAAAACTTTGAAATTGTAACAATTAAAAACAGTCATCAATAAAAATAAAATAATAAGTTAAAAGTTAAAAAGTCAAAGTCAAAAAATCAAACAATAAATAAAAATAAAACTAAAAGATTTATTCAATATATAAAAACATTAAAAACATTAATAAAAATAAAAATAAAATTACAACGTTCCAAAAAATTTAAATATTTTAGATTTTAAAATTTAATCTCATGATTTTAAACATTAAGTACATGTAAATATTAACTATGATAACTAAATGCAAATATTAACTATTTTATCTATAATATTAATTATAATTAACTACATGTAAGTATTTCATATTTTAATTTTTAATCTGAGATTATATTTGAATTATTCAACATTCAGTACATGTAAATATTAAATAAAATATTAACTATGATCACTACATGCAAATATTAAGTATTTTAACTATAGTATGAACTATAATAAACTAAATGTAAATATTTTAAATTTGAAATTTTAATCCCACATTCATTAAACAGTAAACCAATCAGACAATATTCGCTATATAATAAAAATGATTGTTTTTATTCATCACATCACATCAAGTTTTCTGATATTTGTTAGAGCAAATTTCTAGAGGTGTTGCGTTGGCATTGGTAACTTTGTGGAGGCATTGCATTGGCATTGGAGGCGTTGTGTTGCTATTGGTAATTTTGTGGAGGTGTTGCATTGGCATTGGTAACTTCGTGAAGGCATTGCATTGGCATTGGAGGCGCTATGTTGCTATTGGTAATTTTGTGGAGGCGTTGTGTTGGCATTGGTGACAACAATTTTTTGCATTTCAAAGGTTAGTTTTTCTTCTATTCTGTCAATTTAAAGACGATTTTGGGGAAAATCTGTTTTTCTATAGTTTTTTGTGTCCAAAAACTACTTTTTTAAGGTTTTTAGGTTCAAAAACCATAATTTTTTTATATTTTTTTAGTGAAGAAAATGCAAAAAGAACTAAATTTTTTAGGGTTTTAAGGACAAAAATTTAGAAATTTTTTTCTTTTTTAAGACTTATAGGTTCATCTAGACAGAAAAATCCATAAAACGACCATGCACATAAAAAAAAATAGTAATATTATAACATTTTTTATTTGTTTTTTTTTTATCATAAATATATCAGTGGTTTCATTATTTAAAATGTTTTTTTTTGTTTTTATTTGAGAATTTTTTTGATTTTATATATATATATTTTTTTAAATCTTAGTTTTATTCTTTTTAATTTTAAATCTTCAATTTTTTTTCTTTAATGTTTTGTTATATATCATTTTTTTTTTATAATTGTATTGTTATATAGTTTTTTTTTAATTTATTGTATTGTTATATTAAAACAAATGTTTTTTTTTTTTTTTTTTATATTGTATTTTTTTTCTTTTAATTATATAATATTTAAAAACAAAACATAATTGCTATTTAATAAATTGTTTTTTTTTAATATATTTGTTATATTTTGATATTTTTAACAATTTTTTTTTTTAATTAAATAATGTTCTAATAATTATTTATTAATTATGTTATATATAAAAAAAATTAAAACACAAAATTTAAAAAAAATAAAAAAACAAAATAATTTAAAAAAATAAAAAATAAAAAATAAAATAAAATAAATATGCATTGGGCCCGGGGGCCCTGGGGCCGGCTGGGCAGCCCCCGTGTCGCTGCCCACCGGCCTCCGACACCCCATGGGCACCAGCCACAACGTTTTAATTTTTTTTTTAATTTTTTTTTTTTTTTTAATTTGTTTTAATAAAACAATTTTTTTATTTTTTTTATTTTTTTCAAATTAGTTTTTTTTAAATTTTTTTATTTTTAATTTGTTTTAATAAAACAATAAAAAATTAATAAAAACATTGTTATATATAAAAATAATTAAAAAATTGTTATATAATATAATAAAAACATTGTTATATAATAATTGTTAAAAATATCAAAATATATATAAAAATAAAAATAAAATTAAAAAAAAACAATTATGTTTTGTTTTTAAACATTATATAATTAAAGAAAAAAACAACACAATATATTTATATATAATAATTAAAAAAAAAAAACAACAACAACAACAACAACATCATTTGTTTTAATATAACAATACAATAAATTTAAAAAAAAAAAACTATATAATACAATTAAAAAAATAAAAAATATATATAATATTATAACATTTGTTTTTTACATTTAAATATTTAAATATTTTTTTATTTTTTATTTTTATTTTTTATTTTATTTTTTATTTTTTTTTAAATTTAAGTATAAATACAACATTATAATAAATTTAATTTTTTATTTTATTTTGTTTAATTGCTTTTATTTTATTTTGTTTATTTTTATTTAATTACTATGTAATGTGAAATAGAAATTTGTAATTTTCAAATATATTAAAAGATTATATAAATTTATAAACTTTTATATTAATTTTTTATAATTTTAAGTTTATAATTTTTTATTTAATTGCTATGTAAAGTAAAATAAATTTTTCTTTTATTTTATTTTGTTTATTTTTATTCAATTGCTATGTAATGTAAAATTAAATTTTAAAATTTTAAAATATATTAAAAGATTATAAGTTTTTTTAATAAAATCATTGCCTTAAAAAAATAAAATTTAATTTTAACATTTGTTATAAATAGTTAGTAATTTTTTTGTTTTTTTTAAATATTAAACAAAAACTGAAGTTTGAAAATAATAGTTTATTTTTTTTTAAATTGTTTTATACAATTTAAACACATTTTTAAATTTTTTATAAAATGTATTCAAAACATATTATATAGATATATATACATATGATTTATAATATTTTGTTTTTAAATGAAAATTTTTATAGTTAATTTTATTGCTTTAATTTCAAGCTATTTAGTTTTAGAAATAAATTTTGTTTATTAAATTTATTTTATCCGCATTATTTTTCCATTAACTAATATATATATATATATATATATATATATATCAGGAAAATGGCATCAAAAAATATTTCTGTGAATGTTTCTACACCTAGGGCAGCAGCTCCCAAATCTACAGCTGCAGCTCGACGCACTATGGATACAACTCCCAAATCTAAAGTTGCAGCTGGACGCACTATGGACACTGTTGGACGCAATAAGGATATTGTTGCACACACTAATAAAAGTCAAGCAAGTGGGGCACCATGTTCATTAAAGCTTATTTCTGATTGGAAGAACGCCGAGGAAATAGATAAAACCGATTTCTCATGGTATCTTGAAGATAGTGAAATGGAGGTTGATATACACATCTATCTGATTTGTGGTATGATTGACTTAAATGAGCCATATGATGTGATGGGTAGAGTATGAGACATATGTATGGTCCCGAATACAAACACTATTTATGTTATTGCAAGGAAGGCTCAGAAACGTGAGAAGGTTAGATATCGTCTATCAATCGTCAAGTATGACACAGATGAAATATCTTCAAAATTTTATGAAGAAATATCAAGCAACATTGCAAATAACATTGTAAGTATGCTTATTTTTATTTCCTCTATGCATTATTGTAAGGATGATTCAATTTTTTATAAATTATTGATCATTGACATGTTTTATTTTGTTTCATAGGATTTTGTTCCGAGTTTTTCAAACATGTTTGAAGGTATTTATATGTTGGTGCCAAATTTTATGGATGTGATCAACACTTTCCACAAAGACAAAGCAGAGGAAAGGAGATTGAAGCAAAGAGAAATAGCTCGTGACACTGCAACAGTACAAAGAGGGGATCAACCAAGAGTCGCTAAGGTGGGTTAATATAGTAAACTTAAACATGTTTCTTTTGAAGGTGTCGAACATGAAACAAAAAATTATGATAGAATTAGTGAGGAAGAGATTATAACTGTTGTGCAAAAGGAGAAAACAGATCAGACACCAAAAAGAAAAATTGCCAAAGATGTCTCTCTTTTACCTCATGAAGGAGAGCTTGTTTATAAAAAAACTGATATGTTATCCAATAAGACTAGGAAATCAAATATTGGTGAACCTATAAAGGTCGTGAGCAACAGTGAAGAACAAATTGAAAGCTCTCACGGAAGCAGAGAAATCATAACACCAGGTGCTAAGTTAGAGGATGGCATTATTAAAACAAAACAAAATGCTATTCGACAAGAGTTGAGGAAGAATAAATTAATTCTTGGTGGCCAAACATTTGAGCTTAATGTTAACCAATTTTATGGCCCATATGAAGGACAATCTCAATATCAAATTAGAAAGGCCCATCACCTACATGTACATAATCTGAAAACATTGTTCAGGTTCAATCCATATGCGCATGTGGTGGATTATGTGGTTCTTGTCGATCCATGTCAGGTTCCCAACAAACAAGCATTTGACAAGACAAAATGTTTTGATTATAAATATTATGTAATTGGAGGAACCATTCAATAGAGGCTAAGAGACAATTGATTGCAGAATATCCCAATAACTATCTTTTTCAAACAGTGAAATGCATCATTTACGCTAGCTTAACAGAAATGGAATCAAAGTTATTGGCATGGGATCATAATGAAGATAATGAGTACAGAATGAAAATGAATTTCATCCAAAGGGTCAGATTTATTCATAATGAATTCATAGAAAAATGTCGTGGGGATAAGACAGAAGTTAGTGTAGCATTTCGAAAGGAATGTTTAATGGAAACAGGTTATCAAATTGATGAAAAAAAAAGCAAAAGATGGAAAATTGAATACAAATCTCTTCAGAGGCACAGATAACATTTTTCAGTTGGCATTTAGAACTGGGGAGGTATGGGATTTGATTGATGAGATTTTTTATCGGTGGGAGAATATTTCCATAAAAATCAGAAGGTTAGAAAGAGTAAACCCATAATATGTACCAACAGTACGGGGGGTCCTGAAATGAAGCAGCTTCCAGAGGATATGACTATTACACCTTGGAGAACAATGCAAGGTGTGAAGGATGATAAATTAGTCAAATCAGTATTAGCCCGTGTGAAGTCGGGTGAATTATCAATGGAAGAAATGTGTGCAGAATTTCAAAAGTAAGTTTCTTGAATTATTTCTTATTTTTATTTCATTATAATTTTCTTTTTAAATAAAACATAATGATGTTGGTAGAATTTGTTATACATGTCAGAGTATTAACGCTTTTAACTTGATTTAGTCAGTCAGAAATTTTTTATGAAAATACAAGAACCCATGGTTAAAATGTTGAATGAAGACAGTTGGGATGATGTTGTACGCAACTACCCAGAAGCAAGTTCTACATCAACACTAAAAGAGTTTTATATTGCATTCAATAAAGTATGTTGATTTATAAATTCATTTTATTCATATTTAAACTATTTTTATTTTATTACTTATATATATATATATATATATGTCATTAAAGATGTCGAAGAAGGATGGAAATGGAGTACCAGATACTTTCAAAAGCTTTATTGAAAAAATTAAGATGGAGAACATGAGAAGGAAACGTCTTATGAATGTTGAACTTGATCCTACTCTTAATCATTACATTTGGAATGGGTTCGACAGTGTCCAATATCAAATAATGCAAGGTGACTGTGAAGACATTGCATCACTAATACCTAAAAGGGAATATGGCTTAGTTATTGCAGATATTCCTCATGGTTTCAATTTCCCAGACATTGAATATGATAGAGAACCATATACTTATCAATATTTTAGTAAAGTGGTTACGGGTTTTCAAGAAGTGACAACATCACCACTTTGGCTATTTGTGACATTTCATTCAAACACACAATTTCCAATATTATTAACAAGCTTCAAAGGTAAAGCAAACTCAAGGATGCAACTTACATGGTAAGATTTTGAAATTGTATGTTTGATTCCTCCTAAATTTTATTATTCATGTAAAATTTAATTGAACTTTTACTATGTTATGTTACATGCAAAAGTCAAATATTATTTGTTCCGAAGATCAGCCTATTATAAATGATTGTGAGTTCATCCATGTTGAATGTTGGACAAAAGACGACAGCTATAAGCATATTATTATGAATCAAGTAGATGGGAAGAGTCATAGTCAAGTATTGGTTTATGATACAGTTGTAAGAAAACTAACATATGAGGATAAAGATGCAAAAGGAGATATAGTTAGCATTTATCAAAAACCACAAGCATTGATTAACTATTTTATAGATCTATGTTCAAATGAAGGAGAATGGGTTTTGGATTTATTCTCAGGTTCAGGTAAGTTTTATTATACAAATTTAAATTTAAATATTGTCTTTTTTACTTTTATGTCTCCATACTAATTTTTTTACTTCTTTTTTTTTGTGCTTGATGATTAGGTACAACACTAGCATGTTGCCTACTAAAATGAAGAAATTGCATTGCCATTGAGAAAGACTCAGTTCAATGCAAATTTATTCAACAAAGAATTAATGCTCTTAAATTCCTTCCAGATGCGAAGCAAGAAGTTGGTTTGAGGAAAGGAGATTTTAATGAATCACATGTGGCAAAAAAAGCAAAGGAACCTCAACCACCATTATATGGAATGATTGGAAAGGGACACTTTGGAAGATTTGCTGACATGAAAGATCCATTAGAAGACGATAATGATCAAAATGAAGAAGAAAATGTTGCGGAAGAAGCCATCAATGTTGTTCTAGATGATGTTGAAGATGTATTAGTTGATATTGTTGATGATGTTTAAGTTATGCTTGCAAACAAAGCTTATTTTTTAGAACTATTAATCAGCTTTACTTGTAATGTTTAGACTTTGATATTTTATGAGAACAACCCTTTTTTTTTTTGCAAAAAACATGTGATTGCTATTATTTTTTGACATAAAATTCAATAAAAATGTTGTTTTCTTAAGTTTTTTTGTTAAGATTCTCCCAAAAAATTAGTTTATTTAATATGTTTTTTCCAACAAAAACTCTCTAAAAGTGTATTTTTTGCATTGTATTTATATTGAAAAATTGTATTTTTTTGTCATATGGTTCAAAATATTGGTTTTTTAGCGACAATTTTTTGATGTGCATTGAAAAAATATTTAACAATACATAAACATGTAGAAAATATAAACTTTAGAATATTGACCCTTTTTCCATCTTTTATCTATGTGAAAAAGTGAAGATATCATTACAAGTTTTTATTTTAAAAAAAAATTATTTTTTTATTTTTAAAACACAAGTACATAAATGCACTTAAAAATAAACATCTCACAGAAGAAGAAGACATTAGAAAATCTATAGTGTCAAAATCAATCCTATAAAAAAACATTGGTGATGATACACCACCACTATTCAAAATCGACATAAAAAACATCACATAAAATAATAATAATAATAATAACAAAATGAAAAAAACTTATAGTGCCAAAAACATGCTCAAATTTTTTTTTCTTGATTCTGCATTGCCACTTTTTCAAAATCAGGTGTTTTTCTTGATATTTCAAAAAGTAGGTAATAATGAGGTTACCTATTTCATCGATAACATTGTTTTATATCCGCACTGAATGATGCACATTGAACTGTCTCTTATTCACACTATATGTTATCCTTTATATGCACTGTAATATTGGAGATTACTATCTCAGATCATACTCGAAACTTTTTCCCTTTTTTCCTCTTTATAATCTCAGAGATGTCCGCTTATCTACGTTTATAAAACAGTTTGCACTGTAGACTAACCTGTATCCACAAACCTTCTTGTATAATATTCAGTGCAATCCTTCTTGTATAATGTTTACTATAGTGATGTATGCATTTAACTAATGCAATCTCTGTGGTGTCCACAATCTATGTTGTGGTGTACACAAGGTATTTTTATATATATCTTCCATCTTTGCTGTGGTAATCTTAAGTCTTCAATCCACATTCAATTGTGTGTTATCTCCATTATTTATCCCTTCAAATGATTCGTAGACTTGTCTTATATATAGTGGGCAGTCTTCACTTTTTACGCCGACCATCAAATATGGTTTAGGCCGACTTCATTATATCATGTAGGCTGACATGACTTGTGTTGACTTTCCAAGCAGTGTTACTTCAACAGATTGTCTTCACTTGATTATAGCATTGTATGAGGGTTGTCAAGGTCTTTGGAGTATAAACTGAATCATTCACCTAAAATCATTTATTCATAGAAGACGTAAACCTAATAGACAACAAGAATAAGTCTATCTACATAGTAAAATATTGCTCATGAAACCCATGAGACAAATATACCAAAAATACATTTTATTATGATTAACATCTTCTATACATAAATACATAATTACATAGCCATCATGAAGACCGACCTAGTTACACTTTTCAACAATTTGGACTCTGCATCGAGATAAATTTGCGGGTCAGGATGGCTTCTCTATTAGCTTTTTCTGGACCTATTGGGAATTAATTAAAAATGACTTCATCAAAATGATTCAGTGGGTTCAAATAAAGAAGAAGATCAGTGGCTTTACCAATTCTACCTTTCTCGCCCTCATACCCAAAGAAAACCACCCCTCCTCTTTTTCCAGCTTTAGACCCACCTCCCTTTGCAACTCATCTTACAAAATCATCACTAAAATTCTCGCCACTCACCTCAAACCCCATATCTGAAAACCAAGGGGGATTCATCTCCCAAAGGAAAATTTCTGATACTATTCTCCTTGTTCAAGAAGCCATTCACTCGAGTATGATGTGATCAGAGAAAGGAGTCATCCTGAAACTCAACCTTGCCAATGCCTTTGATAGGGTGAGGCATTAATTTCTCCTCTCTGTCCTTATAATATTCCCTTTCTTGATCTATTCAAAGTGGATAGAATCAATCCATGGTACTTACCGTGGTATTTTCCCATGGTATTGACCCATGGTATTTCTTGTTGGTATTGACCCATGGTATTTCTTGTTGGTATTGACCCATCAAGCCTATAAAAGGGGAGAGAAGCTAGGCATTTAGAGCATCCTGGATTATCTATCTTATTATGTTTGGGTTGAGAACCTGGCCTGGCCAGTTCAATTATTGATCTCGGGACGAAAACCCCGCAGTGATGTTCATGTGGTGGATCCATCATGGGTTCACAACTGGGCTTCAGTTTCTTATATTTGTCATTGTCAAGCAGCTTTGCATGCCATTTGTAGGATTTTATGGTCTGGGCATGTATTTTACTTTCAGTGAATAATATAAATAAAATGGTTCCATTTTTTGTGTTCTAGTTCTTGATGAAAGATTGTATTAAGTGAGAACACTAAGATGTTTTAGATTTATCAAAATTTTTGTTGTTTGGAATCTTACAGTGGTATCAGAGTTGTGCATCCTGCCAGCCTGAGAGTTTTATGCAAGGAACTTTGGTGAAATTTATTTTTCACCCTAGCCAGCATTTCTCACTTCGGTGATATTTATCACCCTAGTTGGATTTTTATTTTTTAGTAAATTATTTTTATTGGGAGACATAAGTGAAGGGAAAATCATTTATAAGTCTGGGTTAAATTTGTGAAAATATTTGAAGGCATGATTGACAAAATCTTCCTATGAAAAATTAATATATTCCTATTTGGGTATTGGAGAAGATGGATCGTATTGAAGAAATTTTGAAAAACAACCAGAAAACCCTTGATGTACTAGTGAGGTTATATGGTCCTTTAAGTAGCCATATCTCCATAGACAAAAATGATAATCAAAGCAAGAACAAAATCAACAGCAAGAATGAAATAAGGAAGAGAGAACTATGCTTTATCTGTAAGGGACCTTGGGCCCTTAACCATTCCTGTCTAGGTGATAAGAAGAAGGCAACAAAGACAGAACCAGAGGAGATTACTTCAAATCATGGAGAATCTTTTGTAGATGGGTCTATTTATCTTCAATATGGTGAGCAACAACGTGACATTATTCAGGGAGGCTTGTAGGATGACAAACATTTGGAAGTGCATGAGGAAATTCTACCTAATGCCATTGATGAGGTTGATTCCTATACAATGGAGTTCGTAGATCCCCAGGGGAATATTCATGAAGAATATGAACAATCAAGTATAGATAAAATTCCACCAATGCATCTATGTTCGACAGTTGAAAGGGATGAACAAAGTGTCTCCACAGATGAAGAAGACCTGGGAGATTTGAGTGAGGATCCAGCCATAATGAACTAGCATGATGAGTATGATCACGAGGAGCAACATGACAAACATAATGTGAAAAATGGACCATTCCTAGAGAGTTGGTCAAAGGCTCAAGTTGAAGATGTGGTCATTGGGCATCGGGTGCAAACAGATATAGAGACAGTCAGCATGACACTAGAATTGCAAATAGAAGACTTTCAAGAAAGGATCAATCATTTCAAGACAGATCTTATGTTGTTGAAGCAGAAATTCTGGACAGTCCAAGACACTACCTTACAGGAGAACAGAAAAATTGAGGAACCCATAGGGGTATGTGCCAAATCAAAGACCAAGTTATCTAGTGTTGAAGAACGACTCAAATCCCTCATAAGTCAGCAAGAGGAGTACGATTGGGAGTTCCAGAGCAGCCATCTACAGGATTACATAGATAAGTCTTGCAACACTACCAACAACCCACCTTTATACATTGGGAAGAGAAGGGAAGAGTTCTCCAACTGCATCATGTTGGGTAACCAAGTAGAGAAGCATTAATTGAGCATCGAACAACATCAACATAGTAGATTTGCATATATTCATTCTTTCCCAAGTATGGATTGGCGAGAGATTATGAGTTGGTATTCTATTGACAGGTTGATTATTTGGAGGATACCCATAGCCAAGTCAAAATTACAGCTTGAACCACTTGGTGCAGACAGCGATGGAGGGTTGAAATGGTACCATAACCCACAGGTCCCAGGATTTAGGTGGCATTAGGATCCAGGAGAATCCATTGGGGGAAGGATTGGCCAAAGGATTATTTGGGATCCAGGTAAATCTATTGAGGGAGGGATTGGTCAGAGGATTGTTTGGGATCCAGGTATTGAAGGATTCATTCAGGACCATTCAACATGGAGGGATGGAACAATGCATTGGATTGTATGGGATCCTTGTATCAATGTACAAATGCTTCTGTTGTGGATAGAAGTGGATCACTTGAGGAAAAGCAATCTTTGGGCGGGAGTATTTGTAATATTCCATTTCTTGATCCAGTCGAAGTGGATAGAATCAATCCATGGTACTTACCATGGTATTCTCCCATGGTATTTCTTGTTGGTATTGACCCATGGTATTTATTGTTGGTATTGACCCATCAAGCCTATAAAAGGGGAGATAAGCTAGGCATTTAGAGCATTTTGGATTATCTATCTTATTATGTTTGGGTTGAGAACCTGGCCTGGCCAGTTCAATTATTAATCCCGAGAAAAAAACCCCGTGGTGATGTTTATGTGGTGGATCCATCCAGGATTCACAAGTGGGCTTCAGTTTCTTATATTTGTCATTGTCAAGCATCTGTGCATGCCATTTGCAAGATTTTATGGTCTGGGCATGTATTTTACTTTCAGTGAATAATATAAATAAAATGGCTGCATTTCTTGTGTTCTAGTTCTTGATGAATGATTGTATTAAGTGAGAACACTAAGATGTTTTAGATATATCAAAATTTTTATTGTTTGGAATCTTACAGTCCTTTGAAAAATGGGTTTTGAAACTGATTTTATCTCTCTTATTAATGCATGTATATCCAACCCATGGATCTATCCCTTAGTTAATGGAAGGCCATCAAAATTCTTTCAATCTTCTCGTGGTCTCAGATAAGGCTTCCCTCTCTCTCCTTTTCTCTTCATTCTAATGGTTGAGTCCTCCAGCAGGGCCTTGGATCACAAGCATAGAGTTGGTCTTATCATTGGAATCAAATTCAGTAATGGAGTCAAGAATATGAATCATTCTCAATTTGCTGATGACACTCTCTTGATGGGTGGAGCCACCTACATTATTTCCCAGAGATTAAAAAAATTTCTTGAAAAATTTATGCTTTACTCAGGAGGGCTGATAAATTACCACAAAAGCCATTCATTTTATTAGCAGAAACATCTCTAAAGTTCCTCAAGGTGGAAGCAGTACAAATATCTGGAAGGATTAAATTATGGGGCAATCTCCTCTTAATGACAACCCGAGCATTCATCGAATTCAAAACTACCTCTGTAAACTTGATATAAACACCTTGGAATAGATTTCCAGTTGGGATGAGCATTCAAATGACTCGATTGGTTGGGATTTTCCTATTATCCCCCCTCACCTTGAGACCGATCTGGTAAATCTCAAAGCTATGCTTCATGGGGTTGTTCCTTTGGTTAAAGGCAGCCAAGACAGTCTTCAGTGGGATCCCTCTGGGTCATTAATCTCAATCAGAGTGGCTTATGGACATCTTTTAGAAGAACAATTCCCCTCTCCTCAATGGCCCATCTAGAAGCTCATATGGAAATATGAAGCCATTCCAAAGATAAAAAAATTTATATGGACTCTTCTCAAAGGTAAGATCCTAACTTCAGAAATTAAAAAAAAGAGAGTTATCTATGGCCCCTCTAGATGCCCCAACTGTCAAAGAGAAGAAGAGACTACTTTTCACCTCTTTGTGAGATGTACTTTTTCCAAGTAGTGCTAGAGTGATCTTACTACCTTCTCACATATTGATTTAGATTCCAGCAACTCTATCTCAGACCTGATAAAAAATTGGAAAAAAGGATATCCCTCGGGGAAAAAGAGCAAGAACATCGTCAAAAGGGTCTCGGACACCCTCCCATATGTGCTTCTTTGGAGCATCTGGTTGGCAAGGAATAAGATGATTTCCAAAATAAAAAACATTTCTCAAGGAAAGTTCAAAACAAGACCTGGAGTCTCTCTATTGAGACGATTCTATCCAAAAGCACTGGTCATATCAAATTCAACGATCTCCAAGCAGAAGAAAGAACACTTATGGGGAGAGTACTTGACAATCCTGACTATTTCAAATCCCCTATCATTCACACTCCCCAAAAGGAAAACTGGAAGATAAGACTCAAGGAAAAAGAGTTTATCGAATGGAGGGATGGATGCAAAAGACATGCTCTCTTCTTTGATGGAGCATCAAAGGCGAACCCAAGCATTGTTGGGGCTGGAGGTCTCATAAGGGATGAACATGGCAGTTTGTTGATCTCCTTCGAATGGGGTCTCATATCTTTTTCAAACAATAAAGTCGAGGCCTACGCTCTACTTAAAGGTCTTCAATTGATAAAGAGACACAACTTGTTAAACGCAATGGTGTTTGGGGACTTTGCCATTGTTATAAGCATGATGATAAATGATTCTCAAACCAACAACATAGCTCTCTATAAGATTATCAGCATATGTCACATATTTATCAAAGACAAGAAGGATCTCTCCTTTCACCACATCCTCAGAGCTAGTAACAAGCACGCAGACAAGTTGGCTAACAAAGCCTGTAGTAGACCAGCCGGTCAAATGCTCAATCAAGATGGCCTAACTCTATCTCCCCTGCCATGATTCTCTTTCTGCCACCACATCTATCTTGTATGATTCTTTGCAAGATTTTGTCTGAGCTGACCAGATCTCCTTATCCTTACAGAATCTCCCCTCCCGTGACCTTATCCTCTCGTACTCCTTGCCTTGATCCTCTCCTCCTCTCTGACTGCTCTATTTATTTCGCCCCTCTCCTTGCATTGCCACTACATCTATGCGATTTGTTCCTTCTGCATTGGCTATTTCCCCATCTTGTGTGGTTGCACGATCTCCCCGCCAATTTCGCCATGCGCTCCCTTGTTCTAAACATCCTATCCCCCACAGCCTTGCCAGTCTTCGTCGCCCACAGTCCTGGCATTTTTCATCCTTTGTCTGCCTGTCTTATTTCGTCTAGCCTCTGTCTGTCTTCATCGCCCGCAGTCCTGCTAGTCTTCATCCTCTGCCCCCTTGCGATCTATCTCTGTTCTGTCTCTTCTCCAAACTTTGCTTCACTTGCACCAACTCTGTTCACTTGTATCATGGTGAGAAGTGAAAACTTCTTTCACTGTTCAGATCTACAGTCAGAAATGGAGCAAATCCGAGCACAACAGAGGATCCTGGAAGAGAAACAAAAAGTGGATATGACCCTCCTTCAACATCGGGCTCAGTCATTCCAGAATCAGCTTCTAGAGCTCACCAATCGTTGTTCACACGTGGAAGAATCTCTCCATATCCTGAAATATATTTTAGACAAACGTTCGGCTCCAAGGTCCAGCTCAAACAATGTAAGAAATGCAAGTCTTGATGACAACACTGATGCATCAACTGGACAACCAATCGGCATTAACTAATCCTCATTCCTCCCCTCTCTTTCATGCTCATGTCTTTTAAATTGGCTTTCGTGCTTTCACAGTTTGTTAGAATCTATCTTGAATCTGTAATGCAGTATAGTTTGAACAGTCAACACAACGGAGGCATGGCATTTTGTGTTTTCATCCCTCCTTGTTTGTCCTCAGCACCATCGGAATGTAACAAGGAAATCTCTCCTTTCTATTTTTCGAATATAATATAACAACCGACTTTGTAAAAAATAAAATATAACTATTCTAATTGCATGGAAAAGCCTCGCATTGTACAATTAGTATGAGGGTTATTTGTGATTTCGTGCTCAACATGGAGTTGAGATGTGTACCTCTTAAAATAAAAATAAGATATTCTCTAAATAGAAAAACAATATCTACTATAACAAAAAAAATGCAGGTTTAGTTACTTTGAATTGAAAACATTATAAAACATCAATAATCTCAACTTCACTATGGTCACTCGATTTGTTGTTAATACTACAACTCAATGTCGTAAAAATATTTCATTTATACAATATTTGGATATACGACTTAATATAATATTTCATTTATACAATATTTGGATACACGACTTAATATAATTTCATAACTAATTAGAAGTAAAAAAAAAAAAAAAGTGAGAAAAATGTTCAAACTTTATATTTTTCAAAAATATTTCAATCAAGCATTTAAATAATATGAACTAATTTATGTCCATATCAACTTTTTGTATATAAATAAGAATAAAATTATAAAGGAAAATATTTTAACGTTGTATATAATAACATATTCAATACCTAAAAAGGAATAATTGAAATTAAAAAATAAAATAAAATATCAAGGGAGATTGTAATTCATTTGATTCTTAATATATAACTTTTAAAAATATTTATAATAATAAAAAATTTCAATATGGGTCATTTAAGTAATATTGACTTATACTTAAAAATATTTTAATAAAAATAAACTATTAGATATCCATTTTTAGGATTTAACTGTGCTAAGAAGTCATTCAACTATGACCATTTCAATGTGGACAATGTGATACATTGATAAAATGTCTCAATACACATATATGTAACATATTTTAATATAAACTATGCATATATCATATATTGTTTAAATCATATATATATATATATATATATATATATATATATATATATATATATATATATATATATATATATATATATATAATATTTTTATACCAACCATTTTACATTTTCAAAAAGACTTGTATATAAAAAAATTGATTTCTTTAAATGCATGCATGCTAGATTGGTACTTGATATCGATCTATATTAGTTCTATGAACACTTATATTTCTAGTGATCTAAAAAATCTTATTAAAAAAAAAAAAAAAAAGCCCATACTTCAACCAATTAGTTTAAAAAAAAATACTTTTTCAAAACTAAAATCTTGCAATTTATAAAAATAAATAAAACTCAAAATTTATTTATAATTACATTTGTGTTAGTGTGTTTTTTATAATGAATTCTAGCATGAATTCATTGAAATCACATATTTGATGGGTAAATTCTCAAAAAAAACAGTTTAAATAACATAAATCAAAATTTCACCTCAAATTGTTTCGCCAAATATCAACAAAAATATTCACTCAAAACTCTAAAAAATCACATTAAAAACAAATCCAATTCTCCATAAGTTGCTGGGTGAGGCGCGGTTACACCATTAAGAATGGTGCAGAGATGCATGATTAGTTCGTGGAGTACATGGCAAGTAGCGAATCTACAGACTAAGTTTCAAGTGTGGCTCGACGAATCCGTGATCAGTAAGTATGGAGTTGTCTACCCAGGCAACGAAATAGCCCGGACGATAGTTTTTTGCCAGAATTCGGGCAACTAAAATTCAAGAAATCAGATAGTTGGAGTGTTTGGAATCCATTTTTGATAGTGGAAATGGATTCAGCACTACCAAAAACCATTAGAGCACTCAAAATACTAAATTTTAACAACTGTAAACATGATTCTGATAAAATCTTTGCCGGATTCTGGGGCCAAAACGTTGCCTGGGAAAACTATGGCAATAAGTATACCTGTGGCATCGTGCATGGAATCCATTATCTCCATGGCCATGGGATTGTGTACTTTCATTCAAAGGGGGAATATTAATGTTCTCGTGAGCGTCGATTCGATGGTGTGAACTCATGTGAAGCTTCTTGACCTTGGTCCCTTGCTCAGCATGTGAATTGTATTTTTAAAATATAAGATAATAATTATATGCAAAATGATAAGGTGTTTTATAGTTCAATAATTCCAAATTTAATAATATAATTAAATTTTATTTTAAATAAATTAGTATAGATAATTAGAGATTTATGAAGGGTTTAGAAGAATCAAATCTTTTAAGGTGTAAAATTCTTTTAAAATGTAAAACTTGAAGAAGGTTTACATTTTTAGAGATAGCTTTCTCTACATAGTTATTGGAATTTTTTATTTGTTACTCATATTGTTACATTAAAATGCTTCTTGTTATTAGTATATTTTTAAATACACTTCTCCTAAATAGAAGCATATATAAATGGGAAAGGCATATATCAATGGAATAGAATATGATAGAATCTCTAGTTATATACGATGTTGATGATGATAACATCCATTAAGTCCCATATGGTCTATCTAACCTTAGAAGGTAAGAGATTACTCATAATTATTTATCATTTTATTTTTATGCTCAAAAAGTATTGATAAAACCTTAGAATTTTATTTTTATGCTCTAAAACCACTGAGAGAAGCGTTCAACTATGTGAATATCACATATATGAGAAACTCTTTCATCCCAAGGTGTTTTGGGAACTCACCAAAGAGAAATTTCACTATCAAGTTCATGAAAATTTGTTCATATATATATATATATATGAGAGAGAGTTTGTTCATATATATATATATATATGAGAGAGAGCCATTTGTTTTCAGTACCAATTTATAATATCTTAGTTTCTTTTTTACCTTTTACCCTTTATAACCTCATAATTTCTCCCTTAACTTTGAAGTAATACTACTTTTAATATTATCCTTATTCTCTCTAAAATAAACTCCTCCTTATGACATTATTATTGCATTTTTATGACATCCTAGGTTGATTGAGTGGAAGGGTGAGGGTTTGGGCTAAAGTTAGAAGCAACTTTAGAAAGCCTCTACTTCCAAATTGTTTAACTTCTTCATAGACATAAGATACCTATTCATAGTCATGCTTTCAGTGAGGGAAAGACTTCTAAGGATATGATATGAAGTATTTCGTTTAATGTTAAGATTATAAGTTATAATATGCTTTTGGATTTATTATATCTTCCTACAAGGCTCTCTGGAGATACTCACATCCATATAGAATAATACAAGTGACTTGAGTCTCAAAGATGAACTTTTTAAATCCCATATGAAAAAAAATACTAACTTATAATAGTTTTCAAAAGGAGTTTAGACATATATATATATATATAATCTACATTGAAATTGTTTTTGTTATTAATATTTTTAAATATTACATATATTTTTTTTCTTTTTAAGGAAATAGGTAGCATTTTTATATATCAAAACTGGGAACGAGCCAAGTCTCTTGCATTCAAATTTTTCTTTGTTTCATAAATTTGCAGAGATAAATCCAAAGAGTATCTAATGCTACTCCTTTTATTTATAAATATACTACTTACATCATTTATACTATAGACCCTCCAAAAGACACCACATAGTTTAACAAAATGACAAAACATATAAACTGAGAGGAAACAAACTACCCGCCACTTTCCATTTTTCTCAGCATTTTATCTTCCTTAGTCGCTTAAGAAGTTTGGCCAGGGTCCAAGTTCAACTCAGGTCCATGACGATCCTGTTCTACCACTCCTTCAACCATGGGAGTGGGAAAATATCTCAAGACGAAGACCTCCTTGAACACATTGACAGTAGTTTCTTCCACTTTAATCTCAATATTCTCCACCTTGAATTTCGAGTCAATCATTCTCGTATTCAAATTCTCCATTTCTTTCTCGAGCAGTTCCAAATCCTTACCAATTCCTACGAGGTGGAACAAAACCACCGTCATTTACTCTCAAATCTACTAAATAACTTGCTTCCCTGAATTTTCTATCAGGGTCTCCATGTTTTCACTATTCAAGTTTGCTCGTTCCTCTGCATTATTTCCACTTCCATTTATGTTTGAAAAATCCATTTTATGAGCTATCCTTCCCTGCACACACATATTATTCTATTGTTTATTTGCATCACCCATTTTAGTAATATAATTCCTTTCCTCTTGTTAATCAAGGCGCGCATCCTATCACAATTAATTTCCTTCCGCATCTGCAACTCAGATGAGGCACAATCCTCCATCCTCACCACCACCACATTGCATTCAGAATGAGATGCTACCACTCGAATTTGTTGGAGGAGTGTACTAGCTACCTTCACCTGCCTTCAAATTTAATAACAATCGGAAGGGATTCCACTTGGTCGTCGTCATGGATCGAAGGATCAAGAGCCAACAACTGTAATTAAATTCTCCCAGCTGCGAGCTCTACCTCCGAAGAAATTCCTACCCTTCCCCGAGACATAACATGAGCATGACTCCAACTATCTCCCAACAGAGAATCAATTGAATGATCAATTATGGGACATGACATATGAGATTGCAATGACCGATGTTTAATACTCCTTGATTTAAAGCAACGCCCAAATTGGCTTGATAATCTGCGTCGTGGTTATACTCCTGTATAACATGGTAGCATTTAAATTCATCTAATTTGTTGAGTGTCATAATCATTATAATCAATGGTGAGGCTTCAGAGTCTATGAGATTCCTGTTACTGAAGAGCATAACCATTGAATCACCAATGATAATTAATTGCCTTATACCTTTGGATATAGCGATCTTCAGACCTTAAAATACCCATGCGAACTTTGTTTCAATTGTTCCGTAGAAATTATAAAACACCCCTTCCGCTCCTCCTCCCTTTAAATACTACATATTTAAATACTATATATTAACTCTATATTAAAGATTAAATAAATTACAAATTGATATAAACTTATTTTAATTTATAGTTCACACTAAAATTTATATTTATCATTAATATATATTTTTATAATAATACGGGTTAACTAAATACAAAATAAACTACACATTTTATTTATTACATCTAAATCTTTTTATACCATTACTGATTATAAAATATAATATTCTATGAATAAGTTATATTTTCACAAAACTTATTTTTAAAATATTAAAACTGTACAATAATAAATCGTTATTAAATTACTTCGATTTTCTCATTCAAATATTTATTGACTTCATGTTTTACCGTGTAACATGACTGGACTTATCATACCAGTGATAGAAACATTCAGTGTGTCTTTTCTATGCCAATGTTGATGCACGAATTGACAAAAAAAAAAAAAAAACAAAAAAACAAAAAAAAGAGAACATGTTTTTATATGGCATTTTTGTGTTGTGTTATGATATAACAATATGTCACAATTTTTTTTTATCTGGGTGCGGAGAAATTAATTGGCCAACACTACCCTAATATGAAGATGAAACGCTATGACAATGAAACCTGTCTTGCAATGATTGTGATTAGTAATTATTAACCAATAATTGACCACTGAAAGGCCAGGCTTTTTTCCTCCGCGAGCTTTATTTCAGCTGCCATAGGCTCATTAATGCTTCTAGGCAGGAAATGCCCGCTGCACGATGATCTACAGCTTTAATCCGACGGCGGGCATTCCCTGCCTGGGCGCATTAATGGGCCTATGGCAGCTGAAATTATTTCAGCTGCCATAGGCCCATTAATGCGCCCAGGCAGGAAATGCCCGCCATCAAACCAAAGTTGTAGATTTCCAAGTATGTCAGAATAAGTGGCAAAAGCCACAGTCCCCTTAATTTCCAATGTCAACATGATGTCAAAAGACGATACACGGCTAACGCTATACACCCCGCAGTTATTAATGATTTTGTTGAATTCTTGTTTATAAAAAATAAAATGAAGAGTTTATTATTTAAATTCCTACTCTTTTTGCTTGTTAAAATTTCAATAACCTGTCAAATACATTTTGATTTCGTTCCCGTGTATAGAGAGAGATTTATTATTTTATTTCATGACTTTGTACGCTCTTAAACTTTGAATTTCAGATGGCATATTTTATTAAACGTCAAATTAGAGGGAGAATAAATTTTTAAACGTCGAGTTCAAAGCGTAGCCAATGCAACTACAGTGTCTAATATAATATCATATTCATTATTTAATCTTACTGTGTTGCAATCGGATTTTAGATCCAAACCACGCAATTTCGCTATCTCGTATTTATTTTTATATCTGATGGACTCCCAATCTGATTTCACGATTTGAATCAGTTAAGAAAGATTACGTCAACTCAACAATATGATATTTTGATTTATCACCTATATGCCGCCTATGAAAAATAAGGTATATTTTAATGTGTTTGTCTCTAACAGGATAAGCATAATCCATGAAATAACATGGAAGCAACCTCGGCCGACACCATCAAAATATATAGTTACGTTACGCATTTGTGACCCCTGGATCATGGTGCGGGAGGTGATACTCCGACCCACCCGTGGCGTTAACACTTGTTGAAACTAGTCGTAACTAATATTTTGTGGATTTTGGGAATTGCATTAGGAGGCCAAGTGGAATCCAGAGAAAAAAATGAATGAATGTTGAATGAAGGGATTTTAATGATGTCTATCCAATCAAGCAGTTTAAGAGATCTAGGGCTTCTGCTCATCACAACTTTATATTTTTCTTTAAGTTTATTTTCTTGTTATGAATTTTGATAAGAAGTTAGTAGCTTTGATAAGTTTTGCTTTTAGCAACTTGTTTAAACAATCTATTTTCAAAATATTTTTAAATTGATTACGAATATTCTTATATGCTAGACAATCCATGATGTAGTGTTATTCTGTTTCTACTTCTCCTTTCTTACAAAAGATGTAGATTCTTTCTTCTAACTCTTTTTTTAGAGTTTTTCATCTACCTGTTTCACATCTGAGATGATGAGACCCAGTCCTCAACTATGCTATTGAATAATCTAGTCTTTCCCGTGAAATTGATACCCAAATATATCTTCTCATCATGAGGTCATGTCGGGTTAAAATCTTTAACATAAAGAGATTTTTTTCTACCAAACTGTTTTTCCACATGGTAGTCCTGAATTTTTCAAGCACCCACTTTTAATTTCCTCTTTAGAGTTAGGACAATCTTCCCACTTAATGCTCCACTTACCCAACCACTTGTCATTTTTTTTCCTCCAAGTTTTCTTGCTCCTTGTTACCTCCTTTGCAATAACAAGTGAAAAACTGCCTTCAACCTCCTTGTTAATTTGACTTTGAAATTATTAGTGATTAGGTATTTTTGAATTCTTTCTAATTGCATGCTACTCCTCCAAACTTCACATCCATTAAATACAACAAGTATAACCAACAACCCAAAAAATATTTTCTTACTTTCATGCATTTGTTCCATTAAGAAAAAAAAAACTCTCCATTCCGTGAATCTTTTTAACTCTACATGTCTCCTAGTTAGAAGAAGAAGATATACCTACATGATAGCTATCAAATCTTTACAGAGGCGAAGCACCCGACCTGAAATTCAGGCACGTTTACAAAGTCCTGAATAAAAAAACGTGTGCGCTACCCAATAAAGACATGTTTACACGCACCGTGTTCGATTGCGCTTAAGTAACTTTGACATTACCAATGGTCACTGCGAGAAAAATTGAAACATGCCAAAATCGTCGGCGGGAGCCGTGGCGGCTATGAAAGAAAGAAAATAAAACACCGCCAGCGTTTCACTGCGGACTTCCTCAAGGCTTCCTTTCCCACGGGGACTTTAAAGTATATAATGTCTCCACACCATGATGAATCCGAAGATTCCGGGCAATGAAACAAAACAAACAAACAAAAAAGATCAACAGTGGTGATGCTAAAATCAAACGCTTCAGACTCTCATGGCCCTAACGATCAACTTCAAATGGAAGAAAAGGAAACCTACGTGTTGGAGAAATGGCGCGAGTGAAGACGAATTTCAAGTAGCCCAGATTTGTGAAGGATGTAGATCGACACGAAGGACTGCCTCTTGCTCCCATGAGGCAGTGGTAATTAAAAAAAAGCAAGGATTGCTGCTAAGGGCAGCTAGTCCCTGTCTTTAGTGCTGTAAACAAATACAAAAAAGCCTGCTGTAAACTGCAAGGACAGATTGTAAATTCACGGATAGTTTGTAAATTCACTGTTGATACTTTTAAACATGGAATAAATATTTAAAAGTACAGAAGTGTAACTGTAAACTGATGGTGCTTCGTTTGTTTTCTTGTGACAAGGAATAAAACTCAAGTCAATTTACATCAATCAAAAGCGAACCTATTGACCAATATCCCACAAATATTCAAATAATGTTAAAACTAGCTGTAAATTTGTTCTCAAAGTTGGAATACAAACCAACCAAGGTAGAAGAAGGTATTTCTTTATCTTGGAAGATTTTCTGAAACCCTTGATCAAGTCAAAACCTGGAAAATATAGGTAACAAGCAATTTACAGGCATAACAAACAGCTCTACAACTTTGCAAGGGGAGCAACATGCTTAATAACCAGCTAAAACTAGTTGTAAATTTGTTCTCAAAGTTGGAATACAAACCAACCAAGGTAGAAGAAGGTATTTCAAACAAGAACAACTATAAAGATAAATAGTAAATACTAGGTACACAAACATCTGATCTGATGAACAGTTCATAAAGAATATAAGTTTCTCACTTTGGTGAAAGAGAGTATGTTCTTTTTGCTGCTCTTCAATATCATGTGTCCTTTATCTTGGAAGATTCTCTGAAACCCTTGATCAAGTCAAAACCTGGAAAATATAGGTAACAAGCAATTTACAGGCATAACAAACAGCTATACAACCTTGCAAGGGGAGCAACATGCTTAATAACCAGCAATGGGAACAGGGTTGAAATTTCTGAGAAACCAGAAGGTGGTGTCAAGAGACACCATTGAAATAAATCCAATCAAAACGACATTTCTCAGCCTCCAAAACCATAAAGGGTTATGCAGTGGATCATCTCGTAACAACAGACCAAATTACCTCTCAGACTTTTCAATGGCAATATACAAATTGACAAAAAAACTAGTAGACAGATATCCTTTTACAGTTAACTTGGAACTTTACTGATGAGTGAAAGTAATGACCAAAATAGACCTGGATCCCAAAGTCTTTACAGAGACGTTTTTACTGACTCAGTGAAACTAATGATCATTACTAATCCATATTACTAAAAATTCCATAGACTAGCACCTCACTCCGATGGGTATTGCATTGAAACAGTTTGTGAATGGAAACAACACATATTTCAAAAGATCTTAAAGAGCCAATACTTGGAAACGAAGCTTGTACAATTTACATCAATCAAAAGCCACCCTATGGGTTATGTAGTGAATCATCTAGCAAGAAAAGAGAAAATTACCTCACAAACTTGTCATTGAAAGTTTGAATATGCTTGCCTACCATGCAGGCATATAATACCATGAAACAGTTGACAAACTAGTAGACACTGGATACCAAAGTCTTTACAGAGATGTTTTTACTGACTCAGTGAAACTAATGATGATTACTAATCCATATTACACATGACAACAACAGCAGCAACAACATCCTCTGCAATGCCACCACCGGAAACAGAACTGGAAACCAAAGTCTTTACAGGGACGTGAAATAATGAAGGAATCGATCCACTTAGGCCAGAAGATTGTCCATCTGGACTGAGTTGACGAATGCTGTGAATCAGGAAGCTTGGTTGTTTCATGTATCGGAGCTTATTTCCGTGTTTTTGCATTTGAGCGTCTATAATTATCCTCACTGTGTGTTCTAAAAATGGCAGCAAGAATGATTCCCGCTATTATAGCTAATATCCCTATCAGAATAACCTCTCCACACCAGTCTGGAACCATAGTGCACTAAATATCCCATAGACTAGCATCTCACTCCAATGGATATTGCATTGAAAGAGTTTGTGAATTGAAACAACACATATATCAAAAGGTCTTAAAAAGCCAATACTTGCACTCCCAAGACCACTAAACGCTGACCAGTTTCATTGGAAAGATCAATAAGGGCAATACTTGTGGCTTTATGCTGGTGCGCATTGCTTGGAAACGAAGCTTGTACAATGTAAACTATGAGCAGTGGTCAATATGCTGACTCATTGAAACTAATGACAATGCAAATTATGAGTGTTATATTTCGTTCAAAGTATGGTTTAGTGCTAAACGCTGTAAAATGCAGTCAACATGTCATTTCAGCAAGATGACCCAAATCTGCAGTCAACATGTCATTTCAGCAAGATGACCCAAATCTCGAAATTCTTTAGCAAGTGGAAATGACAGAGTTTGTACAAGTGCCAAGTTTGATTAGATGTCGAAAATTGGGTTTCATTGCATACATGTGCAATATAGATCCATAAGATTTGCATATATCCTAAGATGGATGATAATTTTGTGTTATTTTACATTAAATTCGTGTCAGATGACAGGATGGTACACACTTTTGCCATGTTACAGAGATCCCTAAATCTATCAACTTTAATAACAAAACTTTTAACAGTAAATTCTACAACCACCACATTTAATTTTGCAACTAATGGGAAGTCCCAAAAGCAATGATGTAGTAGGTAGTTGAAATCAAGAGATTGTTCTGTAGCGTTTTTGCCGAAAATGGATTGTGCAGATGAGTGTCAGGTAATTATTCTTATGCCATAAAGAGCATCTTCGCTGAAAATGGATTGTGCAGATGGTTGTCAAATAATTATTCTTATGTCATAAAGAGCTGCCGCCATCCGATGACATAAATAGCCTGGATACTATATCTGTCAGAAGAAGCCTAAAATTGATGCACCAAATACTTGATATAAATTGGCACACGAATCACTGCAAAAAAAGTAATTATGACAACCTATTTCTGAATAAAAAACAATGTTGGATGGCAAGTTTGTTTTCCTGAATTTATCCTTTGTGACAGTAAATTGTTGTTGCTGTACACTAATTTAGTGAGATATATCCTAAAATGGATGGCAGATTTGTGTTGTTTTAGACTAAATTACTGTGAGACAGCAAGTTGAAATCAGTAAAAAACAACCTAAATTGATGCAGCAAATATATAATTTGGCACATAAACCACTACAAAAAGGGTGATTATGACAACTTTCATAATTGGACAACCTGATTGCTGCTGCTGCACACTAAATTAGTGAGACAGCAAGCTGAAATCAGCGAGAGAGAAAGCAGATACATGAATAATACAGATTCCTGTATGCAATCATGGGGAAAGTGCCATTGTGTTTCAGAAAAAATTATTGTACACTTGTTGTTAATTTACATTTATGGTTCCGTGGAATTGTTTTTTATAGCATCCGAAAGCATTCCTGAAATATTGAATAATTTGATAGTCGGGTTTGTATTGATACCAAGCCTAGTACTTGGGAATAAAATAGGGCTGCTAGAGAGCACATGACCTAAATCTTGCGGTGGGAAATGAACAAGTCTTTAAAGTGATAAAGACTATAAAGCCAGAGTAAGTCTAAAGCCAAGTACGGCACAATCAACTTATTTAACAATAATAAGGAATGTGATTCGCCGAATCAACTTATTTAACAATAATAAGGAATGTGATTTTCCATTCGATGAGACCTTCCCCTATGTATGTCTACCTACTACTGTGCCCAACTTGGATTTTGTGTTTTAATTATTTGATTTTCATGTTGTGTTGAGGACCTTGATGCGCATTCTAATTCCAGCAAAAAAAAACATAACAGCTATTATCTGTCACATACTAATCTGCTTGTATAAAAGGCAAATTAATCTAAAAACATTTGAGCAGCCAAGCTGAGAAGTTGGTCCAATAGCTAATTTTGTAAATTATAGATTCATAAAGGCAGATCAGTACAAAGTAACATTGTATCAGCATTTGTAAGCATGTTCAAATTCCATTCAAAAAGTATTTTTGAAAATTTATGCAGAATGTTTAGCATTTAACGTCATCAATATTTCGAAGTTTCACTATCTCTATTTCTAAAGAAAGGGAGTAAAGACATCATGACTTGCCATTTTGTCATAAAAGGTTTCCAGAAGTTTGCAAATTCGGTAACTAATAAACCTACTCATGAACAAAAAGCAGTTCATGTTAGAACATTCATATTTAACTTCGACTTTGCAACTAGAGTGAGTCAAGTAACAGCTTCTTATAATAGAAAAACTGAAAAAATATTATATAGAAATATTGGCTAAATGCCAGAGACAGATATGTTACCAAAATCAGTGCAACAGTTTGGCATTTTTGCAAGAGAAGGTCAAGCAACAGAAACACAGGAGATGGGCACATTCTCAAAGACTTTTCTGTTCCTACTGGACCATATGCCGTAAGTTATTGTGGAAAGAAAGCCGTCATTTTCTATACCTCAAATTCTCCACTGTGACTAAAAACCATAAAATAAAATAAATTTTTGTTCCAAATTAAATCATAGATAATTTCCAACACTTCTAATTTCATATACTCTGCCAATGCTTGAGGAAAAACCGATTGAGTTATTTTGGAAAGAAACATAGTCATTTTCTGTACTTCAAATTCTCCACTCTGACTAAAAAGCATAAAATAAAATAAATTGTTGTTCCAAATTTAATCGTAGGTAATTTCCAGCCCTTCTAACTTCTAATTTCGTGCTTGTCATGTTAAAATTCCCCAAAAATACTAAAGTTTTGGGCTGTTGCTCTCTCCTAACAAAAAAATATTGAGAAGAAAAATAATCATTACTCTTTTGAAGATGATAGGTTGCCTGAGCTATTTTATCTTTGTGTGCTAGCATGTCCTGCAAAACGAAACAAAAATGCTCTGTTATTTTTTGCTGAACATGAACATTACCAAGCATTTGTCCAGTTCTCTGTTTCAAGACACAAATTTAAGAAAGGGAATAAAGCAAACCACTGATAAAATTCTGAAAGCGTTCAAAAAGATACCTACCACAGCACCTGACACTAACACATAAAATTCTGTGGGTGCTTCATTTTTCAAAATGACATCCTCTGTTGGGGGAAAGTACTCTGCCTAAAAATCTGTGGATGCTTCATTTTTCAAAATGACATCTTCTCTTGGGGGAAAGTACCCTGCCTTCATCTCTGAAACCTTTCCAACCATAAGAAACTATCTTCTCATTGCTTTCTCCGTGTTATTGTATTGAAGTCCAGTATCAAAGACAAAACCAACAAAGGGCTTTCTTATCATAAGTATATGGCATTTCCCATCTGAAAAAGGAAAAGATACACTTTATCAATAATCGGAAAAACCAAGTAGTTTGCAATATTTGTAGGGATTGCCTTTGGAAGATCATTCAAAGTTTCTTCTTCCTGCAAGCCCTCTGTTCTAAATTTTAGGCACAAATGTGCTAACATTTATTCCTGTACTTGCGGTGGCAGCCGATTCCTAAAATAAAAGGTTAATGTTGTCTGAATTGTGTTCCTTTGCAATTGAAATCAAAGTCATATTTTACTATTAGTTGGCAATTTTGTATTGAAAAAGGAAAATATGTACATTTACCTTTCCTAAACAGAAACCGATTTAAAACATTTTACTTACAAATCTCCTGGTCCTGCTTGTGCCATGTACAACTAAATTTTTCATGTTTCTTATCAAATATGCAGTCAGGCCCAGATTAAAGAACATGTAGAAGATATCAAACATCATTTTGCTAGTATTTTGAGCATGCAGATCTCCATACCCAAAAGTGGTCAGAGTGGTAATGGAAAAATATATTGCAGTAACACAGTGCATCCATAGGCTTTCCTTAGTAAAATCTGGAGTTACAGTACCAATCCATGTCCTGCTCAGATTACGATATCTAGCAGCAAGCAGATAGTAAAAGCATCCAGCACAATGTAACTGCAAACAATGTTACGTGCACAGTAGAGCCAAAACGGCTTTAATCTCATTCTGGATTAACACTATTTGCAATTATAGATTGCGTATGGTGTTCCACTTAATTCAAGAAAAATAGGATTCATGTTGTTTACCTTACAGGCACCAGGCAAAGATGCCAACATTGCACCATTAGGTTTGAATAAATCCAATCCAAATCTTCAATTGTTAAAAACAGCAGCATAAATTGCTATTTTTATAGCTATAATTTCAAACGAGTCTCTACCAAAAAATGCTCCAATACATTTGCCAAGAATTAAAGCATCTTAACCTATCACTTAACTGCTCATTAGACCCAGTCATCAACTGCAAGATTCTCTGAAACCCTTGATCAAGTCAAAATCTTGAAAATATAGGTAACAAGCAATTTACAGGCAAAACAAACACCTACACAACCTTGCAAGGGGGGTAAGAATCAAGTTGTGGAGTGCAGAGGACAGGGCTTATATGGAGACTGTTTACGGTCAGCAAAGTGAAATCCTTGCAGTTGATTGCTTGAGAAAAGAACAAGTTCTTGCAAGACAAAAAACCAATAAAATCAAATTTTACAAACTGCAAGCACAGATTGTAAAAGTTTGTAGACTTATACTTTTGTTCATAATGAATGACAGGAATCCTACCGTTCATTGTTTATATACAATGTTGTTTCTGAGACAAAAATATATATTCCAGGAAAATCAAGGATAAACAAAATCTGAAAAGTTCCAACAGCCACTCATCAAATGGTCAGGTTTTAACATTGTTGCATTCTATCTACTGAACTATCGAGGAAAGGACATTAAAAATTGAATATTGTGAGGTGAGTGCATTGGAAGACTAATTTTGTTGAAGTTTAGAGACCAGAATTATTTTTGTGAAAGCCTCGAGGAACATAATCATACGATGGTTCAGTAAGGGTGTTCACTAACAATATTATAATGCACCGTATTTTACAAGGAGGATCAGTTAATGCTGGTATGGCTATATTCGATACCACAGGACTTATTTACCATATTGCAATAGATAGCCATTCATTAACCAAAATGAAAAAGTTACACAATAAATATTTATTTTCCAAAGTTATCCAAAGCTCATTGCTAATGAAAAGATCAACACGAGAAGGGAAATACATTTCATATTTAGAAGCAGAAGTATTAGTAATGAAAAAGATGCAACCCATAAGCACTTGGTCATAAGACCCACAATAAGGTAAACAAAATGAGGATCAAGTTGCATTATCAGTAATGAAAAGGACGCCTAGCACTATAAGGTCAATAAAATGGGATCAAGTTGCATATTTCTAGCAAACCGTTTGAGTAGCTCAATATTTTAAGGAGGAGAGTCAGCAATTAGTGACCAATTCCCAGATTTCCAGGCAAAAGACTTTCTATCAACTGCTGAAAAATGTTGAACATGCTTACAAATGTTCCTCAATTTATCTTCTTGCTTTTTATCAGCAATAGAACTCAATTTACATCAATCAAAAGCTAACCTATTGACCAATATCCCCACAAATATTCAAATGTTAAAACTAGCTATAGATACTTCAAAGTTTAAATTGACGAATCATAACAGATAGACTGAAGTAAATTTTTTCTCAAAATTGGAATACAACCCAACCAACCTAGAAGAAGGCATTTCAGACAAGAACAATTATAAAGATAAATAGTAAATACTGAATGCATTATTTGCCACTGAATGCTTTTGACATGTAGCTACAGCCACTACACAAATATCTGATCTGATGAACAATTCATAAAACTGCATCACCAAGGCAATTCAGTAAGTCCATCAAGGATAACCTTGTCAAATCCAAAGATTCCCATCTAAACAAATTTTGCATTCCTCCACTGGCCATCTACTCCTAACTTGAACCTCAGTTGGTCTGTTGGATGTCTTAAGCTTTCACGACACCAGTTCGGACTGGTTTTCCCTTGAAAATGGTCGGACTGGCCAGTTCAGTCCAGACCCGTCATTCTTCTAACACTGATCATGATACCAATGACCCTGGAGGCTGGAAGTGTCAGTATTGCAGGCTCCAGGACCATAAATGCTGCCTGGCAAGTTCGTTCTGTGAGCATTGAGCAGTATCGATATGACTGACCAATTATATGGAAATTGCAAAAATGAATCAACTCTATGATACTTTAATGAAAAATTCCATCATGAAGATTATCCAATCATGTAGGGTGACTGCAATTAAAAGCCTATTAGGACCACTGTGCATATTATGAGTTTATAATAGGAATACAGATTTCAACTTTCAGTATGACATTCTGTCCTTTTTCATTAATGTTTTTTCATAGGCCTAGTTTGAACTTTGATGTACAGAAATTGAAAATTGGGTTCAGTTTAGACACGAAAATTGGAAAATTGTTCTTTTCCAAAAAATACTAAAGTTTTGGGCTGTTGCTCTCTCCTAACAACAAAATATTAAGAAGAAAAATTATCAATACTCTTTTGAAGATCATAGCTTGCCTCATGATATCGATGATCCTGAAAGCTGGAAGTGTCAGTATTGCAGGCTCCAGGACCATAAATGCTGCTTGACAAGTTCGTTCTGTAAGCATTGAGTAGTATCGATATGACTGACCAATTATATGGAAATTCCAAAAATGAATCAACCCTATGATACTTTAGTGAAAAATGCCATCATGAAGATTATCCAATCATGTAGGGTGACTGCAATTAAAAACCTATTAGGAATAGTGTGCATATTATGAGTTTATAATAGGAATACAGATTTCATCTTTCAGTATGACATCCTGTCCTTTTTCATTAATGTTTCATCATAGGCCTAGTCTGAACTTAGGCATTTTAGACAAGAACAATTATAAAGATAAATAGTAAATACTAAATGCATTATTTGCCACTGAATGCTTTTGACATCTAGCTACAGCCACTATACAAACATATGATCTGATGAACAATTCATAAAACTCAATGACCAAGGCAATTCAGTAAGTCCATCAAGGATAACCTTGTCAAATCCAAAGATTCCCATCTAAACAATTTTTGCATTCCTCCACTGACCATCTACTCCTAACTTGAACCTCAGTTGGTTTGTTGGATGTCTTAAGCTTTCATGACACCAGTTCGGACTGGTTTTCCCTTGAAAATGGTCGGACTGGCCAGTCCAAACCTGTCATTCTTCTAACACTGATCATGATACCAATGACCCTGGAGGCTGGAAGTGTCAGTATTGCAGGCCCTAGGACCATAAATGCTGCCTGGCAAGTTTGTTCTGTGAGCATTGAGCAGTATCGATATGACTGACCAATTATATGGAAATTCCAAAAATGAATCAACTCTATGATACTTTAGTGAAAAATGCCATCATGAAGATTATCCAATCATGTAGGGTGACTGCAATTAAAAGCCTATTAGGACCACTGTGCATATTATGAGTTTATAATAGGAATACAGACTTCAACTTTCAGTATGACACCCTGTCCTTTTTCATTAATGTTTCTTCATAGGCCTAGTCTGAACTTTGATGTACAAAAATTGAAAATTGGGTTCAGTTTAGACACGAAAATTGGAAAATTGTTCTTTCCCAAAAATACTAAAGTTTTGGGCTGTTGCTCTCTCCTAAAAACAAAATATTAAGAAGAAAAATTATCAATATTCTTTTGAAGATGATAGCTTGCCTCATGATATCAATGACCCTGGAGGCTGGAAGTGTCAGTATTGCAGGCTCCAGGACCATAAATGCTTCTTGACAAATTCGTTCTGTAAGCATTGAGCAGTATCGATATGACTGACCAATTATATGGAAATTCCAAAAATGAATCAACCCTATGATACTTTAGTGAAAAATGCCATCATGAAGATTATCCAATCATGTAGGGTGACTGCAATTAAAAGCCTATTAGGACCAGTGTGCATGTTATGAGTTTATAATAGGAATACAGATTTCATCTTTCAGTATGACATCCTGTCCTTTTTCATTAATGTTTCTTCATAGGCCTAGTCTGAACTTTGATGTACAGAAATTGAAAATTGGGTTTAGTTTAGACACGAAAATTGGAAAATTGTTCTTAATCCAGTTCATTGAACATAATGATAATGAGCAGAAATTACGCAACAATACAGTAATCTAAAAATACTGTACAAGAGTATTGTGTAGTATTGTGTACTTAGATCAAAAAATATTGTACAAAAGTATTGTGTAGTATTCTGTAATAAGTACGTTTTCCTAATAAATGTACAGAAACTGAAAATTAAATAGTTCTATTGGAATTAGAGCATAATATAAAGAAACAGATTGGATTCCAATAACTGCAATGTCGTTGGTCTTTGTCATCTGTGCAACAAACAAAGAATTAGTTAATAAGAAAATCATAACATTTTAAATTAAGCACAGGACATTTTCGAAAGAAAATATGTTGAGTCAAGATGTTAATGTACCTTTCATCTGTCAGCCGACATGTAACAGTTCATTATCTTCATTCAATAGGAACCTGCTGTGGATTCTGAGATCACGTAGCATATAGACAACGACTTCCCTTTCTTGCAAATATTGTTCATATGACATGCCTTTTAAAGGAGGAAGTAAATCATGGACTAAAGGTTCTCTGATAGTACAAGGAACAATTTTTTTTGTGATAGATTCTATTGTAGCATTTATACAATGTTTGTATACAGAAGGGAAATTATTATTGCATTTTGAACAATAAATTGTTCCATTGTTGATCAGTATGGATGAACTGATTACAAAATTGCATATCGCACAAAAAAGCTCGAATGGAGTTGAATAAGAATTTAGTGCTCTTAGCATACCTTCAACTTGTTTATAAAATCTTCAAATGTTAATGTACAATATTACATATGAAATTCAAAATTAGCAAAAAGATCATTATTTCTATACTTACGGCATGGTTAGAAGTCGTTAGTTTTCCAAGATTCCTAACTACATCTGTGTTAAGTTCAGTCATAAAAGTTGACTGGGTTGTTCGAAATATTTTATCTTTTAAATCTGTCCTTTTTGTTATGTTTTTGAAAAGAATCAAAGGAAATTTTCCTTTCTGCAATTGTTGTTCCATTGAAGTAAAGAATTGTTCATATGTATCAAACAATTGCAACTGCAAAAGACAAATTAGAATAGTTATATATTGAATTAATACATATTATTTATTAAAAATTAAGTATAAGTGGTATGCGAATACATACTGTTGCACAATCACTTTCAGAATCTCCATCTTTGATATGGAGTATGTAGTACAATCCAACTCTTTTGGCAAGTGTAACAGCTACACCAATTGTACCAATGGGGTACATTTCTGTTCTTTCTGCAAACTGCTTAATGGTTGTATCTGGAATGAAACGATATTCTTTACAGACTTCAGGAACAGTGTCTATAATGCTTGATTCATTTATCGAAATTATTTTATCACAATCGCCGCGATCATAAACGGTTTTAGGCAGTATTCTAAAATTTGTTATAGATATACTCTTGCCTTGTATAATTTTCTGCTCATGTTGTTCAATTAAATGAGCAAGTATACTTAATGTTACAGTCATATTTCCTTTTTCATCTGTCAAATCAGCCCGTAATATTCGACAGACTTTGTTTGTTTTGTCAAGAAATGTGCTATATACGACCATTATGTCTCCGGTAAATAGCTGTCCAATAATACGACTGTTCAATTCTTCAATTGATACTTTAACTGGAGGCAGTTGTTTTTGCCTGTATAAATTGCTTATTTAGATACTTGTATAAACATTTCTGTAATGCTATGTTTTTTTATAAATTGTAAAGCTATAAATAAATTACAGTATAAGATTGCATGTGCATACCTTTTTACTGCATCATTTTGTAAGATGCTTGATTCTCCTCTTGATTCTATCTGACTTGCACTAAAAATGGTAATTGCGTATTTCAATACAATTTGAATATTATCATATTTTTCATAAGAAATAAATGAATAAGGAAACTATACATATACTGTAATATTATAGTATGTATTTTGTATAAGCAATAAATGAAGAGTTTATGATAACTAACCTATACATGTATTGTTGTTCGGTTCTTTGTAGGGACTGCATACTAGTGTTTTTTTTACTTGTCCAGCATTTTCTAATTTATACAGATTTAGTTGTACATATTTATATTAGTAAATTGTAAAAAGACAATGGATATATAGTGAACATTAACATTGTAAATTCAGGATCTAATTTATATAGATTTAGTTATACATATGTATATTAGTCAATTGTAAAAAGACAATGGATAGAATCTGAGCATATTTGTATAGTTATCACAGACATACCTCTTTAAACTTTGTGGTTGCATTGCATCCTCTACTTGACTGATGTTCTCTATATCTTGAGTAGTTACCCTATTGCAATTACGCAATTAATATCCTAAATATCTATACAAAATCTTTTAATTGCAATTTTAAATAGCTATACAAAATCTTTTAATTGCAAGAATGTTACTAATTTGTAACTAGCAAAATTGAAATTAAAAAAATGATCTTTTAATTGCAAGAATGTAACTAATTTGTAACTAGCAAAATTGAAATAAAAAAATGATGGAGATGATTGTGAGCATACTCTTTGGTAGCTTCTTGTTCAATTTGCTCTTTGGTATGGTCAAGTAGTTTTCCTTGTTCTTGACTTTTTTGACTTTTTCCTTGTTCTTGACTTTTTTTATTTGTTTGTTCTTTTGGTTTTTCTTCCGTCCCCCTATTGTTATAAAATAGCAACATATATTTAGTTCAATTTCAAAAACCATATAGAAGGAAAAACTGAACAAGAATATAAAAATCATATAAAAGAAAAAGCAAGAAGCACATACTTTTTTTTTTCATGTTCCATGTTGTCGATCTTTTTTCTCATTCGTTTTTGTTCAATAAAACCTTGGTAGAATCTGCATTCAAAATTTGCAATTTTGTAACATGTTTCATATGTACATCATAGCTGAAGGATTAGAGATATTGTATCATGATCAGATATTTTTTCTCATTCGTTTTTGTTCAATAAAACCTTGGTAGAATCTGCATTCAAAATTTGCAATTTTGTAACATGTTTCATATGTACATCATAGTTGAAGGATTAGAGATATTTTATCATGATCAGACAAATCACCCAATATTATTGTCATATCCTTTTGTAATAATAAGTATCTGAATAACATCATTGAATGTGTTCTTATATAGCTTGATGAGCTTGAAAAAGTATGTACCTAGATTGATATGTCCATTTGGCAAAGTATATATAAAGTTTTGATTAGAGCTGTAGCAGAGCATAGAATATGCTATGGTCAGACCAGTATGCCCATGAGACATTGATTTCACATTGTTCAATAGGCAAATTTGTCCAAATGTGATCTATTACTGTGTTTCGGCGTGACGATCACTTGCTTGTTATTTCTTGTAAGTTTTCTGTTTCCATGTATTGTACAAAGGTTCTAGTACGAGTTGTTTGTTGTTGGATGTCAATGTTCAAGTCACCAATGACTAAGAAAATACAATTAGTATGTGTAGTTTGTGATTTTGCATCTCTAATCATTTGTATTGTTGTAGATACTTGTTCAAATGGGGCTGCATAGATGTTAATTAAACAGATTGGTTGTTGAAAGTACATGTCTGTTAGAGTAAGTTCAGTCTTGTTGTTGCAGAATGTTTTTGTTGCTTGGATTGTTATTTTCTTTTCTATACAAGTGAGTATTCCATGTATAGAATGTGCTATTGCAAAGTTGAATGCGAATAATTGTTTATTTGTTGGAGGAGCCTGCAAATGAGTTTCTTGAAAACAAAGAATCATATTGTCCATTAGATCTGTATGATGCACGACATCAGAAATATGTGCATATAAACTACGTGTGTTTAGAGTTGCAATTGATAAAACATTTTTTTTATTAGATATCTTTTTCCCAAATTCTAGTTCCCATGTAGCAATGGTTGTTAACCTTGTCATCTCGTCTAGTACCTTGTCTTTGACATGAAAATTTTTGTGACTTAATTTGCTAAGAAAATATAATGAGTCAATAGTTTTGACACGTGATAGTGCAGTATAGACTAGACCATGTTGTGTCACGCCAGTTGGGTCGAATGCAAGTTTATCCAATGTCAATCCTTGTGTTCGATGTATTGTTCGTGCGCAAGCTAGTTGAATTGGAAATTGTTTTCGAATTTTTATTTCTAGTTTGTTATGGGACATTGCTAATGGTTTTGCAATTCGTAGGATTGGTGTCCAAGAGGGAAAAATATTTGTTTCATACAGTTCTTTGTATTTGTTTCTTTGTTCTTTGCCAATATCCGTACATGGAAATTCTATCCAAACAACGTCATTAGATGAATATAATTTGAAAATGCCTTCAGCACCATTAACTAATCCATCATTGGTATTATAGTTTCCGGCATATAGTTCAACTAACATGTTTTGTTTCAGTGTAATTATTGATGGCAATGAAATTGTTTTATCAAAAGCAAAATAGTTTGATCCAGTAGTCTCGTAATTGTCAATTGCAGTAAGTAATATTTGTTGTCCCATTGTTCGCGAAAGCATTTTTGCATTGTGATTTTGGACATCTTTGTTTCGATAGAAAATGTATGGGAAAAGTGGACTTAAAGGAGGGGGCCTATGACAATTGTCATTTATGTATGCGATATCTTTGTCTGTTTGCATATTTAACCTCATCCTATTTAGAATATCAGTGAACAATGGATCATCTTGACGCATTGTTTTATGTAATTGATAACATTTTATTTTCTCTGTCCAAAATTGATATGGAATTGTGTCTTTATTGATTTTTGGGCTTTCAAATATAAGAGAGTCTCTAACAGGATTTTCCTGATAGAGATCGCCAGAGAATATCATGTCGACATTCCCAAAATACGAAGTTGGTGTGTGTAAAATTTGTCGAAGTCGCTTATCAACTTGATATAGTGTTGTTGCACCTACAAGTGATGCTTCATCTATGAGAACTACACACAATTGTTGGAAATGCTTTGACAATGTGTCTATTTTTTCATTGTTTAGAGAAGGGAAATTTGCTTTGTTAAAGGGCAAATAGAATGCAGAATGCAATGTCACACCACCAGCATTAAATGCAGCTTTTCCTGTATATGCAGTGATTATTCCTTTTAGTTGTGATAGGTTATAAGGCAGTTCCTGATTATGTATTCGTACTAATGACTGAAAAATTGCCTTAGCTGTGTGTGTCTTTCCTATTCCTCCGCCTCCTGTTAATAGCAAATAGATAAGTTCATCTGGCTTATATAGTTTTCTTGTTACAATATCATCGAATATTCTTTCTTGTTCTGTGTTTAATTGTCGCATATAATCATAATACTGTTGGTCCTCAAGTACATGTGGTTGCTTTACAATTTCATATGGTCTCATAGATCGTGAAGCAAAGTTCTTTGTATCTTCGAAATGCTGCAAATCAATTTGAAAGTCATAGATTTCATATTTGTCATCTATGTGTTTAGGTATTCTTGTAGCTTCTGTTTCATTTAACTTTAAATTGTTTATGTTGAATAGTTGTTCAGGTTCTGTTTCTATTCTATTAATTGCATCGTCTATGTCACCCCATGTAGGTGTTGTGACAAACTTGAACTTTTGTTCATTTTGCTTCACAATATTCTCAAATGCAATATATGCAGATTCCCAAGTTGCATGTTGTTGTTTGATTGCAAGTTCACTTAGTCGATATGGATAATATAACATTAGTTGTTCTCTGCAATGATTTTCAATGTCCTTGTATTTGTTATACCTGACAGATCGAATCACGTATGGTTTATTTGCTTGTTTGCGTTTTTCTCCTCTCTTTGTATAACTAGATGCAAATTCTGCTAAACATACACCATCAATAGCTATAGGACGTGATATATAGTAGTCAATTATTGATGGGCACATGATATCTTCTGAGTCATCTGGTTCTTTCTGCAAGTCTTTTTTATTTTTGAGGACAAATGCACGTTCGTTTACAGGAGATGTGTTGATGAAAATGCATTTCCGTGAACTACAATTTAGTGGAAGCGATAAGACAATATGCACTGCTTGATGTGCAGACATTTGTTGCAAGTTCACTAAAGCCTTCCCCAAAGAACTAATGGTATTCATGATGTCAGTTTTTGTTTTGAAATGATCTTTGCGTATTTTCCTAAATGTTCTTGTAAGAGTTTTATCTTCTTTTGTCATGTAAGAACTACAATACATTTCAGCTGCATATGAATCAAGCACAAATTGCGAATCAGTATTTGCAATCCAAATTCCTGGAATATGTTTTGCAAAGCTATTCGTCCACGTGTCAACTGGCTTTCTTTGCAACAATAAAGTTGTTCGATTTAGTGTACATTGTATAGCATGTATGTATTGCTCTTGTGCAAGTCCAAGACTATTTAAAAAGCTATCAAATGTATCACTTTCATCATATCTGGTATTGTTAATGGTTTCTAATATTAATTTTGCATGTGTTTTTGTTAGACTGCTATCAAATTCAAGTGGCTCCAGAATTCTGGTTGTCTTCATTGGTGGTATAGGAAAATTGAATCTGTAATTAGAATTTTTATGCTTCTTGAAACTTTTTGTGTGAGAATGATGTTGTAATGCTCTAAGATCTTTTGCAAGCACTAATGAGTTAGTTGACAAGTATTTATCAACAAAATTTTCGATTTCAATTTTTGATTGTTTACCATAGACTGGTGCAGAGGCTATCCATAATAAGCCATGTTCATGTTCACTACCTCGATTTTGGAATTTTGTAACATAGAAATATTCATTGATTTGTCCATAGTACTTGTGATCGTGAGATATTAATTGATGCAAAGCGTCTCTTCTAGATCTATAATAACATACACAAGTAACAGGGTCATTTCTTATTAATGAGTGCGGTTCATTTTCGTCTAATTCATTTGTGCTTGGTCTTCTAGTGTTTTGTTTTATATGTCTTAATGCACTCATTAAAGGATCCCAAAGATGCTCTGCACTACTAAGTGACACAAAGAAAGTAGGTGGACCTAGCTGTCGAATCATTGCATAGAGTTTGTTACGCATTTGTTGATGGTAATCTGGTGAAATACGAATTGTCTTTAGGTCCATGTACCCAATTTCAGATTTTAAAATACGATCCAAATTTGGTTTTAACTTTACATCTTTTGCAATTAGTTTCCTTCCCTTTAGTTGGCCTTTTCTAATCCTAATCCACATTGTGTTCAAAACCTGATTTATGATAATGCGAATTGCTTTATAAAATAGGTTATTCGTATGGTAAGCAAAATCATGGTTTCTGTGAAGCACCTCCCATTGAAAAATCTTTTGATATGTAAAGTTTTGTAACATATCACTTGGTCGTTTGTTACCATAGAAAAGTGACGGGAAACTCATCTCTTCTGAGTACTTATCTTTGAAAATCCCTAATGGCATGTATCCTGCAGCAGGTGCAATATTAATTTGTTTATTTACAAGATCATGGATAGTATGTGCATCAATGAATCCATGAACCAATGTTTTTGTGGATAGTTCATGAATATCTTGGTTATCATTTTCGCTATTTTCATCTTCACCTAAACTTGCATATGTTTCATGGTTTTCTAGAAATGCTTGTTTCCAATTTTCATTTATGGTAGCGTTTTCTAGCTTATAAAGCAGTCTTTTGCACAATTGTTTTAATGCTTTCATGACTTTTTGCACTCAAACTCGACCAAATGCATAAGCACTTTTGAATCTTAAACTTTTTTTTAGAACAACTGCCACTGTGTCAGTCTCTCTTATAGTTCGAGGCAATGCAGACTGAATTCTAGAAATGTTAGTAGGCACATTAATGACACCCCTAGTTAACCCTAGTTGAGGCTTTTTATGTCGATGACCCATTTCTTTTATTTGCAAGAAGGGCAGTCTTAATGCAACTAGTCTTTCTTCTAGTTCAGTTAGTTATGTAAGTGTCTTAGTGGCATTGTTTCTTCTTATTTGTTCAGGAACTGCAAATTTAGGGACTGTATCATTGTCAATTGCTTTTTTGCAATGTTTGCAAATGTAGGTATTTGTACTATGAAAACTTGTACTGTTAACAAGACTCTTTGATGGTTTTGTACAAGAAACATCTCTTTTGAAAAACTTTCTTTCGCAACGTGAACAGTCAAAAATAGGAGTGTCACTTATCCGTGTTCGATATTCATGTTCAAAGGTTAATGTTTTTGTTGATTTTTTCATTGGCGTTGCTTGGCTTAATGTACCAGTTCTTTTTTATCTCTTTATATGCTCTAAAATATTCTTTGATGTTGTAAATGCATCAGGTTCTAAATTTTCTATAACTAGCTCTTGTTTCATTGTTTTTGTGTTATATACAAGTTTCATTTTCTGTGTTTCCTTTTTTTTTCGTATAATGACTTTCAGTGCATGGAAAGATAGCCTTTTCTTCTGTTTGTTTAAGCAAGAAGTATGTATAATTTCTCTTTGTGACATGTACCTAATATGTTTTTTCAATTGCCTAAGTGACTGAAATCTGATTATGTCACTAATATCTTCTAGATTTTCTACAACTACTTCTTGTTTCATTTTCACTGTGTTATATGCAAGTCGTATTGTTTGTGTCGGCAACTTTTTTTGAATGATGTGCTTTAACACATGCAAAGATAAACCTTTTTTATCCTTGTTGAAGTGAAAAGATTGTTTCAATTGACCCTTGACAAGTTGACATTTTGCTTTAGGTTGTGTTTGAGAATTGGTTTTTCGCGAATGTGCTACTTGCAACATTACACTGTTTTCAGTATTGATATTAGCTGCTGGATCATAGCCTCCTATATAGAGCAAAGGTTCAAAATGCCCATTAAGAGGATCTTCGTCATGGAAAAATATATCGATACTGTTCCTTGCAATTGTTGAATTAAAGTGCAGATAAATTTTCATATTTGTTTTGGACCAAACTCTAATTGGAATTTTTAACCAATTCGATAACCAATGTATGCAGAAAATATCTCCCCATAGGCCTCTGGATTCTAGTGGAATATGAGTTGATGCTGACTTAGACATTTTGTCCAAATACAATTCACGATTGCTAATATTGTGCATTTCTTTTAACGACTCTTCGTGCAGTTCATGTTCATAAGACAAAATTGCTTCTTCATCTTGTTTCTCTAGGCACTTTCTAAAGTACTCTATTGTTCCTGTCCTTAATTCTATAGATGTGTATCTAGAATGCAATAAAAGTTCTAACGTATCAAACAAACAGTCTCCAGCCAAATATAAGAAATTCTTTATGCAAGTGAGATTATGCTTTGCCAAGACATAGGTCAATTTGTCTTTTTCAGGTGAGACAGACATAATAACATTTGATTTTTTGACATTTGATTTTCTCATTTGTTCATACAAGGTGTTGCTTTCTTGTCTAGAAACCAGAGGTTCAAAGTGGTCGTTGAGAGGATTCTCGTCATGGAATAAAATGTCACAAGTATTTGTTGCAAAATTTGAGTTAAAGTGCAAATACGCTATTGCATTCATTTTGGACCAAACTCTAATTGGAATTTTCAACCAATTTGATAGCCAATGTATATAGAAAATATCCCCCCATAAGCCCCTAGATTCTAGGGGAATATCATGTGATGCTGAACTAGTCATTTTGTCTAAATACAATTCACGGCTGCTAATGTTATGCATTTCTTTTAGTGATTGTTCATGTAGTTCATTTTCATAAGACGAAATTGCTTCTTCATCTTGATTTTCTAGACATTTTCTAAAATATTGTACTGTTCCTTTTCTTAACTCTATTGATGTGTATCTAAAACATAGTAAAAGTTCTAAACTATCAAACAAACAGTCACCAATCGAGTATAAGAAATTTTTGACACGCAACAGGTTATGCTTTTCCAAAACTAATGTCAACTTGTCTTTTTCAAATGACACAGACATAATGATTGTGTAACTCTCAATAAGTCTATTATTGTTTACTGAACAGCTGAAACTGCAAATGTCACTGGAACTGCCGACTGAACAACTGAGACTGCAGATGTAGCCGTGATCCAACCTGGTTAAACAGTAAAGATCCAAGAACAGTAATGTTAATAATTAATACATAAATTAAACAGTAAACAGTAAAGATCCAAGAACAGAAATGTTAATAATTAATACATAAATTGAACAGTAAAGATCCAAGAACAAAAATGTTAATAATTAACACATAAATTAATAACTGTAAACAATAGAGAGTGCCCAATGCCAAAAGAAGGCATCCAATCATCCTGGAAAACAGGCAATTTATCCTCTTCTCAATCCATTAAACCAACTTCTCGCCTCATCCTTAAGGCTAAGCATAAGGTTCAAAAAATTCAAAGTAGCGAAAACCTCGGTAACTTGGAAATTCGGTAACTTACATTTTTCCATTACAACAATTTCTGTTTCTTGATGTTTGCGTTTAAATTCTATTAAGAGAATTTATGTTTCTTGCTATTTGCGTTTAAATAATGTCAATTGGAATGTGCATTCTCCCTTGATTATTTGCAATGAAGGGAGGTCTTCCAAATCACACGGAGTAGTGTAAACAATGGTTCAATCACTTCCCATGGAGAACACCTTTTTGCACTAAAAGATGATTGCTATAAATGTAGATTTAAAAACATTAGTACTAAGTAGCTGTATTGGTCTATTAGTGAGCATATTTGTCATAGTTGCTTAGCCACTATTATAATAAGCTATTCTTCTTGCAAATGATGCACCATCCTCTCTGCAAATGATGCTTCAACAGCCAACAATATATTTTCTGCTTTAGATTCTGATCATGTTGCAAAAAGTTGGGAGACTGTTGTGACTGTTGTAGACAGCCAGCTTGAAGAAGAAGAAATCCCCTTCGACCAGGACTACGAATCTAACTATGACCCCGATGTTGCATTTTCATACATTGTAACTGCCCACAACGTTCTTTTCTAACTGCACTACAAAGTGATGAAAAGGGCCATAGTTTAATTGTGGCATTCTATTTAATTGTTGGATTCCATTTATAGTTTAAACGGTCGAATACATTCCTTGGAATAGTTCCCAAGTCTTTAAATACCATCTTCATATCTAACATCTCTGTCAATGGTTTTGTTGTTGCTCAATCTGAAAGTACATATTCTCTTCTTGCTAGAGCTGAGATATTGGTTTTTCAAGGTTGATGCAGGATGCTAAACTACAGAATGCTCTGGATCACTGTCAAAAGGAATTCGAGAGTGAAATTTCAGCTGAGAATTTGGGTGATTAGAAGGATAACAGTTCCTCTTTTCCATTTTCCCTCGATGTTGGAAATATTGTAGTGTTCATGCAGAAACACAGACAATGAACCAGGTTTATGATCTTCCATGGAAAATCATTATGGCCAGCAAATATATATACCATTTTGAAATGAGATAATGGTTGTTATTTTTGGTCCTTTTTAAACTATCTTTGAGTTTTCTGTCACAATTCTTTGGCATACAAACTAGATTACCAGTGTATTCTTAAGCTAATACATTTTCTTCTCAGACAACAATTTATTTATCTAAATTGACAAGTTTCCTGTTATATCCTTGTAACTCAGAAGTCTCTTTTAGTGATTGAATTCAGTACTAGGCATGTAATCCTAGTCCTTGTTCCAAATGATAACCAGGTTTATGATCTTCCCTAGAAAATCATTATGGCTTTCACTGCAATAGAAGAATGAATTCATGCCTTAAGCACATTTATTTATTGCAACAGAGTTATTTGGATGCACTTATGTATTTGATACTGCAAATGAAGTTAGAACAAATAATCAGATGGTACCAACGAAGATTATGAAAAAAAAAACCATATCCTTAATCTTAAATATCTGAAACAAAACCTGCTATGAATTCTGACTATGGACATTCCTCTACCTGAGAAATATATCATATAATTTCAATTTAATTCCTTTCGATGAAGTTGCCTTGATTTTTTTTATATTGATCTATCTACAATAAGTACGAGTATTGATGTGTTTCCTGCTGTTGTTACCTATATAAAACAAAATTTCCCTGTTTGCATCTAGCCTATCTAATTTTCTAAGCCTGGAAGCTTTCTCTTTAAGATCTGAACTGTCTGCTTAACATTTTTCACCTTTCTACGCAAGGCCTAATAAATAAAAAGTACACTATTTCTCCGTTTCATTTACTTTTAGTCATCAAAAGATTGTAAAATCTGTGCTTCTTTTATTCATGTTTGAAATAGGGTCAAAATTTGGAGGCTATGGCTCATTTTTGACGAATCATCAGGGGTCTTCATCAGAATTTGTTCAACCTGAAACACTAACCATTGTGCAGAACAGTAGTGCTCACAATTTACCCAACAAGGGGGTGGTGAAGGTACTATTCATTTGATTTACAGTGGCTACACTTCTTGTCTTTGCTCAGGGATCCAAAGATCCTCTCTAGAACACTAAACGTATTTTGTTGGTCATTTTACCTGAACCGGAGCAGATTATGACATCACTTAAAATTCTTGGAGGTTCCTTATGACATCACTTAAAATTCTTGGAGGTTCCTTGCCCACACCCTTTCCGGATATTCAGCCGCAATTGACCGAGACAGATGAGAAGGTTTTTCTAAAAGAAACTGAAAATTCGATTGTTAAGACATAGTTTCAGAAAAATACTTCAACAAATAAAAATGACTTTGTGTTGATAAAGGGGTTTCGAGGACTAAAGGAAAACAAAGCAATACCCAATGGGAACAAAACGAAATCTACAGATATGAGAGAGAATTATAGCAAATTTGGAAAGAATGCTCCAAATAATTTGAAACGTCCAATAACGACCTCTTCAAAAGAGGTTTGTCATGAATGGTTGGAAAAAGAAATCATAGGGGAATCAGGGGAATTAACTCTAAAGACATATGCTGCATACATGAATGGAAGAAAAGAAGCATCAAAGGACAGGATTTCCTTGAGATTCCTGTGTACAAACTTGTTAAATAAAGTATTACTTAGTTAAAAAATTCTTTGGTTAATAAATGACTGATTTTCTGGGAAAATCTTGTGATGCCAGTTTTTTGTAGTGGTTTTATTCGGATTGGATAAACTAACTTGTTTGCCTCTGTTTCCTGGCTATGAGACTGATTTGGAGAAAAATACTTCAATAGGTGAGGCAGAGGCTTTGTTATTGATAAAGGGGTTCCAAGGACTTAGGAAAGCGACAAATATCAAAGGGAACAAAGAAACGAGAATCTCTGATTATGAGGAGAATTATGTAAACTTGGAAAGAATCGCCAAATAATGTGAAACGTCCCGATACGGCCTCTTCAAAGGGTTGCCATGAATAGTGGGAAAAAGAAATCATAGGGGAATCAGGGGAATTAACTCTAAAGACATCTGCTGCATACATGAATGGAAGAAAAGAAACATCAAAGGACAGGATTTCCTCGAGATTCCTGTGTACAAACTTGTTAAACTAAAAATGTCACCGACTTGATTAAAAAATTCTTTGTTGAATAAATATTTCGATTTTCTAGATGCTGCAGTACTTGATTTTGTCCTGAAGTGGTTTTATTCGGATTGGATAAACTAACTTGTTTGCCTCCTGTTTCTGTGGCTATAGGGCCCAGTTTCAGAAAAATACTTCAACAAATAAAAATGACTTTGTGTTGATAAATGGGTTTCAAGGACTAAAGGAAAACAAAGCAATATCCAATGGGAACAAAACGAAATCTACAGATATGAGGGAGAATTATAGCAAATTTGGAAAGAATGCTCCAAATAATTTGAAACGTCCAATAACGACCTCTTCAAAAGAGGTTTGTCATGAATGGCTGGAAAAAGAAATCATAGGGGAATCAGGGGAATTAACTCTAAAGACATCCGCTGCATACATGAATGGAAGAAAAGAAGCATCAAAGGACAAGATTTCCTCGAGATTCCTGTGTACAAACTTGTTAAACTAAAAATGTCACCGACTTGATTGAAGAATTCTTTGGTGAATAAATATTTCGATTTTCTAGATGTTGCAGTACTTGATTTTGTCCTGAAGTGGTTTTATTCGGATTGGATAAACTAACTTGTTTGCCTCCTGTTTCTGTGGCTATAGGGCCCTGAACACCAACATTTTCTTCAACGGACACACAATCTAGTTTTTGTGTAAAAGCTCCATAGTCTAATGCAGGTTCAAGTTCAGCGTGCTTGGCATATCTCTGTTATATATGACTTGGGACGACTTGATATGAAAGGCGGCTATTTCCCACTTAGTCAATTGTAGTTTAATGCAGGTCTATGAACATTCATGCAACTGAATTCTATATTTATTGGCATAGTAGGCAGTTATTGAATTTTAACCATAATTAATGGATGCAAAAACAGGCAGAACCAACCTAATGCACATTCATAGAATAGAACTACTTGACATAAATATGAAACCAAATCAAATGCAATCAATAACGGCTCTGAATACAGGTACCAAGACCAAATTACTAGCTAAATCAGAAACACAGAGATAGCATATTAACCTGATTCAATTACTTGATATAGAATACTTCTGCTCAACAGAATCCGTCCTGATTCTCTACACAAATCGCAAAAACAGCATGAAAAATCTGCACATGGAATCTGACCATTGCACTACTACACTGCATAATAACGGACATTCACTATTTCACTACACTATATAATAACAGCCATAATAACAGCCACGTATGTAATCCAACCAAATGAAATGTGTCATCAAACACATTCGTAACTAACACATACTTAAAAATTAAAAATTATTATATATGATGTGATTTGCGTTCACCTCTGTCAAATCACCTCCACAGATGTCATATGTTTAAAACAATTTGATTCATGTCCCGATTCTCATACATTTCCCTGTCCCAAATTTCCAAATGCCCAGAGTTCAAATTCCCGTTATGGGCAGGATCTCCTTCCTCATAAGCACTGCTGGGTGTAGACCGCTGCCTTGGGTACTTTGCACTGCTGAATGTCTCTGGCCCAAAGAAAGATGGTGGCGAGTTGACACAGTAGCTGTCTGTTACCAGTAGAGCAACCCTAGCTGGTTTACACGGAGACCACCCGACATATCTAGTAATAGCTACCGGGATTGCTTCAAGGTGCGGTCATTGTCTAGAGACGGGAGGCCTAGCCAATGGGCCTTGACAGTCAGAGCGATAGCTCCTATTCAGATCCGTATGCCTGGTATGCTATCTATTTCTGTGAGCTATGGGAGTAAGACTATGATAGAAAGAGGTAAGGGTTCTTATTACTAAACATGGCCATTTGCAGGAGGGTTTTTTTTCAAAGATTGAGAGTAACTTGCTGATCTCGCCTGCTTCTTCACTTCTCCCATGAATCTAATAAGACCAAAATTGCAGCGTGTGCCTCTAGATAAGGGTTTGTGGCCTGCTAGATTTTAGTCAAACAATTGAAGCGCCCCTGTACAGTACCCTTGTACAGTGTTGTCTGTGGCGGGGTAACAGAAAGCGTAAGGTCAGATTGTCTCTGGCTACTATTTGTAGACTTCTGAAGGAGATGCGGGCATAGTCTTCCGGTAGAGATCAATAGCCATGACCTGGCGGCCCACCAATGTTCTTTGTATACAGTTGATAGATCAAACATATACACAAAAAGAAAAAAGAGGGATTGATTCACCGGGTTGATAAGCACCTTACTAGGTGAGCAGGTGAGAGTGAGCAGTCATGGGTGAGCATTTCATTAGCCCCACAGCAAGAGTGGTTCCCTGATCCGATTGTTATTCCGCCACTTTACCCAGATCCACCAGTTCCTACTATTTTTCTAGATCTGCTACCTTCTGTCTAAGAAGCCGACAGAGAAGCTAGCCAAGCCCGAAAAGCAAGAAGAAGTATAGTATCCGAGCATGAAATTGGCAAGAATGTTGATCCGATCAGAATAAAGGAGAATGAATGAGACCTCGCTCAGGTACAGGAGCATGGAAGCTGGTTACCATACAGAACTTGTACCTGGAACATGTGGACTTCGTAGGCGTAATGCTTTTCCTGCGCCCTTGCTAACGCCATTGCCATTGTTCAAAGCAGACCTGCTAGAAAATCTTCGTTCCAGGTCATCGACCGCTGCAAGAAAATCTGGCAACCGTCTTCCTTCCGCTGCAAGAAAATCTGGTCCAGTTCTTCGACCGCTGCCCTGCCATGCCCTGCTATTTGACAACTGGAACAAAATCTGGTCCAGTTCTTCGACCACTGCCCTGCCCTGCCCTGCTCTTTGACAACTGGAACATGAATGCAGATTTTAATAAAAATTCTATGCGCGGAAATTGTCCAAACATTTTATGCTTACTAATTAATGCTAGCATTAATCAATAGAAACTAAAAAATAAGAATCAAGAGGAATCAAGTTACATTTAACCTAAGTTTTGATAGGTCTGGCCTCGATATGAGGCCAAATAAGACCTCCAAATTGTGGATTGGTCCTTATCGGCGGCAGTCAGAAAATTGTCTTTAAAAACTATATATTAGTAAAATGTTTCGATCTCATTTTCCTCCAGCGACTAACAAAAAAAAACCAAAAGCGATTACAATAGTCCCTGCCATGCCGCAGGCGGCAGGGACTAATAAAATATCTACCAGCATTTATAAAAAGGTGTCATATTCATAAGCGTTAAATAACCATGATTTAACCCTCAGGATTTGTATGTAATTATAATAATGATTAATTCTACCTTATATGACTTCATCATGCTAGCGTAATTCCCCAATAATATATATATATATATATATATATATATATATATATATATATATATATATATATATATATATATATATATATATATATATATATATATATATATATAGTGGATTTATTCCTTAAAATAGGCATAAAATGGTTTGGATCCCTTCGTCGCCATTATGTTATTTCATGTTCTGCGTTAAAACAAGAGTTTCCCTTTTAATTATAATAAGTGCCATCCGTATGACTTGCTATTCGAGAGGGTTACAGATTTCACCTCCTTAACTGGTAAAATAAGAATTGAACCTTCTGGATCATCTTGGAGCTTACAGGTGTTAGTCATCAAAACATTTGTTGATCTCCCCCATAGATTCCTTGGCTCCTAATTCGGACGGTCAAGATTTGCTCCTGGATGGTTTGGTATTGAGACCATACTGCTGTGGTACTTGGCCATTCCGTCATGTCGAGGAGACGAACAGAAGAGCACTGTACCCTGGTTCCAGAAACAGGTCTGGAGGTGAATGCATGTGGATTTCTTGAATAGGTAACAACAATTATACTTAAATAATTACATTCATAGGCTTTTGTCATCCAATATACTTCTTTTCAAGGTTTTTTTTTCTAATTATTGTTGTATTTTTTTCCTTTCTAGTTCCACTTCTCAGTTCGGGCGGTGATTCGCTTAAGGCCTAAAGGGTCAGCTTCTCTTTCAGAATCGTTTGTTCATATGTTTAACCATGCTCTCACAAATTTTACTGTGACATGGTTAGGGTCTTTCTACCATTATGCAGGATTATAATTATGGTGCGGGTTTCCACGACTTCCACCGGATGTTATGATGTGAACAAAAATTCTAAACACTGCTCTGCGTCTTACCAGTTATGTTTCGTATATCTTGGTACTTACCTTTTCACCCAACATTGAGAGTCACCGAGCAAGACTTTGACTTGCCCAGGTGTTTGAAGCTATAGATTATGGCTACCATTTGGATTATTGGCCCCATTTTTGAAGCTATGGATTATGGCTACCATTTGGATTATTGGCCCCATTTTATACGACGAGGGTTCAGTAAAAATTGTTAAGTCTCTCAGGAGTTTAGGGTTCGAATTTTTTTTTTAATTATCTCAGTACTATACTGCCTCCAGTCATATAAATGGAACCAAGGTTGATTGGTACTTCCCTTTCAAAGGATACTAGCAAATGTTTGTAAAGATACAAACTTGGCTGGAGGAATACCCAGTTCTATGCTGGTGCATTCGTTGTTGTTTTCTCACTACCCTTATGCATTTTGGGTTTTCATTTTTATGTATATGTATAAATGTATCACAACTGTTTACTTCAAACTCATATATATACATAGTAATTTCCATTGTGGGTTATACTCATCTACTTAAATTTGTTGCAGAACTCTATCTGTTCACCCTTTAATGTTCTTGTAGTTCAATTTCAGTCTTAGATGTTCATTTACTACCATAGTTTTGTTTCTAACCAAAAATAATTATTCATTTCTATTAGTTGCAGAGAGCTTACTGTTCTAGTTCTAACCAAAAATAATTATTCATTTCTATTAGCTGCAGAGAACTTACTGTTCTAGTTACCATTATCATTTACTTTCATGCATAATTTAATATTGTAAGTGCACCAAGAATAATGTTCCACGTTTTAGCGTTTCATTTGTTATGAATGCATCTAATAATATATATATATATATATATATATATATATATATATAGATAAATATATATATATATATATATATATGCATCTTTTGTATAATATTCTGTTTTTCTTTGCACCCAGATTAAAGAGTCCAAATCTTTGAGAATATTTTACCAAAATACCCAAAGAAGTACATGTGGTTCCATTAGAATTCAACAATACTCAAGATTCATTCTACAAGGTTAATTACATTAACCACATGAGTTTATTTTCATAAATTTAAGTATTCATTCTAACATCATTGAGCTGTAGGTAAATTAGTACTAACAATTGCAGAATACTATCAAGCTATAGATATTTTCTTTTGTTACTGAGCATATTCATATTTAATGTAGAAACCAATAGTCAACCATCAATCTACAAAATTTTAAACATGCAACTTTATAATAGTATAATACATATCTGTTTTCTAGAATCCTTTCCAGAAGATCTCTCCGCCCAACCTCGAGACTGGCTATGACGTTCAGTCTCTCCACCGAGCTCTTCTTCTCCAAACTGGGGTAATTTATCTAGTTTGTGCATCAAGACGCCAAGTCCAGCTTAGACATTCACCCTTCCAGGGTTAAATTCAGAAATCTCCACTGGTCTATTACACCCAGCTCAAGAGTTTTTTCCTATTGGCAGGGTCCTGCCCAGCCTTCATGGCTCATTCACTTTCTCCTTTTTCTTTTTCCTCATGTTCCTCGAGCCCCCTAGGCCTTCCTCAGAATCCCTCTTTCAATCAAGGGTTTCATATCAGTAACTATCTAGGAGGTTATTTAATTATTTTTTTTAAAAGAAAATAAAATCAAGATAACTTTAAAGATTTAATTCTCTACAGTTCGTTGAATTACAGTAGTAATAAAGTAAATTAGTAAAAAGGTAAATTAGGTATTTACTTTTCACTTGGATGTTACATCTTTCCCCCCTTGAATGAAACACCGTCCTCGGTGTTTCCTCACTTTGAACACGGGTCGGAATATGCTCAGGCATAAGATATTTATTTTAATTTTCACAGGTAACTCTTCCTTGTTAAAGTACCTTTGTTGTACTTAATGGGATGATTTCCTGCTTTTTGTAACATCATTTCCTCTAAGTGAGAATACTCAGAGGTTCAATTATGGTTACATTCACCATTCTCGTGGTTATTAACTTCTTGTTAATACTTATATAAAAATAAATAATAATTTGTTATCATACCTCATAACTTATGAAGGGTTAATAATTTTCACTTAATTTTGAGTTTGTAGTAACTTCATATCTGCTTTTTTTCTAAATTATTTCATTTATCCAACTATTTTGCCAATTGATAATCGACAGATCCAAGTATTACTATTACAATTTTCAATCCTCCATGATATCAACTTTTTTTTCTCTACTTGTTAATTAATAATAATGATATTTTCAGAGTTCAATAATTCTTCTCTCTCATGAGAGATCGTTCCAATTAGCACTATAATACCCCTATAATTATTCACTTGTTTATGCATACTATTTTTATGCCATCAAGTTTTAGGATGAATTCAACCTCAAGACTGGATATGAGGTCCAATATCTCACTAGAGATTTTCTTCTCCATAGAGTGGTAGCTAACGTTACAGGTTAGCAAATCTGAACATCAAGACTCCCAATCTAGTTCAATTTTCTTTTCTTTTATTTATTTTTTAAATCTCTAGGATGCATTCCAAGAGTCTCTGTTGGTTTATTACACCCAGCTCAAGAGAACTCTCCGGCAACGTCCTACCCAGCCTTCAATGGTCTCTTTTCCTTGCCCTTAACATAATGATGTCTACCTGCCCAAGTGGCTTAATTGTGTTAATTTTGGATTGCCCCCTTGTGTCTAGTAAATAAGTTATTTGGAACCCATTGCAACATGAGGCCCATTTTGCAACCGAATTTTCTAGTCTTGGCTCTTTGCTTCATCACATTGCAGATAATGAATAAATGTTGTATATTAGTGGATTTATTGTCACATTTTGTAACACCCCCAATTTGTGTGGTGAATTTTTAAAGTTAAGTCATTTGAAATTTAAATCCTAAGGGGGTGGACCCCAAGGGATAAGTATGGTGTGAATGTATTTGCATATTTTATTTGAGGAAATAAATAAAATGATTGTGCATTTTGACCAAGATGAGAATTAGAGATCACTTTCCAAATCCATGAGGATGGATAAGGCAACAAATCCCCAAAATCTTTCAAAAATTCTTGAAAGAAATTAATTTAGATTTGACGAGGAATCTAAATTTCCCCAATGAAGAGGAGTAGTTGGGAAGAGGTAAAGAAAAGCTGGAAAAGCTGAGGAAAAGCTTAAAGGAGCTTTAAAGAATCCCAAAATGGGAAGCCTAGGAAAAACAGGAAAGAAAGCATCCTGCTATTCTGGACGCAGAATTAGAAACATGCTTTGGTGAAATATGAGCTTAAATAAGCTTCTCCTAAGCAGATCAGGGGTTGATCTGTTCTAGGAGGTGATCTCTGCTCGGGGGTGAGTCCTGGGAGACAAAGATGACTCTAAGGTTGGGAGATTGGTCATTTGCAGATTGTGGTATGTTCTGAAATTTTTTTTATTCTATTTTCTGATGGTATGAATTGGCTACATATAGAAAAATTAATTAAATGGTGTGTTTGATGTTAGTACTACATTTAACAGAATCCATCCTAAGGCATTCCCTTCCAGATTCTGTTTATTTGTAGACCAGAAATCCATAGAGTAGAAACTCCAGAAAATCTAAACCAAGGTCGGTTTAAATCTGAAGTTACTTAGCTTCTACAGATGATTAATTATTGTTGTGTCCCCCTTTAGACACAAAAGTCATATTATATGCTTATGTGTATGCTAAAGAAACATTATAGCAGAATTAAAGTTACAGGTTACAAATCTAAAAGAAGAAAGTAAAGAACATTAGAATACGACAATCGAAATTGTGCTAGAGAAAGAGTAACTCTACCTTATAGGATTTTATAATGATTATAGTTGCATAGATTTTATTTCTAAATCTACCTCTAGTCATTGAATCAAGTACCATAGCCAAAGATTTAAATTATAGTTAAGGACCTTTATTTAATCACTATCGAATATCTATATATGGAAAAAAAAAACTATAGGAGCCTAATAGCTCTTATAACATCTTGCATGCACACATTATTGGCAAATCTACTTTTAACCTTTGAAATAACGATTATAGCAAATATAATGTGTATGGAATTTTAAAAATTCCTCCAACCCTTTGAAATAAATAGTAGGGCTATGGATTAAATCCATGCTTAATGAACCTCTTCGAATGAACTATCGAGTACATGTGTAAGTAGTTAACAAAAAAATATATATATGTTAACAAGCATACTTTAACTAAGAAAGAGACCATAAGAAATTATCCTACCATGGACGTCGAAAAGTAAATGCGTTGATTTAATTGTAAAGTCAAGCAGTCGAGAGGAAGCAGATGCGTTGATTGTAATTGGACAGTCAAGTAGTTCGATAGGAAGAACCATTAGGGCTGCTTCCTTAAAAACTTTTCATAGATAATGGTGCCCTCTTAGTCGAGCTTTTTATCTCGAGTCCCATCTATTAGAACAGTTTCAAATAAAAACGAAATGATTCATAAAGAGACGCAATTTAATATATGCGGCAAGTAAATCTAAATATATGTCACGGTATAGTCAGATTCTATTATCACAGGGTGTCGCTTTATACGTTTTACGTATTTGGGCAGCATAATTTAATAAACCCTAAGCTGCCAAGTCACGAATGCCTACAACAGTTCAGATGAATTTAGGGTAGGATATGAGACAAAATCAAACGACGCTATGCAGTTTAAATCAAACTACGATATGCTTTGTAAACAGAGTGTGTTATGCATGCCTGTGATTTCGAGTCATCCAAGACTACCTATCATATTGTACCAATCTGTAGCATGGAGAGTTGTATTAAAACAATGGTAGACACCCGACTCAATTATATAACCACTAATGAACTCGACGATAGCCCTGGCCGAGCAACCAACCGGTACACAGGGTATCGAATGGGCATACGGCGTAAGAGGAAAGAACTTGTCCTGCCGAAAGGAAATATATTTCATTCACCATGACAGTGCAGGTCTGTATATGTTAATGCCGAACAACCATAGTATACAAATTTAAAATAAAAATTGTGCTGAGGGCGAACTCATGTGGAGGGAGGGGGTTACCGACATTAAAGCTCGTCTCCTCCTTGGCGGATTAGGTGTGATGCCATATGAAAAAACCACGAATGAAAGTGACTCTTCGGCTATTACGCCAGCGATCTCGGTCCGTGTTAGATAGGACAAATGAACCATACAAACCGTAGCCACAGGTCAATATTGAGATATCAATAATGCTGAATGCGAATGCACGACAAGAAACCAGAGGCATAAATCTCTGTGCTAGTATAACCGTAACTCGAGATGGACCTATGTAAATCGCTTTGCTTCAACGAAAAACGTAACAGAGTGCATTAGAATATAGACGAAAATGGAATCAAAAGGGGGCGGCCTGTAAGCCTGCGGCTCCTGTCCAGGCGAGGGCGTAAAAATCTTAGCAGTCAAAAGACCTGCAATAGAAAACCGGCCGCATTAGTCTAAAGCAGAAACTAAAGAAAAAAAAAAGAGAATTAAAAATATAGAACCTGACGAGAGCAGACTCGGGTGCAGCGGATAAACCCTACGCTCAACCTTCCCTCCGGAGCTGAAGCGAATGCTCTTAAATCGCCATAGTGTTCCGCATCAAATCTCTTGAAAGAGATTCGTGCCTTCTGGAGGAAGGATGTAAAATTACAACCACAATAATTGGAGTAAGACTCGACTGTGAGTCGAGAACGTTATATAAGCGAGGAGAATACGTTTGAGATTTTGCTGCAGAGACGAATGGGAAGGGTAGGTGAAACCCTAATCCCACTGCCCCAAACAAATCAGAAATATCTCCAAGTTGATTTGGGAGAACGAGTTTAGCCGACATCAGAGTACGCGTGGATGCAATAGAACGGTCGACGAGGTACTGAGGAGAAGACTTTGACTCACGCAGTACTGAGCCAGTCTGGATCAACAACCATATGCGGTACACGCAGATTACTTGCGAGGCATCAGTCCTGCAAGCGCCGGCGGCTGGCACCTCAACCTCCTGAGTAATACGCCATCTCTGTGTACAAAAACCATCAAAATATTAGAGTGTAATCGCAAGAAAATCCAGATCAGTCAGAACCCTAAGCTACATGTCTATTCCATTCTGATCGAGTACGCATGATGCGTCCTAGGCGTATAACAAAACAAACAACTTGTACATGCGCTGTCACAAACCAAAACGATTATATTTCAATGAAATCGACCTGGCGTTATGAATGGTGTAATGCAGAGACGTCCATATGCGTGGTGGTCAATCTCATGACAAACTGTAATGGCATCAGAATATAAATCATGATGATATAACCTGCCACGATTAAACTGTTTTCAGGGTTGATTAATAAAAACGACGCCGAAAAAATTCATGATCAAGGTTGGGGTTATACCTACCCTGGTGGGGTTCAGGGCTCCATGATTAATAATGAATCACTGTTATAATGACTCACAGTCCACCATGATAAGTTTGAACGTGCATCGAATTCATACGTCTGCGGAACTGATCATAGGTATACGCTATACCTGTATCAACGTCTTTCAACGTATGTGTAAATACATCTGCATAATAGGTATAGTGTAAGCATGAGGCGTAATCTGATTCTATTGTCATTATATATTTCTGCCGATTCAATGAAATTATAAAAGTAGGTGTGCCTTGCGAATACGTGTGATATATATATCCATATCTGCAATCGCCAAATAAATAATGTCAAAACAATGGCTATCTTTATATATATGGTCTTACATTTCTATATATGCCGATTATATAGGTATGTGCGCATTAAAATATATTATAACGATGATAAATGTATGTGGTATATATATATACGAGTTATATACCCACACATGCGCAGGCAAGTAAGTTATCAAAGGATATATATGTGACATAAAAATATGTGTATGGAATAGGTGTTTATATATCGATGTGTGTCAGCCCATAGTCTTATCAAAGGATATATAAAAATATATATGGGGTACTTATATATATAAAGGTTATGCATAGAGTTATGCAAATCTTAATTAATTCTATCAAATGATGACCATACGTGGTTTTCATCTTTATACATGTATGTTTTATAATTGTATATAGGTGTTATATATTGACACATAGGTGGCATATGTGTGATCGAAAGAAAATGATTGTACATAGGGGCCTTAAGAGAGGCATGGTATTTTATGACACATGGAAAATATTAAATGTTATTAAAAGGGGATGGAAAACAAAAAGGATATTAAAAGTTAACGAAGAAATTGAATTAATAAGAGGAAAATATAACATTAGAGAAAAAAAAATAAAAAAAAATGTGTTTCTAAACTAGAGGTGTTACAAATGGTATCGGAGCACCAGTTACAACAAATTGGGCTGTCAATTTTGTGCTCACTGATTATTACATATTTTGTTTCTGAAAATTTTATAAAATTTTTGCTAATCTGTGTTGTAAGTGTGTAGAGTTGAAATGGCTGAAGGGGAAGGGATTTATGTGGATCTGAGAGATGAGTTTGCTACTCTAGATCCCAATGCCCCGGTAATGGCTATGTTGCACAGGTTGCAACGAGAATTGGCTGAACTAAGAAGCCAAAATGACATGCTGTCATCAGCCAGTAAGGAGCAGGAAAAGCTCATCAGAGAACTAACTTCCCGGAACAGCCAGGAAGGCGAAGGTTCCGGAAAGAGAAAGATGGATGAATCTGATGATGATGATGCTACTAGAAAACAACATAAATAGAGAAGAGAATTGCAGGGAGAATTTAGAAAGATCAAACCTCCCTCCTATGATGGGGAGAAGGAAGAGGATGCTGAAGCTTGGTTCCTGAACATGATCAAGTATTTCCAAGTTTATGAATATGAAAGCAATCTGAAGGCTATATTAGCTGTGTACTAGCTACAAGGAAAAGCTACACTGTGGTGGGAAGAGACAAAAATGGTGCATGCCATTGATGAGAAGACAGTTACTTGGGAAGATTTTCAGGCTAAGTTCAAAAATCGTTATTTGAACGAACGTTATTATGATGATAAAGCGAAAGAATTCCATGAACTTAGACTAGGGCAGCTCACTATCAATGAGTTTGTCACTAAGTTTACTAATTTACTGAGGTATGTCCCTTACATTAGGGAAGAAAAGGCAAAAGTGCAGAGGTTTTTAAATTGTTTGCCTATGGTGTACAAGGAGAAAATTGAGTTTGACAATCCAAAGACAATGGATGAGGCTGTTAGAAAAGAAAGACTATGCTATCAGCAGTTTAAGGGTAAAAATGAACAAGGGAAGAGCTGGCTGAACAAGGGTGAGTTCAAAGGTAAAAGACCAAAACCAGCATATCTAAGAAATTTTGGTAGAGATCATCAGCGGAAAAAATTCAATAAACCAAAAGAAAGTCAAACTGCTCAGTCCCAAGTGGCTTCAAAACCAGTAGAAGGGAAAAATAAAAAGGAAGGGACAGTCAGAATGAAGGAACCTCTGAAATGTTGGGGTTGTGGAGAACCCCATATGATGAGGGATTTCCCCCATCGAAATATACACATGATCAGCAGAGAGCGAGAGGCAACAACAGTAAATGACATAGCCAGGAATATACCAACTATCAGTGCAGCCTTGGAAAATCGGCAAGAAGAACATCAAGCAACCATGGTGGAAATGGAGGGTAAGATTTCTGACCTACCTATTACTGTTTTGATTGATCAAGGTGCTTCTTTGAGTTACATTAGTCCTGGAATTGTAGAGAAATGTAAAATTAAACCTGAAAAATTTCAGCAGTCATGGTTGGTACAGCTAGCCACTGGAACTAAGAGGAAAGTTACACATAAGTTGCCCAAAACAACAATACAATTCAATGGGTTTCCAACAGAAGTAAATTTGAACATATTGCCATTAGGATCTCATGGTCTGGCATTAAGAATGGATTGGGTACAGAAGAAAGAAAGCTACGATGGTAAGGATGGAAACCTTTGCATTATGTGGATGAGAAGAAGCAACACACACTAAAGGGGAAACCATCCCATTACGATAGATAAATATACATACTTACAATTAAAAGAATTTCTCGAAAAAGATCTAAGTCTGTACGGTGCATGTGGAAAATAGAACGAAAGGCGAGGAAAGGAGGATTCTGGATCTTATACCGGTCATGAAGTTTAAGGGGGGTCTTTCAGAGATCCCTCATCTTCCCCCCAAAAGAGAGATTGACTTTTCTATAGAGCTGGTGCCGGGAGCTACACCTATTTCCCGAGCCCCTTATCGAATGAGTCCGCCAGAACTGATGGAGCTGAAGATGAAGCTGCAATAATTATTGGATAAGGGTTACAGTAGACCAAGTGTGTCTCCATGGGGAGCACCTATTTTATTTGTTAAAAAGAAGGATGGAACTTTTAGGATGTGCATTGACTATCGTCAACTAAACAAGTTGACCATTAAGAATAGATATCCACTTCCTAGGATTGATGATCTTTTTAATCAAGTGAGAGGAGCTTCAGTCTTCTCCAAGATAGACCTAAGGACTGGGTATCACCAGCTCAGAATCAAAGAAGAAGACATTAGCAAAACAGCTTCTCGAACCCGATATGGACACTACGAATTTGTAGTCCTACCTTTTGGACTGACAAATGCCCCTGCCACCTTTATGTGTCTGATGAATAGTGTGTTGAATAAATATTTGGATAAATTTGTTTTGGTGTTCATAGATGATATTTTACTTTACTCCAAAAACAAAGAGGAATACAAGGAACATCTGCGGATAGTGTTATTTTTGAGACGTTAAAAAGAAAGTGAGCTATGTGCAAGTTTAACCGTCGTTTATAGATAAAATTAATATTTGATCCTGTATTACGAAAAGAGCTTTAGGTTGACCCTGAAAAGATAAAAGAAATTAAGGAATGGCTAGTCCCAACTGATGTTTCAGCAGTAAGGTCATTCATGGGGATGGCAGGCTACTATCGTAGATTTGTGGAGAGATTTTCTGCCATAGCACATCCCATCACTTCATTTCAAAGAAAGGGTGTCAAGTTCGTGTGGACTGAGAAATTTCAAATCAGTTTCGAACAATTAAAACAAAAACTTATTTCAGCCCCTATACTAAAAATTGCTGATCCTGATAAAGAGTTTGTTGTATGTACAGATGCTTGCAGAGAGAAAGAGAATTTTGGGGAGGAGTCTGTTGCAAAATTCGATCATGCCTGAATCAAAACAAAAATACATGAACGAGAAGAGGGTCTCCTCCATTAACCTGATTTACCGAAACATTATCATCTACTAAGATATTGACATTACCTTTACGAGAAAAAAGTTCACATTGATAGTGATCTTGACCTCGTCTATTTTTTTCAGCGGCCTAAATGTAGAATAAGCCGAATGGGCTGTCCCTTTTTAAATCGGGTGATATGGACACTCCTTTCTCAAGGAAAAAATAAAGTTGACGTGCATTAAGTAGAAATGCTTGTCAACATGTAAACAACATTGGGAGTAGTGGACAGATTGAGATAGAAGAGTTGGTGAGAGAAGCAGCTAGCCAAGACCCAAATTATGAAGCACTCTTGGTGAAACTACAGACAAAGGATAAAACTGATTTCACTAAAAACCAACAAGGGCTGCTCTATTATAAAAACAGGTTGTATGTTCCTAATGTAGAGTCATTAAAAAGGGAAATTTTGGATGAATATCACAAACAGCCATATGCAAGACATCCCGGATACCAAAATATGTTAACAGCCTTGAAGAAGAAGCTGTTCTGGCCAGGAATGAAGAGAGATGTGGCAGAGTATCTAAGTAGGTGTATGGAATGTCAACTGGTCAAAGTTGAGCATCAACACCCAGCAGGGCTTTTAAATCCCCTGCCAATTGCAGAATGGAAATGGGACACAGTTTCCATGGATTTTATAACAGGGTTACCCAAGACTAAATATCAACATGATTTTGTAATGGTAGTAGTAGACACTCTCACAAAAGCTGCTCACTTTATACCACTGAAATCTACCTTTGGAACAGCTCAAGTAGCAAATGTTTTCCTAAAGGAGATAGTAAGGCTTCATGGGGTTCCCAAGGTGATTGTCTTGGATAGGGATGCTAAATTTACAGCAGCGTTTTGGAAAGGGTTGTTTGTAGGAATGGGTACTAGGCTGAATTTTAGTACTGCCTACCACCCTCAAACTGACGGGAAAACAGAAAGGACAAACCAAATTTTAGAGGATATGCTGAGAATGTATCTAGTGGATGAGCCTACTACTGCTTGTGTTATACTATACAATTTTAGATTTTCCTATAATAACGACTACCAATCTTCTATTAAGATGATTCCATTTGAGGCACTCCTATCATGATGGGAGAAAGTCTTGGTATACAACAGTGATCCAGCCGGAGGATAAGCGGGTATTGGGATGAGATGCATAAAGAATCGGAAAAGGTATAAACAAATACAAAAATATCAAGCCTAACTGGAAGTATTTGAAGAAAAGATATACGTAGAAAAAAGGTGCTGAGAATTTTAGGAGGATCATGTGTATTTGCGTATTAAACCCAAAAAGAGCACACTTTATGCTGGAAGTTGTGCAAAACTGGCTCCTAGATATTGTGGTCCTTTTGAAGTATTAGAAAGGGTGGGACCGGTGGCTTACAAGCTGGCCTTACCACCCCATGTTAGAGTTCATGATGTGTTTCATGTTTCGTTATTAAAAAGATATGTGCATGATGCTTCTCACATAGTTGATTGGAATATTGTACAGGTGGAACCAGAAGGGGAGTTTCTGCCAGAACCGCTTCAAATATTGGAGCGGGAAGAAATTGAATTGAGAAACAGAACAGTGGCCAGAGTAAAAGTGCAGTGGAAGCACTTTACTGTTGAAGAAGCTACCTGGGAAAGGGAAGCTGAAATGATGGAGAAATATCCATTTTTGTTTAAGTGAACTCTAGTAGTTAAATAATAACACCGAGGACGGTGTTTATTTTCAGAGGGGGAATATGTAACACCCCCAATTTGTGTGGTAAATTTTTAAAGTTAAGACATTTGAACTTTAAATCCTAAGGGGGTGGACCCCAAGGGATAAGTATGGTGTGAATGTATTTGCATATTTTATTTGAGGAAATAAATAAAATGATTGTGCATTTTGACCAAGATGAGAATTAGAGATCACTTGCCAAATCCTTGAGGATGGATAAGGCAACAAATCCCCAAAATCTTTCAAAAAATCCTTGAAAGAAATTAATTTAGATTTGAGGAGGAATCTAAATTTCCCCAATGAAGAGGAAAGTAGTTGGGAAGAGGTGAGAAAAGTTGGAAAAGCTGAGGAAAAGCTTAAAACAGCTTTAAAGAGTCCCAAAATGGGAAGCCTAGGCTAAACAGGAAAGAAAGCATCCTGCTATTCTGGACGCAGAATTAGAAACATGCTTTGGGGAAATATGAGCTTAAATAAGCTTCTCCTAAGCAGATCAGAGGTTGATCTGTTCTAGGAGGTGATCTCTGCTCGGGGGTGAGTCCTGGGAGACAAAGAGGACTCTAAGGTTGGGAGGTTGGTCATTTGCAGATTGTGGTATGTTCTGAAAATTTTGTTATTCTATTTTCTGATGGTATGAATTGGCTACATATAGAAAAATTAATTAAATGGTGTGTTTGATGTTAGTACTACATTTAACAGAATCCATCCTAAGGCATTCACCTTCCAGATTCTGTTTAGTTGTAGACCAGAAATCCATAGAGTAGAAACTCCAGAAACTCTAAACCAAGGTTGGTTTAAATCTGAAGTTACTTAGCCTCTACAAATGGTTAATTATTGTTGTCTCCCCTGTAGAAACAAAAGTGATATTACATGCTTATGTGTAGGCTAGAGAAACATTATAGCAGAATTAAAGTTACAGGTTGCAAATCTAAAAGAAGAAAGTAAGAGCATTAGAATACGACAATCGAAATTGTGCTAGAGAAAGAGTAACTCTACCTTATAGGATTTTTATAATGGTTATAATTGTATAGATTTAAATTCTAAATCTACCTTTAGTCATTGAATCAAGTACCATAGCCAAAGATTTAAATTATAGTTAAGGACCTTTATTTAATCACTATCGAATATCTATATATGGAAAATAAAAAACTATAGGAGCCTAATAGCTCTTATAACATCTTGCATGCACACATTATTGGCAAATCTACTTTTAACCTTTGAAATAACAATTATAGAAAATATAATGTGTATGGCATTTTAAAAATTCCTCCAACCCTTTGAAATAAATAGTAGGGCTATGGATTAAATCCATGCTTAATGAACCTCTTCGAATGAACTATCGAGTACATGTGTAAGCAGTTAACAACAAAATATATATATATGTTAACAAGCATACTTTAAATAAGAAAGAGACCATAATAAATTATCCTACCATGGATGTCGAAAAGTAAATGCGTTGATTTAATTGTAAAGTCAAGCAGTCGACAGGAAGCAGATGCATTGATTGTAATTGGACAGTCAAGCAGTTCGATAGGAAGAACCATTAGGGCTGCTTCCTTAAAAACTTTTCATAGATAATGGTGCCCTCTTAGTCGAGCTTTTTATCTCAAGTCCCATCTATTAGAACAATTTCAAATAAAAACGAAATGATTCATAAAGAGACGTGATTTAATATATGCGGCAAGTAAATCTAAATATATGTCACGGTATAGTCAGATTCTATTATCACAGGGTGTCGCTTTATACGTTTTACGTATTTGGCCAGCACAATTTAATAAACCCTAAGCTGCCAAGTCACGAATGCCTACAGCAGTTCGGATGAATTTAGGGTAGGATATGAGACAAAATCAAACGACGCTATGCAGTTTAAATCAAACTACGATATGCTTTGTAAACAGAGTGTGTTATGCATGCCTGTGATTTCGAGTCATCCAAGACTACCTATCATATTGTACCAATCTGTAGCATGGAGAGTTGTATTAAAACAATGGTAGTAACCCGACTCAATTATATAACCACTAATGAACTCGACGATAGCCCTGGCCGAGCAACCAACTGGTACACAGGGTATCGAATGGGCATACGGCGTAAGAGGAAAGAACTTGTCCTGCCGAAAGGAAATATATTTCATTCACCATGACAGTGCAGGTCTGTATATGTTAATGCTGAACAACCATAGTATACAAATTTAAAATAAAAATTGTGCTGAGGGCGAACTCATGTGAAGGGAGGGGGTTATCGACATTAAAGCTCGCCTCCTCCTTAGCGGGATTCGATTAGCCAGTGATTCCATCTGCAGTAACCACAAATGAAAAAGCTGGGACTCGAATGGCTATTACGCCACTGATCTCAGTCCGTGTTAGATAGGACAAATAGAACCATACAAACAGTCCACAGTCAATATTGAATATCAATAATACTAGAATGCTGAATGCACGACAAGAAACCAGAGGCATAAATCTCTGTGCTAGTATAACTGTCATTCGAGATGGACCTATGTACATCGCTTTGCTTCAACGAAAAAAGTAACAGAGCGCGTTAGAATATAGACGAAAATGGAATAAAAAGGGGGCGGCCTGTAAGCCTGCAGCTCCTGTCCAGGCGAGGGCGTAAAAATCTTAGCAATCAAACGACCTGCAATAGAAAACTGGCCGCATTAGTCTAAAGCAGAAACTAAAGAAAAACAAAAGAATTAAAAATATAGAACCTGACGAGAGCAGACTCGGGTGCGGCGGATAAACCCTACGCTCAACCTTTCCTCCAGAGCCGAGGCGAATGCTCTTAAATCGCCATAGTGTTCCGCATCAAATCTCTTGAAAGAGATTCGCGCCTTCTGGAGGAAGGATGTAAAGTTACAACCATAATAACTGGAGTAAGACTCGACTGTGAGTCGAGAAAGTATATAAAGCGAAAGGGAGGAGAATACGTTGAAATTTTGCTGCAAAGACGAATGGGAAGGGTAGGTAAAACCCTAATCCCACTGCCCCAAACAAATCAGAAATATCTCCAAGTTGATTTGGGAGGACCAGCTTAACCGACATCAGAGTACGCGTGGATGCAATAGAATGGCCGACGAGGTACTAAGGAGCCGACTCTGACTCACGCAGTACTGAGCCAGTCTGGATCAACAACCATATGAGGTACACGCAGATTACTTGCGGGGCATCAGTCTTGCAAGCGCCGGCGTCTGGCACCTCAACCTCCTGATTAATACAACATCTCCGTGTACAAAAAAACCATCAAAATATTAGATTGAAATCGCAAGACAATCCAGTTCAGTTAGAACCCTAAGCTACACGGCTATTCCATTCTGATCCTGTACGCACGATGCGTCCTAGGCATATAACAAAACAAACAACTCGTACATGCGCTGTCACAAGCCAAAACGATTATATTTCGATGAAATCGACCTGGCGCTATGAATGGTGTAATGCAGGGACGTCCATATGCATGGCGGTCAATCTCATGACAAACTGTAATGGCATCAGAATATAAATCATGATGATATAACCTGCCACGATTAAACTATTTTCAGGGTTGATTAATAAACACGACGCCGACAAAATTCATGATCAGGGTTGGGGTTATACCTGCCCTGGTGGGGTTCGGTGCTCCATGATTAATAATGAATCAATGTTATAATGATTCACAGTCCACCATGATAAGTTTGAACGTGCATCAAATTCATACCTCTGCGGAACTGATCATAGGTATACGCTATACCTATATCAACGTCTTTCAACGTATGTGTAAATACATCTGCATAATAGGTATAATGGAAGCATGAGGCGTAATCTGATTCTATTTTCATTACATATTTCTGCCGATTCAATGAAATTATAAAAGTAGGTATGCCTTGCGAATACGTATGATATATATATCCATATCTTTAATCGCCAAATAAATAATGTCAAAACAATGGCTATCTTTATATATATGGTCTTACACTCCTTTATATGTCGCTTATATAGGTATGTGCGCATTAAAATATATTATAATGATGATAAATGTACGTGGTATATATATAGACGAGTTATATACCCACACATGCGCAGGCAAGTAAGTTATCAAAGGTTATATATATGTATAAAAACATGTGTATGGAATAGGTGTTTATATATCGATGTGCATCGGCCCATAGTCTTATCAGAGGATATATAAAAATATATATGGGGTATTTATATATATAAAGGTTATGCATAGAGTTATGCAAATTTTAATTAATTCTATCAAATGATAACCATACGTGGTTTGCATCTTTATACATGTATGTTTTATAATTGTATATAGGTGTTATATATTGACACATAGGTGGCATATGTGTGATCGAAAGAAAATGATTGTACATAGGGGCCTTAAGAGAGGCATGGTATTTTATGACACATGGAAAATATTAAATGTTATTAAAAGGGGATGGAAAACAAAAAGTATATTAAAAGTTAACGAAGAAATTGAAGTAATAAGAGGAAAATATAACATTAGAGAAAAAAAAAAAAAAATGTGTTTCTAAACTGGAGGTGTTACACATTTTATGTAAATTCCTTAGCATGTTTCCCAATTTATTGGGCGAGTGGGTTTCCAAAGTAATCTGACTCTGTTTCGAACACACCAATATCTCCCATGAATGTCATTTACACGATTTATTGTCAATTCCCAAATAACTCTCTAGTAATTCATCTTATACCGCTGAAACATCACATGTCTTAAAATTCATACATCTTCCACAAATCTATTTTAACATCATGCAACTACAATTTCATGAATATACATTTTTCCCTTCGAATTCAACTCTCGAGATGCAACATTTAAAAAAAAAGTTATCACTATGATGGAATTATGATACCCAGTGAGTCGTGACTAAGTATGTCGATTTAACTGTAACAGTGGATATACATCGAGGATGCATCCCTGAAATAATCTCAAGGAGCTCAAATCTAGCTTTCTTTCTGTTCTTAATCCTTCAGTTCGATGGTACTAATCAGTAGAGTCATTTCCAACACTTTTTAAAACAACCTATTAAATTAGTCATTTATACACAAGGACAAGGTGTGCAGGTATGTGGATGGAAACCATCACAATACAAATTTAGACTATTTTTTTTTGTTTTTTTTTAATTGCTATACATGCATGCTCTAGGACACTGAACAAAATCCCACAGAAAAACAATTGCCTATATCAACAGGGACACTATTCTGTATGAAATATCCATGCCCATAATATATTATATCTGGGGACATTATCAATATCCTCTAATAGTTTATATAACCATATATTACCTTTGTGTGCTCCCTTATATGTTTCTATAGAACTCCACAGTGGTTTAGCGCCAAGGACCTATTTGATGCACAAGACTGTCCCCTGGACTTGCAAGCCATGGTGCATTATTGGCCTTGCCTTCCTATTATGATGGAAACATATGAAATCACCATTTAGATTTCAAACCATACCAATAATCCCAATTATATCTTTGTCTAAATTAATCATCATTGGGTGCTCTGGTCAGACACCATAATTTGACTAGATGATAGTTCAAATCAAAGGCTCCTTACTACATCATGAACACTAAACAACATTTGACTGTATCTTATATATATCTAAATGAAAACAAGAACATAATTTTTATTTAACTCTTCACCACAAGGATGAAACCAGTGAAATAACTCATCATCCACAATATTAATACCAAATACAAGCCATAATTTTCATTCTTTTTGCACTGCCATAAAAAACCATTCAATGTGCAATCAATTTTATCCATCCAGACAGTGAAATCTCTCTTTCCCTTTCTCATTCATTGGCACCTGGAATGAACTTTCCTGTTTGCCAAAAAGAACTTAAAGATCAAAATTATGATCAAATATTTATGTTTTCACAACACAACAGTAAGGACACAATTTTTAAGGGTCATCATTCTTAGTCTTGGATACAGGCGATTATTATTATTATTCGTTTCTTTAGCCTTATGAGGTTTCCTTGCATAGTCCAATTTCCACTATCTGAAGTGGAGGCATCAATCATCAATGTCCGATTCTGAGGATGTCAACATGAGTCAGCGCTTATTAAGAAGCATAGGTATAGATGCATATTGCACTCCTCTAATGATGTTGGTTTTGGGTAAGACTTCTTTCTTTCAAAGAAATTCATAACTTTTTCAAATAAGCCTTTCCGCCCTTAATTCCAGAATGCATGAAGAGTGTATCATTTACTCTATCCATATATATTTCTTATCAACACAACCAAATAAATTTACTCCAGCTTTTAAATACTACTTGAAATACAAACACTTGTTCAGAGGAACTAACTAGCAACAATGCCACAGTAAACTTCCAGTGCAACTTGTTTTACTTCCAAACAAATGTTTATCATTCTCTCTTTTTTTTTTTTTCTTTTTCTTTTAATATGATATTACTTTAAGAATAAATCACGTAGCATGATAATTTTCTCTTCCAATGTGTGTCAACTGATACAATCAAACCTACTCAATTTGGTTATTCATGTATTTCACTATTCAATTTTTTTTTTTTTTTTTTTTTTTTTTTTATTTAAATGTTGTTGGTTGTTTTCCGTAGTACAACAAGTCATTGCTCTACAATATTTATTATTCATGGGAGAGAAAAGTGTTACGACTTCAATTCTTCCTACAATAGTGACATTCAAACAAAAAATTTGGTATCGAATCCCTACAAACAAGGATTCAGACAAACATGGATGCTAAGAGAAACATTTCCATCTTAAAACCTAAAAAAAAAAACTCCCTTGAGGTCAATACCAGTGGTACGGTGTAACCATCGTGGGCCACCATTCCTCCATACCAATCATGTGTGGCTTTTGTATAATGACAAGATAGGCACACTCGACACAAATCATAGAAATTATTTTCATGCCCAAAAAGATTTTTTTTTTATTCACTCTGTTGATATTTTTCCTACTCAAATTCGGCTTGGTAAAATAAAATTCAACATTCAGAAGCCAAAACAAAGGACTACATGTTGCACTAGGACGTTGAATCTTCACCGAAATAACAAGATGCCCAATTGCTGTTTAACCAAAAAGTGAACACAATGTTGTGGGACATCTATTTAAGGAATTTCTTGATGGTAACTGCAATTATGTGAAACAAATCTTGGCATATTCTATCATACATCAAACATATCGATCACTTGGTCTAATTTTTTTTTTTTGAATACTGCTAGAAAGACAGACAATGAGTAGAGGAAGACTCATATGTCGTTGCAACCTTAAGTATTGCAAACTGTCTGGAAAATGTGACAGGTCTAGGACCTCTAAGTGACAATCTCGTGACTCAAATTTAGAGAAATGTTGTCACAGATCTGAGATAATTAACTGTATCATAATACCTACTCTATAAGGTCATCGTAATATCTGCACTTGTAACCTCATCCACATAGTTGTACCAAGATAGAATTAAGATTCCTTGAGGAAAGACAGGCTATTATATTGAGAATTTTTTTTATTCAACTCTCGTCATGTCATTCACACACCTATCCAAAGATACATGGACTCCACATTTTGTAACCAAAGGCTCATGTCCAGGTTGTATAATCATAAGAGTAATATTTTTTTTTAAAGAGATCTCATATGCACAAATGTATATATCCTAGTTTTATCTCACAACTTATTTCTTATCATTCCATTCATGAAGTTCATCTGTGACATACTATTTACAAATCACGATTTAATGAATATCTAGATAAAATGTGTTAATAAATAAGCACGGTTGTTGGTCCTCTTGGGTTCCCTTCATCTCACCTCCTACAGGTAAGGGCACACCAACAATAACTCTATTAATTAACTAAATTCATTTTCGTAACTTACGAAAAATTTCTTTAGCAAAGCTCTTCTGTGGAGTATTATTCACTTAGTGAGATGGTCTTCTTAATCGTAGTCAAGCTCATGGGCCCCAGTGCTGAATCCTTCAGCTCTGATACCACTTGAAACATGTTTACCATAAAACTATATATATAAATAAAATATCTACCAGCATTTATAAAAAGGTGTCATATTCATCAGCATTAAATAACCACGATTTAACCCCCATGACTTGTGTGTAATTATATTAATGATTAATTCCACCTTATATGACTTCATCATGCTAGCGTAATTCCCAAATATATATATATATATATATATATATATATATATATATATATTTAATTGGATTTATTCCTTGACATAGGCATAAAATGGTTTGGATCCCTTCGCCGCCATTATGTTATTTCATGTTCTGCTTTAAAACAAGAATTTCCCTTTTAATTATAACACGTGCCATCCGTATGACTTGGTATTCGAGAGGGTTACGGATTTCACCTCCTTAACTGGTAAAATAAGAATTGAACCTTTTGGAAAGAACCTTCTGGATCATCTTGGAGCTTATAGGTGTCGGTCATCAAAATATTTGTTGATCTCCCCCATAGATTCCTTCGCTCCTAATTCAGACGGTCAAGATTTTCTCCTGGACGGTTTGGTATTGAGACCCTACTGCTGTGGTCCTTGGCCCATTCCGTCATGCCGAGGAGCCAAACAGAAGATCATTGTACCCTAGTGCCAGAAACAGGTCTGGAGTTGAATGCATGTGGATTTCTTGAACAGGTAACAACAGTTATACTTAAATAATTACATTCATAGGCTTTTGTCATCTAATATACTTCTTTTCAAGGTTTGTTTTTCTAATTAGTGCTGTATGATTTTCCTTTCTAGTGCCACTTCTCAGCTCTGGCGGTGATTCACTTAAGGCCTAAAGGGTCAACTTCTCTTTTAGAATCGTTTGTTCATATGTTTAACGATGCTCTCACAAATTTTACTGTGACATGGTTAGGGTCTTTCTACCATTCTCCAGGGTTATAATTACGGTGCGGGTTTCCACGACTTCCACCAGATGTTATGATGTGAACAAAACTTCTAAAGACTTCTCTGCATCTTACCAGGTATGTTTGGTATATCTTGGTACTTGCCTTTTCACCCAACATTGAGAGTCACCGAGCAAGACTTCGACTTGTGCAAGTGTTTGAAGCTATGGATTATGGCTACCATTTGGATTATTGGCCCCATTTTATACGGCAAGGGTTCAGTAAAAATTGTTAAGTCTCTCAGGAGTTTAGGGTTCAAATTTTTGTTTTTATTATCTCAGTACTATACTGCATCCAGTCATATATATGGAACCAAGGTTGATTGGTATTTCCCTTTCAAAGGATACTAGCAAATGTTTGCAAAGATACAAACTTGGCTAGAGGAATACCCAGTTCTATGTTGGTGTATTCGTTGTTGTTTTCCCACTACCCTGATGCATTTTGGGTTTTTGTTTTTATGTATATGTGTAAATGTATCACAACTGTTTACTTGAAACTCATATATATACATAGTAATTTCCATTGTGGGTTATACTCATTTACTTAAATTTGTTGTAGAGCTCTATCTGCTCACCCTTTAACGTTCTTGTAGTTCAATTTCAGTCTCAAATGTCCATTTACTACCACATTTTTGTTTCTAACCAAAAATAATTATTCATTTCTATTAGATGCAGAGAACTTACTGTTCTAGCTACCATCATCATTTACTTTCATGCATAATTTAATATTGTAAGTGCACCAAGAATAATGTTCCACGTTTTAGCGTTTCATTTGTTATGAATGCATCAAATAAAATGTTCCACATATATATATATATATATATATATATATATATATATATATATATATATATACATCTTTTGTATAATATTCTGTGAGTCCAAATCTTTGTTTATACATGAATGACCAATGAGAATACTTTACCAAAATACCCAAAGAAGTACATGTGGTTCCATTAGAATTCAACAATACTCAAGATTCATTCTAACATCATTGAGCTCTAGGTAAATTAATACTAACAGGCTGCAGAATACTATCAAGCTATAGATATTTTTGAGTTGTAGGTAAATTACTACTAGCAGGTTGTAGAATATTATCAAGCTATAGATATTTTATTTTGTTACTGAGCATATTCACATTTAATGTAGAAACCAATAGTCAACCATCAATCTACACAATTTTAAACACTTAACTTTATAATAGTATAATACATATCTGTTTTCTAGAATCCTTTCCAGAATATCTCTCCGCCCAACCTCGAGACTGGCGTCCAGTCTCTCCCCCGAGCTCTTCTTCTCCAAACTGGAGTAACCAGCTTAGACATTCACCCTTCCAGGGTTAAATTCAGAAATATCCACTGGTCTATTACACCCAGCTCAAGAGTTTTTCCCTGTTGCTAGCGTCCTGCCCAGCCTTCATGGCTCATTCACTTTCTCCTTTCTCTTTTTCCTCCCGTTCCGCCAGCCCCCTAGGCCTTCCTCGGAATCTCTCTTTCAATCAAGGGTTTCATAACTGTCATAACTTTCAGTAACTATCTAGGAGGTTATTTAATTATTTTTTTTAAAAGAAAATAAAATCAAGATAACTTTAAAGATTTAATTCTCTACAGTTCGTTGAATTATTATAGTAAAAAGGTAAATTAGGTATTTACTTTTCACTGGATTGTTACATACAATAAGCTCTCACAGCTACTCTACAAACTCCTCTTGACTTCTGTAGAAACTCTTAACTGAATAAATTATTTAAAAGAAACAAACTTTTAATAAATAGATAAAAATAAATCGTGTTTTCTCTACAAAATCTTCACTTAATAAATTCTCCAAAAAAAACAAACTCTTAACTCAATAGATAAAAATAAAAAACAAATGAGTAGTAAGTCACTAGAATGGACCCACACGATTACCATGGTAACCCTTAGTTTCACCTCAACTATCCGATGCAATCCTAATTCCAATGTGGACAGATCTTGCAACATGTGGATTAGAGAGTAAGATAAAAATAAATCTTATTTTCTCTACAAACTTTTCACTGAATAAATTATCTAAAAGAAATAAACTCTTAACTAAATAGATAAAAATAAAAAAACAAATAAATAATAAGTCACCAGAATGGACCCGGCCATTACCATGGTAACCCTTAGATTCACCTCAACCGTCAGATACAGTGCTAATTCCGATGTGGACAGATCTTGCAACACGTGGCTTAGAGAGAGTTGTTATGGGAGAGGCGAAATTTATGTAAAATAAAATTACAATTTTAACTTTCTTGACATTTCCAGATTAATATATTTTAATTCACGTCAACAGTCAGATGCAGTCCTAATTCCGATGCGGTCATCCTGCAACAGGTGCCTCGAGAAAGTTTTTAAGCCAGACGAGAAATTTATGTGAAATAAAATTTTAATTTTTAGGTGCTTGAGAAAGTTTTTAAGGGAGAGGCTAAATTTATGTGAAATAAAATTTTAATTTTAATTTTCATGACCATTCGAAATTAATATATTTTAATTTTAAGTGTTAAACGTTTATATGTTTAATTTTTTATTTTAATGTATATATAATATTTTAGTTTTTAATATAATATAATATAATTTTTATTAATATAATTGTAGTTGTGATTTTTGATATAATTTAAGATTAAGTTTATTCATAATTAAGAAAAATAATGAAATAAAAATAATATTTTTTCACAATTAAAAAATGTTAATTAAAAAAAATCATTTTATTTCATAATAATTAAAATTATAAATAATATTAATTATTTTATAATTAAATAATTATAATTATAATATTTTTATTTTTAATTCATTACTATTAAGGAAATCTTAATGAAATCAATTAGATAAGCAAATATGTTATAGGAATGTTTATTAAGGAAATCTTAATGAAATCAATTAGGTAAGCTAATATGTTATAGGAATGTTTCTTAATTGTCGAGGATGATTTATCTTATACTGCAATATACTCTTAGTGCTGTGAGGATATTTCATTAGGTAAGCTAATATATTATAGGAATGTTTCTTAGTTGTTGAGGATAGTTTATTTCTTAGTGCAATATATACTTAGTGGTCTGAGTGGTGTGAGGGTGAAACAATATAGGAAGAAGATTGCATTTTTTGTATATAAAATTATATGTAGTTTAGTAAATTGTTTATATATAAGAAATTGAAGTAAAAATGCATAAATTGAAATAAAAAATTTAATATGATAAATTTGACATAAATTAGTTGGAATGCTACATTTTAATTGTGGCTATTATTGACAATAATAAGATGTTCTAAATATTATCTTGGATACCATGTGTAATGCTACTTTTGCTAATCTTGAGCGAATACACATTATGCACATTGGAAGGTGTCAAAATGTTTTGGATGAATGAAAATAAATAATGTAGGGGTGCTATTTTATACCAGTGAACCTATGTTTTAAGTGTTATAATTATTTTGAAATAATAAGTTAATCAAAATCGTGATTTTTAAGATATAAAATAATTCTAAAAAAAATATAAATCAAATCATGAATTTATTATATATAATTTTAACAAAATAAATCATTCATTTTAATATAACTTTTAATTAATTATAACTTAGTAAATTATTAATTAGCATTTATTATTAAATTATTTGTTAATTATTTTTAGAGTTTAAGTGTTGATGTTTGTAGGGTTTAAGTCTTTGTGGTCAATCATCACAACCATGATCAACCATATTTCATAATGTCTATAATGGTCAAACCATGGTCAACCATTAATCAACTTCGCATTCTGACAACGATTTTCTCAATATGAAAATCAACCGTGGTCCATCGTCGCATTTTTGGCAAAGATGGTCTCCATATGAAAAATAATAATGATCAAGCATGATCAACCTTTGTCCAACGTCATTTTGTGACAAGGATTGTTTCAATATGACAATCAACCATGACCAACAATTTATATGAAGTAAAAAAAATTGATTTAATGTGAAAAAAAAGTCCTAATTATGTAATACCTATGCTCAAAAAAACATGTGACATACAATACTTTACAATGCGCAATATGACTTACTAACTTGAAAAGGATTCAGATTGGTGAAAATTTCGAGACACGTTCTCCAAAAAAACACAAAATAAGACATACATAAAACAACATAACTTTAACATTGAGAAGCAAAAAGGCTTTCAAAACAATTTTACATTAACCACCATTCTAGAAAACATATTGCTATCAGAGAGAGAGAAAAAAAAAAAATCATTCAATCGAAATAGATTTCCCATCTTTCATTATATGATGTATTCGACCATTTCCAATTGTGAGACACATTCTCCATACAAGACCATTTAGACGGTGCATAATATCCATGTCTAAAATATAAATAGAATAATCCATATTATAGTAGTTAATAGTCATTGGTATCTATTTTAGTGCTTAATTATTATAAGAATTCAAATTTTTATAATTCTGAATTTTAATTTTTATGAATTTCAAATTTTAGTGGTTATTAGAAAATTTTCAAATTCTACAATGTGTTTTTTCAAATTATGAAGTTTAAAGTTACACTATTTTATTTATATATTTATTATAATAATTAAGTCTCTTACAACTGAATAATTACCAATCTGTGAATATGGATTTTTTTCACAATCAATTTTGACATTAAAATAGTTAATGCATGTTGTGGTCATCGTCATTGATATTTTTTTTGTTTTTATTTGTAGTAGAGAATGGGAGTTTTCTTTTGTTCTTAGAAAAATTTAGTGGTTTTGGTATTGATGCCGCAATTTGGAAATCCCCCCATTTGAGATTATTTAGATTCTGTTTGATTGAATTCCTTTATTGGTCTTGATAAAATTTATGTTGGTTTGTAGAGAATGGTGTCTTCTTTATGAAATACCCGCTTCTCCTCGCAAGTTGCAATCGATGCGGTGAGAAAGAGTTAAGATTTATTTCTTTCTTGGGTTGTTTTTCCCATGATTTCTTCATAGCATCATACCTTAACAATAGAGGTTGCTTGTCTACCATGGTTTTTCCTTTTCTTCATTCTCGATACACAATTGAATTTACAGTGGGATAAATGATTTTGTTCAGCACGCGTGGTAGTTATTTTGATACAAAAAAATATTTTGTTGTCCACCCTTTTACAAAAACGTTTAGAAATCCTGGTGTTCTTACTCTTGGGGAGTGAGGATGCTTGTCTTGGTTGAAATAATGTAGTCCACAAAAATATGAATGGGTGTTATTGAAACATCTTTCTAAAACATGGATTCACATTTTGTCATTTGCAGTAGTGTTGACAAGGTTTGGAAGAGGATGGAACTTCCATATGGTGGTGTAACACCACTAAAGGAGGCTATCTTCTCTAAATAAAAAATTTATTAGGTATATCTAGACAAATATTTTAAATATTACCCTACTTGTGGTTACACTATCTACTATTTGGATTTGAATAGAAACAAACGAGGTTATCATTTGTTCCTATTGTTGACATATAGTGTATGTCATCAGGGTTATACATGAATCAACTTGTTTGTTTTATTAATAATGGTTCAACATTTGTTTAATCGGTTGAATAGATAGAGAACTTTGAATTTGGTTGACTCTCGAAAGATCAAATTCTGGAATATCTTGAAGATGATTGGGGGTACAGATGGTCATTGCTTGGATAAATATATGTGGATATAAATAGTAAATGTTAATTTTACCTTCCTTTACACACAGCTAAAGAAAAAGTGCGTATGCCGGGTTCGTCCAAGTGCAGTTAAAGGTGTATGGTTTGGTGACTCGATTGTGCGAAACATCAATTGTTGATGGATTGTTAGTGGTTGAAGACTCACGCTTCTATGTAGAAATGATTTAATATAATGATGATTTGATTGAAAATGGAAATTTTTTTTTCTTATTGCAAATTCATATTCTATTATTGAAATACCTCCACTACTTATGCATATATTGAATTAACCTTTGAGGCTTCAACAAGTTTGTTTTTAGATATTTCTGAACAAAATATATATGTTAAATGTTTTTAAACATTTTTTTAAGATCATTGTAATTCATGTTTTGAAGTTATGTTGAGGAAATAGCTAATTTGGATATGCTTGTTGGAGATTAGTCTTCTTTGTCCATATTTTCAAAAATTTGGAATATAATTTGTATTGTTTTGTTTTTTTTAAGTTATAGAAATGGATAGGTTTTGTTAACTATTCAAAAGGAAGGTTTTTCTGGCATGAATCCATAATTGGTGAAACTTCTTATTGTATCAGCTTAAAACCTTGGAAGTATTTAGTTTTGTACATCTTGATATATAATTTGATTGTATGACCTCTTGGTTTATTTGTAAGGGGATTATTATTTGATGCTTCCGAAGTATACTTTTCAAATTATTTGTTGTGTGTGTATATGCTTGAAATTTGAAGGCCTAATTGTTACTATTTAGTTCCTCTTTACATTTTTGGAAGGTTAAGAGTTATATTTTTTTCAATATTAAATAGTAGGTATTATCATCCAAGGTAATTGGAAAAGGACTTTTGAACTGAGTTTAATTTTATCATAGAAATGCTGAGAGAACGAAGAAGAAAAAGTGATGCGAAAAGACCTCAGTCTGCTCATACATGGCAACAATCAAATGAATTCAAATGAGAGTGGTATCAAAAAAATAATGATGTCATTCAAGCTCGGAAAAGAGTTGTGTACCAACGAAAAAAAGAGCTTTAGAAGATGAAGAATAAGGAGGACCTATGAATCGTAACTATGAAAACATGGGCAGTTTAGTGCAACGAAGATTTTTTTTTTATGGTCATTTTCCTCGATGTTTATGATGTAAAATAAATTATGTTTTTACAAGATTTACTAACTTTTGTCTTCTTTGGGAAAATCTTGGTTCGAAAGAGAGTGTTCATATAAACAAAGATCATCTTTCGTGTGAAAACAATGAAAGAAATGTAATTTTGGGATATTACAAGAACGATCCATGTGAACAATTTCCTGAAATGGTTGAAAATATGAGAGACTGCATTAGCGAACAGGGTTAGGTATTTCATTCTAACAACTATATAGTTAATATAGTTAGCCCTCTTGAATGTTTACGCAATATCTTTGTATGCAATACCTTTGTTTGAATAATGTAGGCAGTTCAAGTTCTTTACTTTTCCTTTTTTTTTTGTTGATGTGAAGTTTTTATTGTTCTATTTTTTTTCCCTCAACAAATTTACCGATAAAATAAGAACTATTACCTCCAAAGGAAAATTCCAACTAAAAAAACATTAAAAAAGCATGAAAAAACTTACCGAAAATGAAAAGTGGTATTCTGAAAAGTGGTATTTTTTATTTTTATTTTTTTCTTGTGAGGTAAAGTTTCAATTTTTTTTTAAAATGGAAGTAAAAGCCAATTTTTTTTGTCCATAAAACACCTTGAAAAATTAAAAGTGTTGATGTTGGAATAACATCGCCGATTCTTTATGTGCAAAAAGACCCTGAAAACGAAAAGTGTTGATGCTGGAATAATGTTGCCAATTTTTTGTGTGAAAAAATACCTAGAAATGAAAAGTGTTGATGTTGGAATAACATCACCAATTTTCTGTGTGCAAAAAGAGCCTGAAAAATAAAAGTGTTGATTCTGGAATACCATATCTGTTTTTTCAGGGCAAATTGTCAACACATTTTAATAATGTTGTTAAAGATAAAATATCATGATTCTGAAAAACCTTAAAATTTCAATGGTAGACATGACATTAAAGATAAAATATCAAAATTCTTAAAATTCCAACGATTTTTAAGCATGCTATTAAAGATAAGATATCATGTTTCTGAAAAGCCTTAAAATTTTAATGACATTAAAGATAAAATATCACCTCTATGAAAATACTTAAAATTCCAGTATTTTTCAGCCTTGGAAATTTGTCTAAATATTGTATTTTTAAATAATCTTAAGATTTTGAAATTTTGAAATTGGTTTTAAAAAGTTATATTTCACTATTGAGAAATATATATATTTTTAATTTTATTTTATATATAATATTATTGATAATAATTTAATATTAAAATTGTATTTCTTTTCAATTTAATAAATTGAAACTAATAAACATATTAAAGTTTATGCAAAAAAAAAAAAAAAAAAATCGTTATTTTTATGGACCGCTAAGGAAGCACATCACTATGAAAAGAAATATTCATCATGAATTCATTCATGAAGACTGAAATCAAGTTTAAAGGGGATAATAACTACAAGACTTGGACGGATGCATCAAAAAAAAAAATCTTGATTTTTTTTTAGGACTATGGATGGGAAAAATGAGCTCTAGGGTTTTCATTCGCATCTCTCTCCCGTCGAGCGCTGTCGAGTGACTATTTGACCATGAAAATCATGGTTTCCAAGGTCCATTCAAGCCTTCGACTCTCCTCGAACCATACCTTGAGAGTAGCAGTCTTGGAGATAGGGCGCATAATGCATGCGTTCAGTCCAAATATATTTCTATACCTTCGGCTACAAACAAGGCAGAGGTTATACTCTATTAGTGGGCTGGAAGTGCCCCTACATATTGGAACTGTTCAGAACTCCACCTTAATGTGACACCGAAGGACTACAAAGCATTGTTTGTCGGTAATAAAACCACCATCTGGTCGAGCTGGCCCATGTATTCCAATACCTCCTCTGCCCACCGAGTGACCCCTGGGTTTCTTCACAAGGGCGACCAACTCTCATATGGGAATGATAAATGAAAAGCAACAGATAGGCATAGAAGTGAGTCCTCAGGGTTCGGTTCTCTAGCCAATGTCGTGGAGTATAGGAAGTGCTTCTCCAATCACACCACAAATATCCGCAATGCCATATAATCCGAGTGCAACAACAAGTGACATGTCTAGGCCGTCTTTTGCAAGCATAAAAGGACAAAATTTCAGAAATTTAAGTGAAATATATGAGTAAAATGAAGTTGATAGTAGTGTTGGTCTAAATTCTTTGTCTGAATTATTTTTTCATGTAGATTACCCAATCCACTTTGAGGATACAGTAAAAGAAGAAAAATCGGTTGTGATAATGGATGAAGAAATAGGAGCAATAGAAAAGAATGACACATGGGAGTTAGTGGACCTTTCGCAAGGAAAATAAGTCATTGGAGTGGAGTGTGTCCATAAGAGCAAAAAAAACATTGAAGGCAAGATTGAAAGGCATAAAGTAAGGTTAGTTGCAAAGGATAAAAACAACAACATGGAAGAGATTATGTAGAAACATTTGCACGAGAGTGTATCAAATGGACATAAAATCAACGTTCTTGAATGGAGTGTTGAAAGAGGAGGTATATCTCGTGCAACCACTTGGTTATGAGATAGAAGGACAAGAAAAAAAGGTGTATAGGTCGAGGAAAGATATTTAAGGGCTAAAGCAAGCACCGTGTGCATGGTATAGCAGGATAGACACTTACTTGATGGACAATGGTTCAAAAAATATGATGGTGAGCCTACTCTCTACATAAAAAAGAGTGATTGTAAGCTTGTTATTGTTGTTTTGTATGTAGATTATTTCATTTTTGTAGGGAGTGATGATTTCCTCATCACTGATTCCAAATAATTCATGAGAAGTGAGTTTGAAATGATTGACGGGGTTCTTAAGATAATTTTTGGGCATGGAAGTAAAGCAAAATAAAAATGGTATTTTTATTTCCCAAGAAAAGTATGTAGCATACAATTTAGAGAGGTTTAATATGTAGAACAATAAGCCCACACCAACTCAAACTATCATGGGCTTCAAGTTGAGAAAAAGATATTGCAGCAGTGATGTCAATCTGACATTATAAAAAAGTATGGTGGGAAACCTAACGTATTTGACTGCAACTAAGCCTGATATAATGTATGCAGTGAGTTTGGTGTCAAGGTTCATGGAGACACCCAAAGAGACACATTGGCAAGCAACGAAAATGATTTTAAAGTATGTCAATGGGACAAAGGAGTATTGTATTTGTACACTGCAACAACTATTTTAGGCTTGTTAGCTATACTCACAGTGACTGGGAAAAAAGTGTTAATGACAGAAAGAGCATGTCGGGATATGTTTTTCATTTCGGTTCTGGAGCCATTTCATGGGATTCCAAGAAGCAACCTATAGTGTCATTATCAATAACATAAGCTGAATATGTCACTGCAATAGTGGCAACGAGTCAAGCAGTTTTGATAAGAATAATTTTGAGGGATTTATGCCATGAACAATAACTGTTTTCTACAACAAAAGTTTCACAAATTCACTATCAATGAATTCTGTTTTTCACAAGAGGACAAAGCGCATTGATGTTAGATATAATTTTATAAGAGAATTAGTTAACAATAGCAAAATTGTATTGCAACATTATAGGCCAGAAGAACAACATGCAAACATATTCATAAAGCCATTAACACGTGAAAGGTTCTTTAGGGTTTTTTAAACACGGTATCTCATAGCTGGATCATTGTACAGAGTGAAAAAAGTGCCTCCACCAACAAGAAGAGTGGCGTATGAAAGATCCATTTGGATATTCTCAAAACATTCTCCCGCCCCTAACTAATTTTGTTTATCTCAGAGATTTTTTGGGAATGACGATGTGATTAAGAGGGAGTGTTGGAAAATTAAATTCAACCACTACGTTAAATTTTCGGACACCAACCATACCTCAAGAAATTTTTTTGCAAGTTGCAGATTTAATTTGCAGGAAATGACATCTTTTAAATGAAATTCTGAACAAGAGTACAATCACACATTCCACAACAGATTAAATAATTAAAAGTCAAATAAAACTTTATGAATTCTTGGTATAAATGCATACGCAATTTTCCACAAAGTTCAGAAAATCATGTTCACACATAGTGTGTATTAATTTTTTCTTATCATGAATTAATTCCTTAGATATGTATTGTTTGAGATAACAATTATGTATAAGCCTTATGTAGTGTGATAGATGTAATGTAGAAGCTTTATCTAGTGTGTGGTAGATGTAAATCTATGAAGAGAGGCAGAGAAATTCATGGATCAAATTTTGGTAGTCTCATGAAAACAAATAGTTACATGTTTTATTGTGAAAGAAATTTCAGTAATAATTCTTGTTTTACTAGTGAAAGACCTCTATATGAATTGTTTGATTTTTTGCAATTTGGATATGAAAATTTTGACTTTTTTATTTTCTTTGCTCCATTATAATTGGGCAAGTCAACTCTACTAGTCAATAAAAATAAGTCTCATATGTTTGAATCTCCCCAATTGTATTTGTTTGATTTTCTTTGCTCAATTATAATTGTGCAAGTCAACTTTGCAGCTCCATAAAAATAAGTCCCATATGTCTCGATTAAAATGTCTCGACCTCTAACATGTATCGACCTCTACGCAACTGTATTTTCTCAATTAAAACCTCTCGGCAACACTGTTTTGAGGAAAATATCCCGTCTTAATTTTTTCTAACACTAACACTGATTAGAAATAATTTACATATCATTACTGCAAGTAAAATCTATTCCCAATTTCCTCTACAGTAACCTAATTTCAAATTACAATTTGAATCATAAATTATTTGACAAATACATGATGCGAGAGCATGTTCTTCTTAGAACAAAAAAAATTCAACGAGAATTCAAAAATTTCTTTCGTTAGGGAGTCTAGCTGGAAATATGCTGAAATTTTATAAATAACCTAGATGAGTCAGTGCCAGAAGTCAGAACCTCCATAATTCGAGCCACGAAAGAGGGCAGAGGTTGTCCTAGAGACAAAAACAGGTCTCCTTAGAAACCCCGAGACTTGGGTCAAGTGACAATTATAAACGTGGCAAAGAAAATTTATATTTATAACCTTATTCGGTTAACTGCCTTAATGTCAGTCGTCAACAAATAGAAGAACCATCAAACGAAAGTCCAGGATGGTATAACCTTGCTTGATTACCTCTCTTATTGTCAGTCGTGAGAAAACAGAAAATCATCTAACCATCTCTGTTTATCCAAAAAAAACATTATGACCGTTAAACCCTAGGCTTAGATTGCAACTAGGATGTAAAATGTGTTGAATCTCTATGAATTTTTTAGTGAAAACTTACCTCTAGCACACACTGTTAGCCGCTCATCCATGACAGGAAAAACATCATTGTAGAGCAACATCTTCTCCGAGGAGGGAAACGAATGAGGCATAGGGCACTAGAATGGAAGAGGCAATTACCATTGTAACCATTACTCTCACCTTAACCTTACTTTAACCTCAACCATCCGATGTGAATAGATCTTGCAACACGTTGCTTCGAGAAAGTTTTAAGGGAGAAGGAGAGTTTATGTAAACTAAAAATAAAATTTTAATTCTGTTAGTCGATAGATTAATATATATATATATATATATATATATATATATATATATATATATATATATATATTCTAAGTAAGAGTAAATCTATTAATGAAACATATAGTACATCTAGGCCATGGCCTCAATAATGCAGGCCAATAGAGGCTTCACAAGTTCAACAAAATAAGAAAAATTGAGCTACCCACACGGGGAAACCAGCCCATGAAAGGTTTGTAGGTTGCCTCTATGGAGGAAACCAGCTATAGCATACCATAAACTAGTACATCCCAAAACAACAAAAATGACAAATGATATGAACAGAATTACTTGAACAGTGCCACTGGAAGTAAAGACCATAATCTTTTGAGGGGGGCTCTTCTTCAATCCTGCACCAATATCCATCATCATCGTTCGGAACGGGGCAACATTGAGCTGCTGCCGCACCTGCATCACTGCCGTCGTCCTGTTTTCCATTATCCTGAAGAAGGCTTGAGCTGCAATCGCCCACCTTGTGAGAAGCACCCATTTCCGAGGCTTGAGGGGGATGCACAAGGTCATAGGGGCCACGCATGTTACTTGTGTGCAAGAGTGAGGAGGGGCTAGGAATTGCCTCAGGAATTTCTTTGAAAGAAACTGTGACTGCCGCTACAACCAGAGGGCGGTTGGTGTTGCACTGGAAGTGAAAATGGGCAGTGGTCGGGCTGTACAAGGAGGCAGAAGCAGCGGGACAAGAGTGAGGGGGCGACAGAGAAGCAGAGGCCACGCGCCTGGGGGAGGAAGTGACCATATGCCCATGCCCACTATGTGTGGCGGGATATCGGCCTTGAAAGCGCTCAGGAGAAGACGACGAAGGGGTGGTGGTGGAGGAGCGATGCCGGCCAGAGGGGCGTGCTCTAGAGTTGCCTCGTCGACATCTCAAGTGATGCCTGAGCCGAGGCATATCAACACGTAGCAAGAGGGAATGGACAGAATTGGCAGCAGGGGGCAAGGAGGGGGAAGGCGAGTTGAGCTCGAGCGAGGCGGAGAATTTGTAATATTCCTAATTAGGGACAGCTAATTGGAATATTAGACTTTGTATAGTTTTTCCGTCTATGGTTTGTAAATAAATAAAATGTGAGTAAAGAGGGTCTAACTCACTTAAGTAGAATAAGACATCCGCCTAGTAGCACAACGTTGTGACTCAAGGGGGGGGGTCAAGGGGGCCAAATAACACCACACAGAGGAGGGGGGCCTATGTGCACTCTAAAAGCTTCTGTGCAGATAAGGATGAGGATGTGGAGGAGAGAGATTACGATGGGTTTTGGAGGGAAACCAATGTTATAAAAGATGGAGGAGCCTCCTCATTTGGATCATACTTGAGTTGTTGATTTTGGAGTGAGACTTTTGTCTTCTTGAGCACGCTGGTTGTTTAGCCTATTTGTAGCACTGTTTAGTGCACCGAGTGTCTCTGTGCGGGGATCTCATCCTTAGCCCCAGGGGCCTTCGAGTGCCTGCTCGGGCAAGGTTTGTTTTTCAGTCTTTTTGTGAATCATTTCAGTGTTTGGGTTGTTGCGGAGCTGGAGCTTATAGAGACTACGCAGTCACTGGGAGAGAGGACACAGTCCACTGAGGAGGAGCTTCAGATTGGGGTTTCTGCAGGCGATTTCATCGGGATTTTGAACAGAGGGTCAGCCTTTTCCCATCAGAGGGTTTTTGGTGGAGTTCCTGGCAGTATTCCAGCTCTTTCTATCCAGCCATTGTGTTGCACCTTGGAGGCCAGCGTAATTCACTGGGGAGGCAGTTTCTGGTGGTTTCTGGGGTTGGCCATTCTTGGGATGGTTTTCGGATCTTGTCTGGGTTGTTGAGGAGAGGAGATTTTCAAATTCTCATCTAATTCTGGCAAGGGGATCAACCCTTAATCTTCAGTCGATTCGAGCAGTAGCAGCTACATGGCATTTTTCCAACAACTGGGATGCAGTTCATAAAGGAGTCATTTACTGTCTTTTCTGAGAGTGTTCTCTCACTTGCCTTGTGCAAGATTAGCTTCTTGTACTTCATTACATTTCTCAGATTAATAAAATGGCTCAGCATTTTCTCTCTATGTTTTCTCGTTGAGTTGTCGTAGTTGTCGTTGTTGCTGTAGTTGTTGCATTCTCTTTCTATTGTATGTCTATTATTATTTTTGAGCATTCTAGTTCTATACCACTTGGTGTGTTTATCTTTCACTCTTAGATAGAGTCTGGAAAGGGCCAAGTAGCCTCCGGTTCTCGTCCTCTTTTTAGAGGCGAAATATCTGGTAAATTCCCTCCCAGTCTATCTCTGGTTGGAGTTTGCCATGTTTTAGAGATATCCCTGAAACGAGATATTACAGTGGTATCAGGGCATAGTTCTGGCTCAGCTTGTGGTCTTTTACATCAGGAAAGAGACCGTACAGAGGTTGGAAGTGTAGAGACTGTGAGCGTAGGTTGGAGTCCACCTACAAAGAGGAAAACTGTGCCCAGGTAGAAAACGCAAATCAGGAGAGAAATCCTATGATGGACACAGATCGAGTGGAGCTTGTAGTAGATTTGAGAGAGAAGGAGCTGATGGAAAATGACACAGAGGCCAAACAGTTTGGAGAGGCACTCCTCAAGTCGGTGCAGGATTTAGCTCGACAGATTGACGTGATGGGCCAGAGGTTCACAGCTATGGAGGCTAGGCAGTGTGAGACTCCAAGGGTTTTCCAGGTCGGAGAGGGATCAAGTACATCCCATAATTTGCAAGAGCAAGGTGCTGCTCAGCGTGATACTCCTCAGCCAATGGCTTCATGTGCACCTACCCTCTCTACTATGCCCACTTTCTTGGGAGCTAATACAGGAGCAGAAGCCCGGCAGGAGGCAGAACCTAGACACTTAGATGAGTATTTTGCAGAGTATCAGACCTACGGGCAGGAGTTTAGGGAAGCTCTCCCATTCAGAGATTTTGTGTAGCTCCAGCTGGACAATAGACTTTGCGACCATCATAGAGGGCACCGACATTACCATGATGGAGATTCCCACCGTGCCTCTAGTATATTTCATTTGCCTACATTTGATGGATCGTCAAATAGTTCGACAAAGTCTTGGGTGGAGAAGCTGGTATTTATTTGCAGCTTAACCAGATGTCGGAGATGGAGGCCATCAAGGTGGGAACATTACATTTGGATGGTGAGGCCAAAGACTGGTGGTTCCATGGGATGGTGATACTCGGGCATTCCACAGTGATGACATATGCCGAGTTTACTAGGAGATTGATAGAGCATTTTGACCGGAGGAATCCGGAGTAGCATTTTGTTGAGTTGACAAAGCTCAAACAGACAGGAAACCCAGAGACATACATTGTAGATTTCTTGAGGGTTTTGGTGATGGTGCCAGATCTATCCGCAACATGGATGATCTATATGTTTGTGGAGGGATTGGCAGAGCCACTTCGAGGTCTAGTCAGATCCACTAGACCAGCTACACTCCAGGATGCTATTAGTAGGACCAGGGATTTGCAGGATGCATTGCCTAGGACGCGGACACCTTACCCCCAGAGACAGGGTATCTAGCCCAAGGGGAAGGATGTGAGGGTTCCTCCTCCAAAGGGAAATCCAGGACGAGCACAGGTCGATGATGAGGCTAGGAGGGAGTTGAGGAAGAAGCGACTATGCTTCACTTATCAGGAGCCGTGGGCACCAGGGCATAGGTGTGCTTCTGGCAATGCACACTTCATTTAGGTCTTCTCCGATGAGAGCGGGGAAGAGAATGAGGAGGATGATGAGGAGGTAGGAGATGGTCAGATTGCCTAGGATCAGTTGCCACCTCCACCCCCAGGGACAGGAGGTGCAGCTTTTGCACCCACAGGAGGGGCCCTTGCAACTTTGCGAGGAGTTCCTAAGTATTTGATGTTGCGCGTACGTGGGACAGTACGTGGCCAGCGAGTATCAGTCTTGGTTGATAATGTAGCGAACCACAACTTTATTAATGTGTAGATGGTTGAGCGGAGGGGTATATCGACCAAGAGTTTTGATGGATTTTTAGTCTTGCTCCTAGGAGCCTAGATGATGCAGTGTGCCCATTATGTTCCAGAGTTAGAAATGACGATGGGTACTTACACCATGACTGATCACTTTTTCGTGGTCAACATACCAGATACTAATGTGGTCCTGGATGTCCAGTGGCTGATTACACTCGGGAAGGTCACTACGGATTGGGAGGCGTTAGAGATGGAGTGGGATGACAAGAAGATCGGGAATCATGAGAAGATCCACGGGATGCATACTCACCCACCTCATATAGTGTCGGCACACTAGATGGAGGCAGACTTCCGGAAGGGAAACATAGAGTGGAAGGTTGAGTTGCGGGAATCAGAGGCAGAGACCACTGGTCGAGCAGTTCATCCAAAGATACAGGCTATCCTTGACAGGCATGAGGTAGTGTTTGGGGCTATACCACCAAGTCGACCACCAGATAGAGGGTTTGAGCATACCATCCAGCTGGATCATGGTATCCAGGCGGTGATCGCTACACCCTATAGGCATCCCAAAGACTATCGGGATGAGATTGAGCAAGCCATCCATGAGTTGTTGGATCTTGGACACATTAGACCAAGCATGAGTCCTTTTGCTTCTTCTGTAGTGCTGGTGAAGAAGAAGGACAGCACTTTGAGGATGTGTATTGACTACAGGGCCCTAAACAAGAAAACGCTGAAGAACAGGTAGCCTATAGCCAGGATCGATGAGCTGATGGATGAGCTGAGAGGAGCTAAGTTCTTCTCAAAGATTGATTTGAGATCAGGGTACCATCAGATTCGCGTGAGGGAACAGGACATTCCCAAGACCGCCTTCAGGTGTCAGTATGGGCACTTTGAGTTTTTGGTTATGCCTTTTGGGCTGACCAATGCACCAGCCACCTTTCAGTCTTGCATGAACCATATCTTCCACAGTCATCTGAGGAAGTTTGTATTGGTTTTCTTTGATGACATACTCATATATAGCAGGAAGTGGGAGGAGCATCTCCAACATATAGAGGTAGCACTACGCATCTTGGAAGAGCAACAGTTCTATGCTAAGCTCTTCAAGTGTGAGTTTGGGATGACAGAGATGATGTATTTGAGTCACATCATTGGAGTGGATGGAGTGAGGGTCCACGAGGAGAATATTAGAGCCATCAGAGATTGGCTAGAGACGAAGAATGTGACGGAACTTCGAGGGTTCATTCGGATATGTGCCTATTACAAGAAGTTCATCAAAGGTTTCTCACAGCTTGCTGCACCCCTTACAGATTTGACGAAGAAAGGGGCATTCGGTTGGACAGATACAACATAGAAAGCCTTTGATAGGCTCAAGGAGGTGATGAGTAGCTGCCCGGTGCTTGTGTTGCCAGATTTTACGCAGCCATTTGTCTTGGAGAGTGATGCATCGGGAGATGGGATCGGCGCAGTATTGATGCAGGGGGGACACCCTATAGCTTTTGAGAGCCGAAAACTCCTTCCGCACGAGAGTTTGTATCCTATTTTCGACAAGGAGATGTTGGGCATCATGCATGCCTTGGCCAAATTCCGGCAGTATCTGGTAGGGAACAGATTCAGGGTGAGGACTGACCACAATAGCCTCAGGTTCTTTTTGGAGCAGAAGCAGCTACAGGAGAGGCAGTAGAAGTGGATCAGTAAGATCCAAGCATATGACTTTGACATTGAGTATGTCAAGGGTAAGAATAACGTGGTATCAGATGCCCTTTCATGTAGACCAGCCACGTTATTTCTTATGAGCTTGGATGTAGATTGGAGAGCTTGAATTTTAGTTGAGTACTCCAAGGACAGGTTTGCATGTGAGGTGTTGGACGAATAGGTGGCGGATGACCGATACAGGGTGGTCGATGAGATCATTTATTACAGGAACAGGATCTTCTTGACTGAGGGATCTCAGCTTAAGAAGAAGATACTCTAGGCATCACATGATTCTCCATTAGTAGGCCATCAGGGGTTTACCAAAACCTACAGGGCTATCCGAGAGAGGTTCTCATGGAAGGGCCTCAAGGAGGACGTACTCCAGCACATCAGAGAGTGCGATGTTTGTCAGAGGAACAAGGGCGAGATGAACCACCCCATAAGGTTGTTGCAGCCTCTTCCCATTCCGGAGGGGAAATGGGAGAGCATATCGATGGATTTCATCACAGGGTTTCTCATGGTGCAGGGCAAGGATTGTATCTTTGTCGTCGTTGATCGACTGACAAAGTATGCGCACTTTTTTGCCATATCCACGCATTACACAACAGCACATGTGGCCGAGTTGTTCTTCTGGGAGATTTTCAGGTTGCATGGTCTTCCTAAGACCATCATCAGTGACAGGGATAGTCACTTCATGGGCGGATTTTGGCAAGAGGTTTTCCGGCTAGTGGGGATAGAGTTGACACCGAGTACCAATTACCACCCACATATGGATAGACAAACGGAGATAGTTAACAAGTGGCTAGAGGGCTACTTGCGTAACTATGTTAGTGGGCAGCAACGAGCTTGGTTGAGATGGTTGCATTTGGGGGAGTACTGCTACAACTCGACACATCACATGTCTATTGGTATGTCACCATTTTACGCTTTGTATGGGTACCATCCTTTATCATTTGCTGATGTGATGTTCGGTGCGAGTAAGGCTATTAGAGCCAAGATGTGGATCCAAGAGATTCAGGATATCCTCCAAGCTCTCAAGGACAACATGGTTACAACACAGAACTAGCAGAAAATGTATGCCGACAAAGGTCGGGTGGAGCTACAGTTTGAGGTAGGGGACTTGGTCTACCTACGCTTCCAGCCATACCGACAATCATCGATGAAGCAGAAGGGAGATGAGAAGCTAAAGCCGCGTTTCTACGGGCCATACAGTGTGATACGCAGGATTGGGCATGTTGCGTATGAGTTGGAGCTTCCCCAAGGCAGCAAGATCCACAACATTTTCCATGTATCATGCCTGAAGAAGGTGCTGGGACAACAGGTGACAGTGACGGAGGAGCTACCGCCTACAGATGATGAGGGGCACTTGGTGTTGCAGTTGGAGGCCATTATTGATACCAGGAAGAGGCGGTTACGGAACAGGACGGTCTGGGAATTCTTGGTGAGGTGGAAGAATTTGCCGGATGAGGATGCCACTTGGGAGAGCTAGAAGATCTTGCAGCATCCATCACTTCAGTTGCTTGAGGGCAAGCAACATTTTGCTAGGGGGGACTATAATATTCCTAATTAGCGATAGCTAATTGGAATATTAGACTTTGTATAGTTTTGTCGTCTATGGTTTGTAAATAAATAAAAAGTGAGTAAAAAGGGTCTAACTCACTTAAGTAGAATAAGAAATCTGCCTAGTAGCACAACGTTGTGACTCAAAGGGGGGGTCAAGGGGGCCAAATACCACGTAGAGGAGGGGGGCCTATGTGCACTCTAGAAGCTTCTGCACAGATAAGGATGAGGATGTGGAGGAGAGAGATTACAACGGGTTTTGGAGGGAAGCCAATGTTACAAAAGATGGAGGAGCCTCCTCATTTGGATCATTCTTGAGTTGTTGATTTTGGAGTGAGATTTTTGTCTTCTTGAGCACACTGGCTATTTAGACTGTCTGCAGCACTGTTTAGTGCACCGAGTGTCTTCGTGTGGAGATCTCACCCTTAGCCCCGGGACCTCAAGTGCCTGCTCAGAAAAGGTTTTTTTTTCAGTATTTTTGTGAATCGTTTCAGTGTTTGGGTTGTTGTGGAGCTGGATCTTATAGAGACTACGCAGTCACTAGGAGAGAGGACATAGTCCATTGAGGAGGAGCTTCGGATTAGGGTTTCTGCAAGTGATTTTGCTAGGATTTTGAGCAGAGGGTCAGCCTGTGCCCGTCAGAGGTTTTTTGGCGGAGTTTCTGGTAGTATTCCAGCTGTTTCTATCTAGCCAATGTGTTGTACATTGGAGACCAGCGTAATTCACTAGGGAGGCAGTTTCTGGTGGTTTCTGGGGTTGGCCATTCTTGGGATGGTTTTTGGATCTTGTCTGGGTTGTTGAGGAGAGGAGATTTGCCGATTCTCATCTCATTCCGGCAAGGGGATCGGCCCCTAATCTTTATTCAATTCCAGCAGTAGCAGCTACATGGCATTTTTCCAGCAGCTGGGACACATTTCATAGCGGAGCCATTTCTTGTCTTTTCTAAGAGTGTTCTCTCACTTTCCTTGTGCAAGATTAACTTCTTGTACTTCATTAAATTTCTCAAATTAATAAAATGGCTCAACATTTCCTCTCTATGTGTTCTGGTTGAGTTGCCGTAGTTGTCGTTGTTGCCGTAGTTCCTGCATTCTCTTTCTATTGTATGTCTATTATTATTTTTTAGCATTCTAGTTCTATACCACTTGGTGTGTTTATCTTTCACTCTTAGATAGAGTCTGAAAACGGCCAGGTAGCCTCTGGTTCTCGTCCTCTTTTTAGAGGTGAAATATCCAGTAAATGCCCTCCCAGTCTATCTCTGGTTGGATTTTGCCGTGTTTTAGAGATATCCCCAAAATGGGATATTACATAATTGCAGAGGGTAGAAAGGGCTCTGAGAGAAGTGAAAGCCAGGAATAAATTCCACACAGCAGCCCAAGAGACAGTGCTTGTCGAGGGAGGTGCGAGAGCTGGGGACCTCAGCCTCCAGGGAGTAGCCAAACCCAACAGGCGGAAACATAATCGACATGGAAACCACTAGACGAAGCTGAGGCCGAACAGGGAACCCAAGTGCAGAGACGAAGAGAAGAAAAGATGAACCAGAGGGCGTCATTTTGAAATGCTTGTGGCCTCGACCGACGCAACGGCATAAATGCCATACAGGGTGACGACCTGGAGTATTAAAAGCTCGAGGGCACCTTAACTGAAGCCTGCGAGTGGCCATCACGTGCCATCCCACAAACTGATTGATGTATCTTCACACCTTGCCACCCGCATCCGAAGTAATGATTAATATATTTTAATTTTAAGTGTTTAACATTTTATATATTTGAAAAAATAAAGAAATTATTGTAATGTTTATATTATATTTTAATGTTTAATATAATATTATATAAATTTCAATAATATAATTATATTGATTAAGTTCAATCATAATGAAGAAAAGTAATCACATAAAAATAATATTTTTCACATAATTGAAAAAATAGCCACAAACAATGGTTATCATTTCATAAATAATAATAAAAAATAAAAAATCATATCATTTCATAATAATTATTATTTCATAATCAAATGAAATAGTTCTGCTTAGAACATAGAAAAAATTTAACCACAATTCATGAGTTTCTTTGGCTAGACACTTTACCTGCAAATATGCCGAAATTTATGATTAAGTTTAATCATTATCAAACAAAATATTGCCATAAAAAGAAAAATATCGACATAAAAATAATGATTTTGTAACAATTAAAAAAAAATAGCCAGCCACAAACAATACCTCTCATTTCAAATATTTGAAAATTAAATGGAATAGCCAGTCACGAGAAACTAATGGAGTGTGTTAATGTAATATAATTTCAGTTTAATGAAATGTGTTAATGTAATTTAATTTAGTTATTAGGGAAAGCAATTCGTCTCTGTTTAGAGAATAAAAACATAAAGAACGTCAAACCCTAAGTTTAGATTGCAATTTGGATGCAAAATGTATTGAATCTCTGCGGAGGCTTTAGTGAAAAGTTACCTCTAGAACGCAAGGATACCCCTTATCTATCATAGTGAAACCCTCCATATGGGTTTGGTTAGAAATAATTTAAATATCATTACAGCAATTAAACTCAATTCCACATTTCCTCTATAGGTAACTGAATTTCCAATTAGAATTCCAATCCGAAATTCTTTCACATTGACCTCCTGCCATGCAAGAGAAGGGTTGTTATTAGAAAAAAGAAAAAATCAACCAGAATTCAAGAGCTTCTTTTAGTGGGCACTTAAGGTAGAAAAATCTGTAGAAATTCATGATTAGGTTTAATCATAATCAAGCAAATATAAATTATATCATAATAATGTAAAAAAATCATATAATTTCATAAAGATTTAAAAATTTGTATATATTAATTATCATTAGATAATCAAATGAAATAGTTCCAGAATATTAATGAAAATTATAATTAAAAAAAATAACAAAAAATAATTATTATATTAAAGAAAACAAAATAATCACAACAACAAATAAGTACTATAGGAAAGAGAAAAAATAATCACAAAAAGTTAGTGATAATTATTTGACAATTAAAAAAAAACTAATCACAATTAAGCAAATATAAATCATATCATAATAATATAAATTTGTATATATTGATTATCATTAGATAATCAAATAAAATAGTTCCAGAAAATTAACTAAAATCGTCTCACAATTAAAACAAATACCAAGAAATAATTACTATACTAAAGAAGCAAAATAGTCACAAAAACTTGCACTTTAAAAAATAGCAACAATGACTATCATTTTACAATCAATACTATCTTTTCACAATCAAACAAAATAATCACGAAAAAGTAATAAATTATTTTAATATAATTTAATTTAAGGTTGATTTTATTTATATTACCGCAATAAATTCATCTCTGTTTACAGAAAAAAAATAATGACCGTGCAACCCTAGGTTTACATTGCAACTTTGATGTAAAATGTACTGACTCTTTGTGGAGCTTTTAGTGAAAAGTTACATCCAGCAGGCAAGGATAAGTGGTTATCCATGACAACAAAACCTTCGTATGGGTATGGTTAGAAATAATTACGCCGATAGGCGTAACCCTATCGGAAGGAGCATGTTTTGTGATTAGGTTAATTAATCTTTTCGATCTGATGGTCTAGATTGAAAGATGCTAGTATATTCTGGTCATCGCCACTAAATCAATGGATGAAATTCAAAAAAGTAACTTCCTTGCATATCTAAATTTACAAAACATGATTAAAAATTTACTATGCCATTTGTTGAATGACACCTATCAAATTAGGGTGAACTCTGCCACCACCACCTGCCAAGTATCATTTAAAAGAAACTGTTGAAATTCTCGAGTGCCAATACGTGGCCCCTCTTAATGGCTGCCCCTGATGATTCGGGCGCCAGATTGATATCGTGTTTACAAAGCAGTCGTTTGGAAAATGTGATCGACACAGCGGTTGAATGGTTGCATGGTTTGACAGGAGCGGTCCCATGGAACTTTTCGGTTTCACATCGTCTGCAAGAAAAAAACTATTAATTATTTCATAAAGCCATAATCAGGTTATGACGGATCTTGATGCTCCTGGAGGCGAGTATCTGCACTGGTATGTTATAGTCCGCCTGATATCTCAGCACAAATTTCAGATGAAATGTCACGCACAGTCCATTAATTTATTTCATATTAACGGTGTTAATTGCTCCGTTGTGCAGGTCAGTTGTTTATTTTATTTCCAGCACCGAACTTGACCCAGGTATCATGGTTGCGTTTCTTTCTTTGGCCTTCAAATTTATCGATAGATCAATTGTGCGTCTTATTGTTAACCGTCATGAATATGTTTGTTTCTTTATGCTGCAATATATTAGATTCGAGGCGAACGGAGCTGGCTGCCTATGAACCTCCAAGATCGGGTGCGTGCATGCTAGGTAATAATATTCGAACTGGAAAAAATGTTTCTTGACCTCTCTCTGATGTGGTTGCTGAAAATATTGAAATACAGTACGATATAATTTCTTGCATACTTGTGTTTGATGGGCTTATGCTGAATATATTAAAATACAGTGGCGATGTCTGTGAAATGTGTATTTATTTTACCAATGTTCCGAAATTAATTATATACAAATAAATAGACCAGATTCGTCGTGCACCTGTATTAAAAATATCTATCATTCTTAAGAATAGGCAACTTAAAAAATTATAATAAATTTAAAAGAATATCCTCTTGACGTTTCATAAGAGTGTGACACGTGTTCAGCTATACAAGGTGCTCTCAAAATGGAGATGAAGGTGTCGATTATGTTCTTCTGAGAAACGGTACAACTAGAAAAATGAGGAGTTTTTAATATGAGAAAATTTAAAATTGTACAAAATTTTAGGAGAAAAAATTTATATATATACATGTAACTTTATTATTCAAAATTACCATAAAGGATAAGTCGATATTATACTTCTTTTATACATAAGATAAAGACAATTTTACTAAAATTTAAAGTGTATGCTTGCATTCATCATATGATGTATTCATCTCTTTCGCATCACCTGTTGGTAATTTGCGCAAATTTAATTTAACAATGATTCTTCCACAGGTTTGTATTGTCAATATTATGTGAACGTTCTTTCCTTTCTAGGTTTAGAAATCACTGTTATCTGGCCATCACCGAAGAAGGGTATACTAGTTGCCTATTACGATAATAGTGCATCCTAGTTAAGTTTTACTTATTTTTATATATGTTTTTAATTAATTTCAGTGTGTTGTGTTTGTGTTTTGCTTTATGCATATTTAACCAAATAATATATATATATATATATATATATATACACGCCTATCGGGGTATATCAACCACATTAGTTTTTACTAATGTGGTTGTGCTAGTTTAAATATTATTACAACAACTAAACTCTATTTCCTATTTCCTTTGAAGTAACTGAATTTCAAATTAAAATTCGAATCCTAAATTAGCCACGGAACAGGTCGTCCTCCAGATAGAAATGGGTCTGGTTTGAAATAATTTAAATATCATTATAGCAACTAAACTCTATTCCCAATTTCCTCAACAGTAACCTTATTTCGAATTAGAATTCGAATTCTAAATTCTTTCACAATGACCTCATGCGAGAGCAGGGTTGTTATTAGAACCCAAAAAAAAAAAATAGCTTTGCATCAAGTGATTATTATCAATGTTCCAAAGAAAATTTAGATGTATCATTTCCTCTACGGTAACCTTGTTGTGTTACATGTCTTAATGTCGACCGTCAGCAACAAGGAAAACCATCGAACCACAGTCACTTCAATGCCCACTCCTTGTTGTGTTACCTGTTTTAATGTCGGCCGTCAGCAAGCAGAAGAACCATCGAACCAAAGTCCAGGACGGTAGCACGAGATATTCATCTCTGTTTACACAAAAAAAAATATGGCCGTCAAACCCTACGTTTAGATTGCAAATTTCATGTAAAATGTATTGAATATATGCGGAGTTTTTAGTGCAAACTTACCTCTTCCAGTACGCAAGGATATCGACTCATTCATGACTCCAAAATCCCCGTTGCAGATCAAGATCAAGATCTTCTGCGAGGAGGGAAAGATCCGGGAAAAATAAAAAGAAAGAAATTATTCTAGATCGTTCTTTTATATCGTTATTGATTTGGCTTTTTTTCTATCTTACGATAAACGGCTCGGCTTTTGGCTCGGCTCGGCTCATAATTTTTAAAGTCAAACAGAAATTAATGTTAAATTAGTCGCCAGTTTAATGCGATATACACTGCCTCCTACGAGTATAAGAAATTGAAGTAAAAATGTATAAATTGAAATTTAATATTTAATATTTAATATTTAATATGTTAAATTTGATATAAATTAGCTTGGATGTTTCATCTTAATTGTGTCTATTATTGACAATAATAATAATAATAATATGTTTTAAATATTATCTTGGATAGCATATGTAATATTACTTTTGTTAATCTTGACTGAATACACATTGGAAAGTGTCAAAACCAATGTCAAAATACTTTGGATGAATGAAAGTAATGAAATGTGGGGGTATTTTTTTATACCAATGAATGTATTTTTTAAGGGTTATAATTATTTTGAAATAATAAGTTACTAAATTCAAAATAATTAAAATTATTATATATAATTTTAACAAAATAAATTATTCATATTAATATAATTTATAATTAATTAGTACTTGGTAAATTATTAATTAATATTCTTTTTTAATCAATTTATTAATTATTATTAAAATTTAAATGTTTATATTTTTAGGGTTTTAGTGTTTATGGTCAATTATGGCCAACCATGACCAATCATATTTCATAAAATCTATAATAGTCAAACCATAGTCAACCTTGTCCAAAAGTCACATTTGACAAGATTGTCTCAATATGAAAATCAACCATTGTGCACCATTGCATTTTTAGCAAACATAATCTCCATATGAAAAAAGATCATGATCAACCATGATCCAAGTCTCTTTGTGAGAAAGATTGTTTCAATATAAAAATCAACCATGACCAACCTTTTATATGAATTAAAAAAAACGTATTTAATGTGGAAAAACTAATCCTAATTATGTAATACCTTCATGACCAACCACCAACCATTTATATGAAATAAAAAATTCCATTTACTGTAAAAAAACAAATCCAAATTATATAATACCTATACCTATACTTGAAAGCACATATGACATACAATAATTTACAATGTGCAATATGACGGACTAACTCAAAGGCTGAGGGATTGGAGAAAATTTCTAGACACATTCTCCAGAAAAAAAAGAATGTGTAAAACAATATAAAATTAACATTGAGAATCAATTCCCAGATGCGGATTATAGAACATGATAATAAGAGGGGCCACTTGGATGCAAGGTGGAAGGGTACTTGTCCTCCCCATGCACACACACATGGCCGCCCAAGCTAATTAAATGTTGGAGCCAAAGGCATTTACTTGCCACCCTCGCCAGTCTCCTATTGACGTCCTCCACTTTAATCAATGTCCGCTGCACATTATCTTCGACTGTCCGACCTTGGCCACCTCCCATGGCCCTTAAATCTGTCACTCCTACTCCTTCTACTGCCATTCGACTCTCCCTTCAGCGCTGCATAGATGCTCTTGGTGTCTGCGCCATGACTTGGCTTCTCTGCTCCGTTCCTTGCCCCTTTGTTAGCTTTTCCTTGGACCTAAGTTCCCCAGCTGCTCCCTTGGAAGCTCCTTCAACTCGGTATTTGTCTCAAGCCCATTCCCACTCCTCCGCCATGCCCAAATGACATCGCATGAGGTGCCACAGAGCAGGGGGGCGTGATCTTCCCTCGAGACCTCCCACCTCGTGCTCTATGGGCAGAACGGTGAGTTTCTTTATTGATTGGGTAGAGCCAGAAATCCTCGACCCCATCAATCTCTCTGCCTGCGAGTCTCTCCACCTTCTGGATTCTCGTTTTGAACCCTCTAGCTCTAGCCTCCGCCCCAAAAAAATACCCTGAAAGTCCACCATTTATCCCACTCCTACCTTCTCCCTGGGCAAGATGAAGCTTTGCCGGTGCAGAGCGCTTCAAGCAGCGACAAAGATAGCTTGAGCTCGAACAAGGGAGGAACCTATGCGGGTGCTGATACTCATGCGACCTCCGCCATTTCACCTGATGACCACATGCTACTTCTTCCACTGTCAACAACCCATGTGTCCAAGAAGGAGGATGACAAGTCAAATTATGCATGCAGAATTGTGGAAGAGCCACTCCTACCTCTAGAAAAGAATGACAACTCTCCATTTGCTTAATTTTTTGGTACTTATCTCTTTTTCCAGTCATCTTAAGGGCAGGGTAAATTTTAACGATGGATGTTTATCTTAAAGTTTAGAAACCTTGGCGAATCTTAGTAGTTCCCAATACGTAAATTGTAAAATTTTTGATGTTATTTTTGTAAAACTATTTAGTTTCCTAATCATTTTATATTAGTATATATAAAATTTTGGCAATTTTAGGGAAAAATATTCTTATACTATAAAAATTGGGCGAATCAATTTAAAAAAAAAAAGGAAAATGGCGAATCTTTTTTTTGGAAAACGCATGGAAAATTAACCCACAAATCTTAGCCCCTAAAATTTTCTCTGCTTAAGAAAAAGGAAGATTTTATGTAAAATAAAATTAAAATTTTAATTTACACAAGATCAATGATTAATATATTTTAATTTTAAATTTTCAACCTGTTATGAATTTTCCAAAAAAGAAAATTATAATGTTTATATTATATTTTGTTATTTAATTATATTATTCAAAACTATATTGTATTATATTATACTCATGAATTTTAATTTATTTGATGATTAAATTTATTTTCATTTATCATTTCACAGTAACTAAAAAAAAAAAAAATAGGTAATATAATAGGTAATAAATAATTAATAAAGAAATAAATAATAATAATAATAATAAAAATAAAATAAAAAGGTTTATATGTATATTATTAAATAATTAAGCTATTAAATTAAATAAATAGAACTAGGCGCTATGATTTTATTAAATGATTAAGTAAATAATTAAATTAATTAAAATAGAACTAGTTGTTATCCTAACGACAAGTTTAGCCATTTTTGCATCTATTTAAACTCAACGTTCGGATCTGATCTCTCACCTCTAGTCCTGATGATGAACGACACTGGTTAGTTTGAAACGCGTCGACAATGTTCATTTGAATTTGATTATTACTGAAAGAATACTACATAAAAATATTTTACTATTTCATAATCAAATGAAATAGTTCTTCTTATAGCAAATAGAAATTTCAACCCCAATTCAAGAGTTTCTTTCTTTTAGGAGGCACTTTAGTTACAAATATGTCGAAATTTATCATTAATTTTAATCATAATCAAACAAAATAATGACATAAAAATAATAATTTTCTCACAATTAAAAAATAAAAAAACCACAAACAATACCTGTCATTTCAGTTATTTGACAATTAACAGGAATAACTAGAAATGACATTGTCATTTCACAATCAAACAAAATGTTGAACACCTAATCCTCTATGGGTAGGTGTGGAAGGTGAAGATTCACAAAGGAGTCCAAGTGACCTTGGAAGATGAATCCAAGAGTCACATTATTGTGTTATAAATGTACATCTATGTGTAATAAAGATGCAATGAATGCCTATCTTTCTATGTGTGTGTTTATTTTTCCTCATACACCATGTGTGTGTTTAACATGGTATCAGAGCTGATACGTTCATAACCAGATCAACCTTGAGTGAACCATTTGTTTTTTGTGGCCTGAGTAAATCTGCAAAAATTCTGGTCATTTTTGCAGCATTCAGCGATTTTCTGCTGCAGTGATTTTTGTAGCATTCATCAATCTTTTGCAGCATTCAAAAATTAGTTTTGAGAAGAGTAGTGTTGTGCATGTTAAACTCTGCAGTTTTCCTCACTGCTCCTTCCATTCTGCAATTCTTAAAAAAAAAAAAAAAAAAAATCTGTTTTTTTTCTGCAAATTCTGCCTACTTTTATTTCTGCACATTGGAGAGCTCCTGGAAAGAAAAATATTGTTTGCTACTGTTTAAAGTGGGTCTCTGAATTTTTTTTTGGTTTTTACTAAAAATTTCTGCAAATAATTCTACACATTTCTGCAAATTGTTCTGCAAATCCTATAATTCTACTGTTTCTACAATTGCCCTCAATTATACACATTCTGCTGTATATTTGTGAAATTCTACAAAATTCTCTAGTTCTCTTCTGTGAAGATATTTTACTGCTTAAAATTTTGCAAATGCCCTCTGCAGTTCTCTACTGTATTCTACTGCTTATTAATAAAAAATAAATAAATAAAATAAAAATTTTGGGCCTCTCGGCCCTTGGCCCTTATGCAGCCCCCTCACTGTACAGCTACTCGTCCCTAACGGCCACTCCCACTCTGCGTTCCCTCCTCCCTTCCCTCACAATCCACAGCCCCCTTGCATTGTCTACTGCACTCCTCTCACAACTGCACCCTCACCTCAACACTCTTCCCCTCATGACCTCACCTCACAGTCTCACCTCACCATATGCTATTCCCCACCCCTCTTTGCACACGATCCCCTCCTATGCTACGCCATACCCTTCGAACCCCCTTACAATACTCCTTCGGCCCTCACCTCACAGATCTGCGCTCACAATACTCCCCGAGCCCTCACCTTACCGCTCATCCCTAACACGTGCATTTCACACTTGGCGCCCACCCCTCACCTGCTCTGCAATCCACCCTTCCCCAACCCCTCGCACAATGCTCCCCTCCCAACCCTTGGCCATCCGCCCTTACACTCCCCCAACCCACCCCTTTCCCAACTCTCTACCTATCCCTTCTTCACACTCAACCCGCTCCCCCTCGCTTCCCCTATCCGCACACTCTTTGCACAATACTCCCCAACGCCATCCCAATGCCCTCATCTTCATGCCCTCAAGCTCGGCCTTCGGCCTTCCCACCTCTCCACAACCAGTCCCCTTCCCTCTCCACCCACGCAGTCTCTGCGTTTATTTTCGACCTTTTTAATTTTTATTTTTTACAGTAAATATCTTCCCAACAAATCATTTATTTCTAATTTTTTTTTTCAATTTTAACCTTCCCCAGAAATTCCTTCCTCAATTTCACCTCCCACAGTTAAATCCTCCCCCATATAAAACCCTCCCCAGTAAACACCTCCCCCACATAATACCTTTGTTTTTCCCTAATTAAAAAAAGGAAAAAAGAAAAAAGAAACAAACAACAGAAGAAGAGAGAGAGAGAGGAGATGGTAAATGGATAGATGGATTGTCTACATAGTGGAAAGTGAAGTTTGTGACCAATATTTATGTCATGGGTGGAAGGATGAAGCTTGTGAAAATATTTTTGATGAAATTGTTGGTGTAAAACAACTCTTTAAAGAAGAGAGAAATCATCTGCATTAAAGGGTTATTGCACAGTAGTTTTTGCTGCACATTTACAAAAATATTTTGCGGTGACATTGTATTGTACTCACATTGTGAGTGGATATTTCTTCTTCATTCATAGTTGCAATCAACGTTTGAAGTGTAACTTTGAGTTTTTGAGAAATTGTTGAATAATTCTATGATGTGAGTCATTGTTGTTTGCCGGTTAGATAGCCAAGTCTATACCTAGAGGTCCTCCATAATTTGAGTATCACAGTTTGTCCTTTGGAAATTCCATAATTGGAAGTTCTATGAAGTCATTTGTATTTTTTGAAATAAATTTGAATCACATTGTAAATGGGTGCATTATCAGTTGAAGCCGACACCCTTTATTTTTTGAGCCTGAGTTGTTGACAAAAATGGCTAAAATAAATGATGCATTAGAGTTGTTGAACAACTTCATTCATTCCAATGTTCATGATATGGTAAAAATGAGCAAGAATGCTCTTTGTAATATTCAAAGTTGTTTTCAATATGCACAAGACAAGATTGAGTTTTTGCAGTTGGAGTCTCAACTTTAGAAAGATAAACATTAGCAAAAGAGTCATCATTCTGAACCTGTTTCTGTTCAGAACAGAGAAGAACTCCCATCAGAAGCAAGAATATAAAGTTGCAGTTGGTTCACATTCAGTTCCTTGTACAAGAGCAGATTTACATGAAGATGCAGTAATTTAGTCTGCACTTCCCAAGCCCATCATCAGACCTTGGGAAGAGCTTGTCCACAACAAGCAAAGAACTAGTCTTGGATATGACAAGGAGTTGTCCTTTCATATTCCGGACTACTCCAAGCTGATCAAATTTCAGAGTGCCAAATTTCTTTATGAGAGTTCACCTGTAGTTGTTCCAGATCCTGCTCCACTTCCACAACAACAACAACATATTGTAAAATGCCAACACCATGATCGAGTTGGCCATATGAATGATCATTGTTTTGATCTTCATCCATGCAAGCACTGTGGTCGGCACACCCATTCTTCACAAAGATGCTTCAGAAACAAGCCTCTTGTAAGAACAAAGATTCATCTTGGATGGATCGCTTCTTGGCAATGGGAATAAGCAGCCAAAAATATTTTTAAGTCACATGTTAGAACTTTTTATCGAATATTAAGCAAACTTGCAGTTGATTTTTTGCCATCATCTCACCTTGTACCTGACAGGGGGAAAATGGTGGTTATCTACAACCTTCGACGCCACATCAAGCGAGCCTGAGCCACAATCTCTCATTCCATATTCAAAGTTGTAGCCAGAGACACGGCAATTCAAGCGAGCCTGAGCCACAATTCTTCATTCCAGATTCAGAGCGGTAGTCAGAGACACGGATGCCCATGAGCATGCCTTTGGTTAATGGACAACCTTAAACCATCCTTGTGAGGTTGATATTCTTCTTCTTTCGGAGCACTTCCTCTAGCAGAAGATTTCAGCTTCTTGCTAGTTTTGGTTGAGTTCCAGGAATTGCATCAATCATTCCAGTGTTGGTGTTCATCCTTAAACCATCACAGGTTGTAGACTTCCCTTATTTTAGGTTGAAGGTCTCCCTTTAAATATGAGGGAAAATTCCTCTAGCAGAATCCCTTAGATTCTTGCCATTTTTGGAAGAGTTCTGGGAACTGCAATAAGCGTTGCGTTCCATTGTTGGTGGTCATCCTTAAACCACCTCATACACCATGTGTGTGTTTAACACAAAATAGTCACGAAAAACTAATGAATTGTGCAAATGTAATTTAATTTAAGTTTAATTCAATTATTAGCGCAAGAAATTCATCTCTGTTTGAGACAAGAAGAAAAAAAACAAAAACATAATGATTGTTAAACCCTAGGTTTAGATTGCAACTTGGATGTAAGATGTACTGAATCTCTGTAGAGTTTTTAGTGAAAAGTTACCTCCAGCACCCAAGGATAGCAGCTTATCCATGATAGTGGGGCTGGGTAGAAATAATTTAAAAATCATTACATTAACTAAACTTGATTCCCAATTTCCTCTCCAATAACCGAATTTCAAATTAGAATTAGAATTTTAAATTCTTTCACAATTTAGGAAAAACAAAATCAACCAAAAATTAGGAGGTTTCTTTTAGTACCTTCTCTTTAGGTAGAAAAATATATCGAAATTTATGATTAGGTTTAATCATAATCAATAAAAAATAAATCATATCATAATAATTAAAAAAAATATCATATCATTATGGATGTAAAATGTATTGAATCTTTGTGGCGTTTACTGCAAAATTACCCCAGGAACCAAGGATAGCAGCTTATCCACTATAGCGAAACCCTCATAAGGGTATGGTTAGAAATAATTGAAATATCATTACAACAACTAGACTCGATTCCCAATTTCCTCTAAACTAACTGAATTTCAAATTAGAATTGGAATCTTTAATTCTTTGGAAATGAACATAATGCAAGAGCAAGGTTCTTCTTATAACCAAAAGTAACCGATTTTCGAATTAGAATTTGAATCATAAGTTATTTCACAATGACGTAATGCAAGAGCACAGGGTTCTTCTTAATAGAATTAGAATTTGAATCCTAAATTCTTTCCCAATGACATAATGCAAGAGCAGGGTTCTTTTTAGAACAAAAAAAATCAACATCAATTCAAGAGCTTCTTTCAGTAGAGGTACTTTAGCTGCAAATATGTCGAATGTTTATAAATAATATAGCAGTCTCAGTGCCAGAAGTTCAAACCTCCACGACTCGAGCCACGAAACACGTTGTCCTGCAGATAGAAATGTTTCTGGTTAGAAATCATTTAAATATCATTATAGCAACTAAACTCTATTCCCAATTTCCTCTACTATAACGTTATTTCAAATTAGAATTCAGATTCTAAATTCTTTCACAATGACCTCTTGCTAGAGCAGGCTTGTTCATAGAAAAAAAAAGCAACTAGAATTCATGAGTTTCTTTCGGTAGGCACTTTCGCTGCAAATATTCCCAAAGTTTATAAATAACCTACCAGTCTGAGTGCCACAAGTTAGAAACTCCACAATTCGACAATCTGAGTGCCACAAGTTAGCCTGCAGACAGAAATGGGTCTCGTTAGAAACCCCTATCTTCGCGTTAACTGACCAATATCAATGTTCCAAAGAAAATTTTGATGTATTACCTTGTTGTGCTACCTGTATTAATGTCGGTTGTCAGCAAGCAGAAGAACCATAAAATCGAATTCGAGGATGGTAGAGCAATAAATTCCTCTCAGTTTACACAACCAAACAAAAAAAAAAACATTATGCTCGTCAAACCCTACGTTTAGATTGCAACTTGCATGTAGAATGTATTGAATGTGTGCGGAGTTTTTAGTGCAAACTTACCTCCAGCATCAACGGCCTCTCATCCAGTACACCAAAACCCTCTTGCAGAGTAAGATTTTCTGCAGGGATGGAAAGAAATATTACTAGTTTTTAGTGTAAGCGACATATTGTTTTTCTTGTATTATGCTCTTTTGTTTTTTCTGTGAAGTCTTAAAATAAGCTTTCTTAGTTTGTATCTAAATAAATTATCTTCTTAGTTTCTCTACATATTTTTTGCTGAAGAAATTGTCAAAAAAAATAAACTCTTGATTAAATAAATTATCCAAAATAACAAACTCCTAGCTAAATAGACAAAAAGACAACAAATGAGTAATAAATCACCCTTCGCTGAATCTCAACTGAATAGATAAAGAGAAAACAAATGTGAATCTTGACAGACTAGCTAAAAAGAAAACAAATCAATAGTAAATCACCAGAATTGACTAGGTAGTTACCATTGTAACTCTTAGTTTCACCTCAAACGTTAGATGTAGTCATAATTCTGACGTGAATAGATCTTGCATCACGTGGCTTCGAGAAAGTTGTTAAGGGAGAGGCAGAATTTATGTAAAATAAAATTACGATTTTAATTTTCATGACATTTCGACATTAATATATTTTAATTCACCTCAACAGTCCGATGCAGTCCTAATTTTGATGTGATCAGATCTTGCAACACGTTGCTTCCAGAAAGTTCTTAAGGGATAGGAGAAATTTATGTGAAATAAAAGTAAAATTTTAATTTTCATGACATTTCTAGATTAATATATTTTAATTTGCTTCAACTATCCGATGTAATCCTAATTTCGATGCGGTCAGATCTTGCAACGCGTGGCTTCGAGAAAGTTCTTTAGATGTAGGAACTAAGTATATGTGAAATAAAATTTGAATGGAGTAGTCTATAATGCGACTTTTTGGAGAGGATTGGATGTTATCATGGATGATGATCATGCAATGGCATGGCAAATATTATGGTTTATCTGTGTTTCACGACAGTTACACTTTTCGGCGCCATTTACATATGGTGTGGTTCCCTAGGTCCAACAACGAACATGACCCGCCTTCACTGTCATGTCTACACGACTCAATTAAAGCATGAAAAAATACTAATATGGCTCAATTAAAACATTGGCAGATACTTTTGAGACGCTGCTGCACGTAGCTACATTTGAAATTTCAAATTCCAGTTTTGAGCGCCCTTTTATTTCAAATTTCAAATGGGCACCCCTCTATTTAAAATTTTAGTTTAATGTCCATGTCTGGGCCCGGGAGTTTGGCTTCCTATTGTATTTCCTTCCATGGCTTCTGGATAACCAGCTACTCTTTTTTTTTTGGTGCAGGTGCAGCTTTCTTAAGTTTTTGAAGCCATGGATGCAACTGTCAACGACTTCATCATTTCATGTTGGATGTGGAAAACAATGATGCTTTCCCTTAGGGTAATGCAATTGTAAAGCATAGCGCCCTCTTCAATCAAATTTTATCTCTCGGCCTGTCAATTAATACCTGGACGGAGGAACCATGACAGCTGAAGGAGGCCTTCAGCATGTTGGAAAAATATAGCGATAAGAAAATTAGTTTGTTGGATCTCCAAGATTTCTTCACTCGCTGCCGCTTCAGCGTTGGGAAGCTGCTGAGCAGAGAGGAAATGGAGGGCATGATAATTGTTGTCCACGCTGACAACAACGACTCTGAATTTTGAGGACTTTCACCAGATTTCTGTGAATTTTGAGGAGTTTCACTGGATTTAGTGGCTCATTAAGCAGAAAACCAATGCCAAGAAATAACATGCAAAGAAATAACATGTTCATCGTTCATGGCGGGATGTACATGACAAATGCAAAGAAATAACAAGTTCAGTTACATCCTCTGAGTAGAGGCATGATTTCGTAGAACTATTTGGCTATCCCCATCATGATTTTCATGACATTCTCTGGCACGCCATGGTTCACTATCTGATATTAACAAAAAATAGAGTCACTATCTGCTGATTCCAGCATCTCAACAGAGATGTATAGACTCTATGGTCTGCAAGTGTGACAGAAAATCAACCAAAAGTATCAGTATTTTAGGGAGGGGAGAATGGTTGGTTAGGGATTGAAGTGTGTCCCTGAAAGAAACCATCCTCTTCACATGCACGTCGGATTTCGTGGGCTAGTGTTTTTTTGTTAGGACCATCCAGGTCTTTTAGTTCTATTACAGGAATGCTCTCAGATTTAGATCTCGGACTTCTGTGGGCGTTCATGGGGAGGAAGGATATATCTGTCCTACACCTTTAGGTTGTTTCGTCCATTGGACATGAGGTTTTCAACAGCACTATTGAGCTGTTGTGTATGCGCATCCATTGCAGAAAACATGTTGCTCCAATTTGTGTGATCTGTATAATAAAATGGGGAATTGGGCAATCGATTAACCTTTGACCTGTTTGAGGATTAAGAGTTTCACCAAATCCATATTCAAGAAGCCATAAACATATCTTATCATTTACCGACTTCACCTGGACTAGTTCATATATTTTAATATAATCCTCTACCCATGCATTTTAATATAATCCACTAAAATTTAGCGCATCTTTGTATCTTTCTTTAGAATTAATTTTACCAACGAAATTTTTTTCCAGCAAATTTTATTTTCGTTCTCAATACGCTCCCTCTCCCCTTCCATTTACTTCTTTGCTCAGTTTCACAAAAAGGGCTTTACTTTCGAATCCTCTTCGACTCTCAAAAAACCGTCAAAAAAAATCATTTTATTAAATTTATTCCATCTATGGTAAGGTTGAAATAATTATCACATCAACAATAAAAAGAGATCACTTGATGACAAATTCCAATTAGTTTTTTTTAGTTGGGTGATCTCCATTAGTATATTGACCCGACCCGATTGTATAAAAATATTTTGAAATTTAATATAAAAATAATTTAATGAAATCATAAATCTAATTTAGGATAAATTAATTATTTTGCAATCTAATAAAATTTAGTTAATATTTAGACATATCTTAATTAATATTAAATATTAATTAGTATCTAATAAAAATATGGTTTATAGGATTTTAAGAAAGTATAAAATTTATTAAATTATTCATTATTTTGAATATGTGCTAGAAAAATAATATTGTAAGAAGTTCTTTAAGATTATTTACAAATATTTTGAAAAATAGATCAAATTTAAGTATAGGATGACAATTTTAATAAAAAGTATTTTTCACCTTCAACTTTCTTATTTCAAGGAAGAACAAGTTTTATTATAAAATTCATGAGAATTTGTTATTATTTTAACAATGTTCACTTTTTATCTTTGATTTTCAACCCTTTTAATGCAACACAAAACTAATTTCATTATAAAACTCATGAGAATTTATAGTTATTTTAACTATATTCATTTTCTTATTAATATTAATGGAACAAAAGTTTTTTATTTTTATTTTTGAAATTGAGATCCAATCACTCTTTACAATTTTTTTTATGTTTAATATTAAAATTGAAAATAGATATTCAACAATACTTTGTAATGTCTTTTTTTTTAATAGATATATTATTATTATTTATTTTATTTTATTTTTTAATTTAAATGAATAATAAAAATAAATTATAATTATTTCATATTATATTTTAATTAAAATACAATTATATATATATATATATATATATATATATATATATATATATATATATATATATATATATATATATATATACTCATTTTTAATAAGAAAATTTTGTTTTCCTTGATTTTAATAGTTTCTTGAGTTAGTTTAAGTGGTCTAGAGTTAGACTTGAATTTATTTAATACTGTTGTTAATTGTTGTTTATCATTATACATCTCTCTAGTTGAGAGATTTTTTATAATATAATATTTATATTATTCAAATCTATTAAGAACTTTTGTAATTGTTATTTTATTAAAACTAATATAGATCTATCCTCATTTTAATTTTGGATAAATCTCTCAAAATTCAAATTTAAAATGGATCTATGCCCATTGTGTGTGTGTGCATTCTTGATTAGAGTACAAGGAATTTAACATAGTTGGCACTGCTTGGCCTAAATCCATATTAACTTTGGATCTACCAAGCACCACCAGGGATTAATTCTCTTGAGGTACAAATCTCTTTTAGAATAAAAAGAGATTTATTCCTTCTGAGTGCTTGTTAGATTAGGAGTTAGATGGATCTAAGTTAGTTATTTAAATATTTATGATTGGAGTAGTCTATAATGCGACTTTTTGGAGAGGATTGGATGTTGCCATGGATGATGGGCATGTCAATGCATAGAAAATATTATGGTTTCTTGAGATTTCCCGACAACTACTTTTTCCTATTTCTTTCATGCGATGCATGTTTACATATATGGTGTCGTTCCCATGTCTAACAACAAACATGACCTGCCTTCATTTTCCTATCCAGAAAACTTAATTAAATCATGGAAAGATACGAGAATGACTCAATTAAAACATTGACAGATATGCATGTAGCACTATTTCAAATTTCAAATATCAGTTTTGAGCGCCCCTCTATTTCAAATTTGAAATTTTAGTTTTGCACCGAGAAAAACACTACATGAATTTCCATGCACGGGAGGTTGGCTTCCTTATGCATTTTTTCCATGTTCGTTGGATTACCAACTACTCTTTGTTTTTTTTTTTTGTGCAGACGTAGCTTTCTTAAGTTTTTGAAGCCATGGATGCAACTCTTAGGTGATTCATCATTTCATGTTGCATGTGGAAAACAATGACACTTTCCCTTGAAACATAGCGCCCTTTCAAGCATATTTTCGTTAAAGTCATGTTTGGGGATACACTAAGCAGTTGCCTCCATAGCTTATTTGCATTGAAATGATCTGATTTCAAGATGGACGTCCATTGTGATGCATACTATTGGACATTCAAAGGTTGATGAAAATCAGATTTGTTTGGAAGTTAGGGTTTGGTTGGTACATCTAGTTTTTTTCAGGCTTCTCCAATTCATGTGATGGAAAATGTAGGAAATGGGTTACATTTCCGGAGCTTTAAGTATTTCATTTTTCTCATTTTTGTAATGTTTCAGTAAAGTGTGTAACATTGTGATGGAATTTAATTTCCAATGACAGAATAATGCAAACGCTTGTCATGTGGGCACGATCCTTTACATTGAATGTAAGAATTGAAATATTATGATGCTAAGTTAACGATATGTTCATTGGAGGCTAACTTCGTGATCCTATGAACTTCAAAATTTGTTCACAGTGTGCATATTTGGTGGGTTTATAAGAGACAATATAGAATGCTTTAACCTTGTTAAATGTTACTACTTATAAAGTTCAATTTCTCTCCCTCAAGCTTTGGTAAATCGATAAGATTTGTAATATGAGAGATCAAATTTGTAATATGAGAGATTTCATTGAGTCATGAATCGAGTTATTGTCTTAAAGGAAAGTCATTGAGAATTCTGAGGAAAATTTATTTGAAGTTATTAAGAGAAAAGATAATTAATTTTATTTTAAATCAAAATAAGAACAAAAACAATTGGTAATAGCTTTAAAAAAATTTCTTATTTGAATTTATTAAGAGAAAAGATAATTAATTTTATTTTAAATCAAAATAAAAAAAAATGGATAATAGTATTAAAAAAATTTAGTTAAATTGATAATAATTTTTTTTTTAAATAAATTAAAATTAGGGTAATGAAATGGAAAATATTTTTAAAAAATATATAATATTTTAGATTTGAAGTTAAAATGATTATATGTGTGTGTGTGTGTGTGTGTGTGTGTGTGTGTGTGTGTGTGTGTGTGTGTGGTTATATATCTGTTAAACAAATTGAAATACCATATTTTTTCTTTCACGTTAGTTTGTTCAACTCGATCATGATATGGTGGCATTCTGTTTGCTTCCTCATGGTGCTAATTGACACAATTGTGAGAGCGAGTGACAACAAAATCAACTAATATCAAGATAGATTATCATGTAAATAGATTATAATGTAATCTAACGTCAATGTGGAGTGAGCTTTATGTGTTGCATCTGTGAAAGGGACCATTCATCTTGTTTGAATACTAGTACAATTTCTATGTTCTTCTCAACGGTTTATTATTCGAATAAGTGACATCTCCCATCATCAAGAATCAAATGTAGAATTCTACAGAAAATCACTCTGTCATACAACTTTGGATTTTCTTTTCCTTATTTTTGGTATCAATTGAATGATTGATGTATTGAATTTGGTTTCCATCGAGGACAAAGAATTTTTTGAGCAAAAGCGAAGGCTATAAAAAACCATCTTAAGTGGAGGCTTCGAGAAGATCTATGAAGAGAAAACATATCCCATGAAATAGATGAAATCCAAGCTCTCCAATGACTTGGGATTATTATATTAGTAGGTCCAACTTGGGTTTCAACTTTATTGATAAGAATTTGTCTGGCACCCAGCTTCATAAGCTTATAAATAAGTTCGTTTCTAATGAAGAACTGGTTTGAATTTTGAAAATACAGTTATGTTCACGCTTTTTGAAATGATTTGTTAAGGCTATAATGTATCACTTAGTTGAGTTATCCTGGAGATATTTGAAGCAATAGCTAAAGTTGGTTTCAAAAGAGCACAACACATGTTTACAATTTTTTTCATGTGCACAGGTTTATGTCTATTTGTATCCTTTACTGAGATCTAAAAGTCTCCACCAAGAATCAGTCTACACAATAAATCACCTAGAGTACCTTTCAATAGATTTGTGGACTTTAATCAGCTATATATAGTATATAATATCTTTATCCAGCCTCGTATCATCATCGCATTTGTTGTGAGCGTGTATAAATATGTAAAAGTATATGGATATGTTATATTTTCCAACATTGGAAAACATTGAGTAATAGAAGTGGGGAGTTGCAAGAATTTCTTCTAGAGTATTAAAAAGTCTCGCAATTGAATTTTCTCCATCTTCTCACCTTGTATCTAACAGGTGGGGAGTCAAGGGGGGGCAGGGAGGATTGATGGTCATCTACAAGTTCCAAATATAAATCAAGCGAGCCTAAGCCATATCCTAAACCTATTTCCTGATCCTTCAGCCAAAGATAGCCATATCCAGATTCAAAGTTGTAGCTAGAGACGAAGAATCTCATGAGCATGCCTTTGGTTGGTGGCCTCCTTTAAACCACTGCAGGTTAAGACCTCCCTCTTTGAGTTGAGGTTATCCAATTTTTCCATAGGTTGAAGACCTCCCTTTTCCAAATTGATGGTATCCCTCTTCAAAGAATTAAGGAGTACTTCATGTAGCATAAGAATTCAACTTCTTACCAGATTTGGAAGTGTTCTAGGAACTGCACAAAGCGTTCTAGGTTGAGACCCAAAGGTCTCCCTTTTCACAAAATTGGGAGAACTTCCTCTAGTAGAATACTTCAACTTCTTAATAGATTTGGAAGAGTTCTAGGAATTGCACTAAGGATTCCAATTTTGGTGGTCATCCTTAAACTGTCGTTGGTTGAAACCTCAAGTTCTCCCACATTATGTCATCATCTCAAAGAGAAAATTTAGCTTATTTTTGTCATTCATTATTGTATTTTTGTATTATATATCTCTTCTTAGACTCGTATATACCCCTTCAGATTAAGGAGGGAATGTTGGACACCTAATCTGCTAAGTGTTATGGTGTGGAAGTTGAACAATCATTGGGGTCCAAGGCACCTTCGAATATGAATCTAGGAGACATAACAATGTATTCTAAATGTATATATTCTGAATAATAAATGCAATTACTGTCTTATATTTTATATTTGTCTATTAGTTTTGTGTGCGTTTTAACAATCCTTATGTTGAATTCAATTTTTTTATTTGCATCATGAATCATGATAGATCTTGATTGTTTTCATTTGAAAGATTCTCACTTGCACTTTGATGACCATTTCGATTATTTGGCTTATTTTAATTTCATCTTGCATACATGTCATTAGTTTTTCATATTATTTTCCCAAACTCATTTGCACATTTGTGATATGGCTGTCTTATGTGATTTTGTGATTAGATTTGGATCAAGGACCTAAGTGATAGCTCAAATTTAAAAGTGTTCAGAATTATGTCGAACCTATGTGATCGGATAGATCTCATCTTCTTGATTCTGGCACCACAAATTGTTTGAAAAACCGACCCCGTATGAAGAAGTTATCGTGATTTGAAATATTCCAGTAAACTGCAATTTCTGGCTTTTGACCAAGTTTGACTAGGCCTTTGAATATTCAAAAAAGAGAATATTCCAAGGAATATTCTTGGAATATTCCTCAAAATATTCCCTAGAATATTCCTCCTGGGTGAATGGTAGGTTGACAAGTGTCATGGTTTGATTGGATATTGGATTGTACATGTTTTGATTGCCCAATGGGAGGTTCCACGTAGTAGGTCCGGAGGCCAGCACGTGAACCATGAACAGTCATGTAATTTTTTTTGGGGCAGCCGGGGGTCAAACCCTGGACCTCATGCCCACCAGGCTCGCGAGTTACCATTCGCCCTACCAATGGTTCCTAACCATATGAGTGCTCACCTTATATTTGAATTTGGTCAATTTGTTGTTTGTGGGTTCGGAGTGGCCAACCCCTCCCCACATGGCCTTCGGGTCGTGACGATGACCTAAGCGCTTCCTCGGGCGATTAAAAAAACCTCCTATCCACCAATTGTTTCAGAGTTGTTCACATACCATATTTTGTTCGCCGACTATTTGTTAACCCGACAGCTTAAAACCTTGTCACATGCAACCTTCACATTAAATGGTCTTCGCATGGCTAGTTAACCCCGACAGTTCTGTTTTGACAGTTAGGGAGGCTGCGGAGTTTTGGGCATGTGCCCATCCACTTATGGTTAGAATTTAATGCCACGATTAGAAGTGGTGGAAATTTTGGCCCGCCCACTTAATTTGCAGATTTTCCAAACATAACTGGAGTTAATTCCAGTTCCTCCACTTTTAGTGGAGCTTTTTATGAGTCACTGAAAAAATTGAGTTTAGGCTCTATCTTGAGCTATATTTGACCAATTTTGGAGTGCCAATAGTCAATTTCGACTATCTCAGACATTCCAAGCTCGTTGGTGAGGGTTTTAGAGCCATCAGAGGACACTGGAGCATGTTTTTGCTTCATAGAAGTTCTAGGGGCCACTAGGGCCACTAGGGACCAGCAACATTTTGAGGCCTAGCCAGTGCAGCTAGAGGCCTTATTTAGGAATCCAATAGTCAATTTTGTATGTTTCATAAATTTTGGAACTAATGGTGTGGTTTTTAGAGCCTTTAGTGGAATTTTGAAGGCCAATATGCTTCAGATAAGTTCCAGGGGCCACTAGGGCTAGTAAGTGCCAGGAGGAGAATGTGGCCTATCCAGGGCAACCAGTAACCATTCTTAGCAAACCAATAGTTATTTATGATTTTTTTGATACTTTTGAATCCATTGAAGGAGTTTTCAGAATCTTTTGAGGACTTCTAGAGGTCGATAACCCACAGAGAATTTTTCTTTGACCTAGAGCCAAGGGGTGCCACTAGGTGTTGGAGGTGAAACCAGAGCAACTGGAGGCCAATTTCTACAAGTGAATAGTCTATTATGACAATTTTGGACATTTTGAATCCAATGAAAGTATTTGCAGATAAATTTAAAGATCTCTAAAGGTCTAAGAGCCATAGGAAAGTTTTGGGCAGCCTAGGGCCATCAGTGGATGGAGGCCTAGATTGGGGAGCTAGTGCTCATTTTGAGAAAATGATTAGTCACTCTTGGAGGTATGATATGTTCTGGAGATAGTAGGTGAGGTTTCATGGAAATAAAAATAATTCTGAAGGAGTTAGTGTCATAGAAAATCTCAAGAGCACTGACATAAGGAATCAAGTCTAAGGAAGTGATTAGGAGATCATATTCATAGTTCAAAAATTCTAAAAAATGAAAGTGCTAAAAAAATTTTGGAACCTGAGCGACCGAAAAGGTCTTCTTGTTGCAATTTTGGCACCAGAAATGGTTCGCAAAATATAGGTCATATGCAGAAGTTATGAAGGTTTCAAAAGCCGAGTAAACTTAAAAAAAATGAGTTTGACCAAGTTTGACTTTATAAATTTGAAAAAATTAAAAGTGAATATTCCCAAAATATTCCTTAGAATATTCCTTGAAATATTCCCCAAAATATTCCATTCAAATGAATCAAATTCTGACATTTGGGAGCTTCTAATTAAATGGTGGTTTGACTTTGGGAAATTTTGGCCAATTAAGGGTTGCCATGTGGCAGGCACGGAGGCTGCCACGTGGCCCCATGTCGAGGAGGATTGGAATATTAAAATTTTTATGAGTCCACGGGTTTTGAACCCCGGACCTCACCTCTGCGGGGAGGAGCGTCCAACCAACTTGTCAACACCGTGTCACTTAACCATTACGGTTGATGCGTCTTATTTAAATCTGGTTGAACTTTGAGTTGGCGAGAAAGGGGCGTAGCCCCGTAGGGCCAGACCTCATATTACAAACATAATACAACCTACACTGTAGAACCAGGTGCTAACAACGGCAGAGATGGCAAAGGGGCCCAGCTCCATGGGGGATTCAATGCGGGAGAAATACCATAACACGTGGGTTCATATTGGGGTATGTATAATAAAGAAAGAATGACATAATATATTGGGGGATATAGAGGGGATAAAGGATTTTTATATTGGCAGGTATAAAAAATGGAGCTCAAATTTAATGAAAAATTATAAAGGGGTATAAAAAATGTTAATAAAAAAATTTATACCTACAATATATAGTGAAAGTAGGGGCTTTTTAAATTGAGAAGGTGTATTGGGTTTATATTGGTAGGGGGTAAAATAATGTGACCTTTTAGGGTATTTTTTAATATGTACTCAAATTAAGGGTATTGTTTAATATGCTATGATCGCACATGATATGTTAGAGGTTTATTTGTGTGACGCCCCTGTGGCCAGCCTTAAGGGCCAGTCCCCGCTTCATAAGACCTATCGCCCGTGACCAAGACTATACACTGACACTTATGGTGATGACAGGTTTATAACACCATGTGTTCAATAGTGTTTAAACGTTTATTGTGATGGTTTTGAAACTATTAAATTCACGGTTTTTTCCGACAGTTACGGCGGGGGTTCATGTGACCACCTCGCCCTGGAAATTAAATGTTATCCACTAACCGTCGGCGGATTTGGAGGACGTGACACTAAAATTGGGGGAAAACACCTAATTAACCTTAGTTAACTCAAGTTCTTCCACATTTCATGGATTTTTTAAGGGACACTAGGAAAATTCTTGTTTTTGCCATAACTCCTTGGATTTGCGACCAATTTTCATGCATGGACAGTTAATTTTGGGTATTCTCAACATTTTGAACACTTTGGAATAGGTTTCAGAGCCATCAGAGGTTATCGTCAGTAGGTTTAGCTTCGGGAAAGGTTAAGGAGCCACTAAGGCCATTAGGGTGTTTTCAGTGTATTGAGCATCCATTCTCTGTTTTCTGCAAATGAATAGTCATTCCTGACTAATTCAAGAATTATGAAGTTGTTTTTATAGATATCACATCCATTTGATGCTTTATTTCACATGTAGTTACCATTTTTTAGCTAATATATGAGGTACATGCCATTGGGAGCTGGACCGACAGATGTAGCCACCAAGGCCATTAGGGTGTTTTCAGTGTATTGAGCATCCATTCTCTATTTTTTGCAAATGAATAGTCATTCATGACTAATTCAAGAATTATGAGGTTGTTTTTATAGAGATCACATCCATTTGATGCTTTATTTCACATGAAGTTACCATTTTTTAGCTAATATATGAGGTACATGCCATTGGGAGCTAGACCAACAGATGTAGCCCAGGAGGGGTGAACTGCTTCATCAAATTTGCCAAGTAACGTTACATGTGATGTTTAATTCTTTGTTATTTAATGTTGTACAATGTTTTATAATCAATTTACATGCTTTAACCTCACACAGAAATATGTTTAACTAAGTTAAACCATTTGTTTCACCTGCAAACATCAGATAACCTTATGCACACATTTTAATTACTGTTTGGATACTTAGCAGAAAAAAACTAATACATTCCATTTAGATCAGGAAGCATAGATCTATTTTCAGAGTGATGACAACCATGACAAGGGTATGATGGTATTCTAAACCTAATGGTACAACCAAAATAACCATTGGAGTTAAGTATTTACTTGTAAAATAATATTTACTTCTGTGTTTTAACAATCCTTATGTTGAATGCAACCTTTTTATTTGCATCATGAATCATTGATCTTTATTTTTTTCATTTGAAAGATTCTCACTTGCACTTTGATAAGCGTTTTGATTATTTGGCTTATTTTAATTTCATCTTGCATACATGTCATTATTTTTTCATAATATTTTACCAAAATCATTTGCACATTTGTCATATGGCTATCTTATGTGAGTTTGTGATCAGATTTGGATCAAAGACCTAAGTGATAGCTCAAATTTCAAAGTGTTCGGAAGTGTGCTTTTTACCCTAATTTTAATTTCTTAAAAATATATATATATATATATTATCAATTTAACTAAACATTTTTTAAACTATTATCCATTTGTCTTTGTTTGGATTTAAAATAAAATTAATTATCTTTTCTCTTAATAACTTCAAATAAATTTTCCTTATAATTCTCAATGACTTCTATAAGACGATAACTCGATTAATGACTGAATTCCATCTCTCATATTACAAATCTAATAGATTTACCAAACCTTGAGGGAGAGAAATTGAATTTTATAAGTAGTAACATTTAACAATGTTAGAACATTTTATAATGTCTCTTATAAACCCACCAAATATGCACACTGTGAACAAATTTTAAAGTTCATAAGATCACGAAGTTAGCCTCCAATGAACATATCTTTAACTTAGCATCATAATATTTCAAGTCTTACATTCAATGTAAAGGATCGTGCCCACATGACAAGCGTTTGCATTATTCTGTCATTGGAAATTAAATTCCATCACAATATTATACACTTTAATGAAACATTACAAAAATGAGAAAAATGAAATACTTAAAGCTCCGGAAATGTAATCCATTTCCTACATTTTCCATCACATGAATTGGAGAAGCCTTAAAAAAAACTAGATGTACCAACCAAACCCTAATTTACAAACAGATCTGATTTTCATCGACCTTTGAATGTCCAATAATATGCATCACAATGGACGTCCATCTTAAAATCAGATCATTTCAATGCAAATAAGCTATGGAGGAAACTGCTTAGTGTATCCCCAAACACGAATTTAATGAAAATTTGATTGAAAGGGCACTATGTTTCACAATTTCATCATCGCCAAACACGAAACGAAGGTCGATGAAACAAAGAGACCGAAGTTACTCGAGGGAAAGTTTCATTGTTTTCCACATGCAACATGAAATGATGAATCACCTAACAGTTGCATCCATGGCTTCAAAAACTTGAGAAAGTTGTGCCTGCACAAAAAAAAAAAAAAAAAAAAAAAAAAAAAAAAAAAAAAAAAAGAAAAGAAAAGAGAAACGAAGAAGAAGCAATTGGTAATCCAACAGCCATGGAAGAAATGCACAAGGAAGCTAACCTCTCGGGAATGGACATTCATGTAGTGTTTTTCTCGGTGAAAAACTAAAATCTCAAATTTGAAATAGAGGGGCGCTCAAAACCGATATTTGAAATTTGAAATAGAACTACGTGCAGATCTGTCAATGTTTTAATTGATTCATTCTGGTATCTATCCATGATTTAATTGATTTGTCTGGACAGGACAGTGAAGGCGAGTCATGTTTGTTGTCAGACATGGGGAACGACACCATATATGTAAACAGACGTCGCACGAAAGAGCTAGGAAAAAGTAGCTGTTGGGAAATCCAGATAAACTGTAAGTATTTGCTATGCTATGGCATGCCCATCATCCATGGCTACATCCAATCCTCTCCAAAGAGTCGCATTACAGACTACTTCAATCATAAATATTTTAATAACTAGCTTAGATCCATCTAACTCTTAATCTAACAAGCACCGAGAGGGAATAAATCTCTTTTTATTCTAAAAGAGATTTACACCTCAAGAGAATTAACCCCTGGTGGTGCTTGGTAGATCCGGTGTTGATATGGATCTATGCCAAGTAGTGCCAACTATGTTAAATTCCTTGTATTCTAATCAAGGATTCACACACAATGACTTATAGGTCATCTTAAATTTGAATTTTAGAATTTATCCAAAATTAAAATGAAGATAGATCTATATTAGTTTTAATAAAATAACAATTACAAAAATTCTTATTAGATTTGAATAATATAAATATTATATTATAAAAAATCTCTCTCCTAGAGAGATGTACAATAATAAACCACAACTAACAACAATATTAAATAAATTCAAGTCTAACTCTAGAAACTATTAAAATTAAGAAAAAAAATCTTCTTATTAAAAATGATTAAAATATAATATGAAATAATTATAATTTATTTTTATCATTCATCTAATTAAAAATAATAATAATATATCTATTTAAAAAAAAAAAAACATTATAGTATATTGTTGAATATCTATTTTCAATTTTAATTTTAAACATAAAAAATATTGTAAAGAGTGGTTGGATCTCAATTTCAAAAATAAAATAAAAAAATAAAAATTGTTCCATTAATATTAATAAGAAAATAAATATAGTTAAAATAACTACAAATTCTCACGAGTTTTATAATGAAATTAGTTTTGTGTTGCATTAAAAGGGTTGAAAATGAAAAGTAGAAAATGAACATTGTTAAAATAATAACAAATTCTCATGAATTTTATAATGAAACTTGTTCTTCACTGAATAAAGAAAATTGAAAGTGAAAAATACTTTCTATTAAAATCATCATCATATACTTAATTTGATCCTTTTCAAATATTTAATAATAATCTTGGCACTTTCACCTAATGTATACAACATAAATAAAATAATGAATAATTTTGAATATTTTATACTTTCTTAAATCCTATAAACCCATATTTTTATTAGATACTAATTAATATTTAATATTAATTAAGATATGTCCTAAATATTAACTAAATTTTATTAAGTGCAAAATAATTAGTTATCCTAAATTAGATTTATGATTTAATTAAATTATTTTTATATTAAATTTCAAAATATTTTTATACAATCGGGTCAACATACTAATGGAGATCACCCATCTAAAACAAACTAAATTGTTTAATTGGAATCTTTCATCAAGTGATCTCTTTTTATTGTTGATGTGAGAATTACTTCAACCTTATAATAGATGGAATAAATTTAATAGAATGATTTTTTTCGATGGTTCTTTGAGAGTCGAAGAGGATTCAAAAGTGAAGCCTTTTTTTGTGAAACTGAGCAAAGAAGTAAATGGAAGGGGAGAGGGAGCATATTGAGAACGAAAATAAAATTTGCTGGAAAAAAAATTTCGTTGGTAAAATTAATTCTAAAGAAAGATAGCAAGATGCGCTAATTTTAGTGGATTATATTAAAATGCATGGGTAGAGGATTATATTAAAATATATGAGCTAGTCCAGATGAAGTCAGGTACAAGAGGGGATGAACAATAAGATATGTTTATGGCTTCTTGAATCCGGATTTTGTGAAACTCTTAATCCTCAAACTGGGCTACGGTTAATCGATTGCCCAATTCCCCATTTTATTATCCAGATCACACAAATTGGAGCAACATGTTTTATGCAATGGATGCGCAGACACAACAGCTCAGTAGTGTTGTTGAAAACCTCATGTCCAACGGACGAAACAACCTAAAGGTGTAGGACAGATATATCCTTCCTCCCCATGAAAGCCCACAGAAGTCTGAGATCTAAATCTGAGAGCATTCCTGTAATAGACCTAAAAGACTTGGATGGTCCTAACAGAAAAACACTAGTCCACGAAATCCGACGTGGATATGAAGAGGATGGTTTCTTTTAGGGACACGCTTCAATCCCTAACCAACCATTCTCCCTTCCCTAAAATATGAATACTTTTGGTTGATTTTTTGTCACACTTGCAGACCATAGAGTCTATACATCTCTATTGATATGTTGGAATCAGCAGATAGTGACTCTATTTTTTGTTAATATCAGATAGTGAACCATGGCGTGCCAGAGAATGTCATGAAAATCATGATGGGGATAGCCAAAGAGTTCTACGAAAGCATGCCTCTACTCAGAGGATGTAACTGAACGTGTTATTTCTTTGCATTTTTCATGTACATCCCGCCATGAACGATGAACATGTTATTTCTTTGCATGTTGTTTCTTGGCATTGGTTTTCTGCTTAATGAGCCACTAAATCCAGTGAAACTCCTCAAAATTCACAGAAATCTGGTGAAAGTCCTCCAAATTCACAGAGTCGCTATTGTCAACGTGGACAACAATTATCATGCCCTCCATTTCCTCTGCGCTCAGCAGCTTCCCGACGCTGAAGCGACAGCGAGTGAAGAAATCTTGGAGATCCAACAAACTGATTTTCTTATCGCTATATTTTTCCAACATGCTGAAGGCCTCCTTCAGCTTTCATGGTTCCTCCATCCAGGTATTAATTGACAGACCGAGAGATAAAATTTGATTAAAGAGGGCGCTATGCTTTACAATTGCATTACCGAGGGAAAACGTCATTTTTTTCCACATCCAACATGAAATGATGAAGTCGTTGATAGTTACATCCATGGCTTCAAAAACTTGAAAGTTGCACACCTCAAAAAAAAAAAATATCAGTTGGATTTATCCGGCCATGGAATTGATCGGTGGATATCGGTGGCAAATACACCTATTCCATTTTAGACCGACACCATCAATTCTTGCGGCTTTTCACATTCGACCTGACTTACTATTTTTGGCGAGGTTTCGGGGGAGAAATGATCCGGGTGGATATGGCTTGGGGTGGCCACCACCTATTCCGCCAGACACGAGCGTACCATCAATTCTTGTGACTTTTCACATTCGGCACAACTTACTATTTTTAGCAGTTTTTCGGGTCCTGAACTTCCGGAGCCGTTTTGAGGCCCTAAACGACATTTTTTGGGAAAACGAAGAGCAACATGGGTCCATGGACCGATGTTGCTCGTTCAAAAATTGAATTCCTCGGATAGATCTTTCTAACGAGCTATTGAACGCGTCAAACGGAGATCGGGTGCCAAAGTTATGCCCCCGGAAGTTGAACCACCAATTTACCCAAACGGGCGCCCACATTTTTGGCGCCTCATCTCCTACGGTTAGGTTTTTGGACGTTTCAGATTCTACATTGTTTCTCAACAATAAATAGGCCCTCGAGCCTCATTATGGAGTTTCAGAGGTACGTAGCCACCACATCTCTTCTCGGAGATTCGCTACCAGCACCCTAGCTATTTTATTTTCATTATGTCTGTAAGCATATTTTTGTTATTTGATATTAATGAAATGACGCATTATTTCCGCTGCATCTCTATGTTTATGGTTATTTCTGTATTCTGTTGCGTTCCTGCATAAATCCGGAGCAGGAATGAAATACAACAGGAAGCCAAACTCTCGGGCCCAGACATGGACATTAAACTAAAATTTGAAAGAGAGGGGCGCCCATTTGAAATTTGAAATAAAAGGACGCTCAAAACTGGAATTTGAAATTTCAAATTTCAAATGTAGATACGTGCAGCAGCGTCTCCAAAGTATCTGCCAATGTTTTAATTGAGCCATATCAGTATTTGTTCATGCTTTAATTGAGTCGTGTAGACATGACAGTGAAGGCCGGTCATGTTTGTTGTCAGACTTAGGGAACCACACTATATATGTAAACGGCGCCGGAAAGAGTAACTGCCATGAAATCCAGATAAACCATAATATTTGCCATGCCATCGCATGATCATCATCCATGATAACATCCAATCCTCTCCAAAAAGTCGCATTATAGACTACTCCAATTTGAATTTAAATTTTCATACGAAAGAAGTTTCTGTGAAATAAAATTTTAATTTTAATTTTCATAACATTTCCAGATTAATATATTTTAATTTTAAGTGTTAAACGTTTTATATCTTTATTTTTTTTATTTTAATGTATATATTATATTTTAGTGTTTAATATAATATAAGTATAGTTATGTTTTTTAATTTAATTTATGATTAATTTTAATCATAATTAAAAATAATAATCAAAGAAAAATAATAATTTTTTCACAATTAAAAATATGAATTAAATTTTTTTTTATCATTTCATAATAATTAAAATTATAAATAATAATTATCATTTCATAATTATAATTATACTTATAGTTTTTTATTTTTAATTCATTATTATTAAAGAAATCTTGGAAATCTTAATGAAATCAATTAGGTAAGCTAATATGTTATAAGAGAATGTTCCTTAGTGGATGAGAATGGTTTATCTCTTACTGCAATATATTCTTCTTGATGTGAGGGCGTAACAATATAGGACTAAGTTAGCATTCTTTGTATGTAAAATTATTCTTGGTATATAAAATTATATGTAATGGCCTAATAATATAGGACTAAGTTAGCATTCTTCGTACAAAAATTATTCTTTGTATATAAAATTATATTTAGGTTAGTAAATTGTTTTATAAATAAGAAATTGAAGTAAAAATCCATAAATTGAAATTAAAAATTTAATATGTTCAATTTGACATAAATTAGTTGGGATGCTACATCTTAATTGTGGTTATTATTGATATAATTAAATGTTCTAAATATTATCTTGGATACCATGTATAAAATTACTTTAGCTAATCTTGAGGGAATACACATTATGCACATTGGAGGGTGTTAAAATGTTTTGGATGAATATAACTAATGAAATGTAGGGGTGTTATTTTATATCAATGAACCTATTTTTTAAAGGTTATAATTATTTTGAAATAATAAGTTAATCAAAATCATGATTTTTAAAATTTAAAATATTTTTTAAAAAAATATATAAATGAAATCATGAATTTATTATATATAATTTTAACAAAATAAATAATTCACTTTAACATAAATTTTAATTAATTATTACTTAGTGAATTATTAATTCATATTTTTTAATAAATCATTTATAAAATATTTTTATGGTTTAAGTGTTCTTATTCGTAGGGTTTAAGTGTTTATGGTCATTCACCGCCAACCATGATCAACCATGTTTCATAAAGTCTATAATGGTCAAACCATGGTCAACCATTGTCCAACGTCACATTCTGACAAAGATTTTCTCAATATGAAAATCAACCATGGTCCACTATCGCATTTTTTGCAAATATTGTCTCCATATGAAAAAGGATCATGGTCAAACATGATCAACCATTTTTGAACATCGCTTTGCGATAAGGATTGTTTCAATATGAAAATCAACCATGACTAACAATTTATATGAAGTAAAAAAAAATATGATTTTATGTGAAAAAAGTCTGGAATATTCTGAAAATGATTGCGGGCATTGATGTTCGCGGCTTGAATCAATATCCATGGATATAAATATTAAATGTTCAGGTTATCTTTCTTTACGCACACTTGAAGAAAAACTCCTTATATTGGGTTCGTGTGAAGTGTAGTTAAAGCTGTATGAGTTGGTGACTCGATTGTGCGAAACAACAATTGTTGATGGACTGTTCGTGGTTGAAGACTCACACTTCTATGTAGAAATGAACGAATATCTTGATGATTTGATTGAAAATGAAAAAAAAAAATTCGCTTATTATAAATGCATATTCTATTATTGATAGGCCTCCACTATGTGTGGATATATTGAATTAATCTGTGAGTCTTCAACATGTTTGTTTTTCGATATTTTTGAATATGATATATATGTTAAATGTTTTTAAAATATTTTATAATATCATTGTAATTCATATTTTGAAGTTATATTGAGGAAATAACTACGCTAAATTTGGATATTTTTGCTTGACATTAGTCTTCTTCATCCATATTTTCAAAATTTTGGAATAGATTTTGTATTTCTTTGTTTTTTGAAAGTTATAGAAATGGAAATTTTTTCCTAATTATTCAAAAGAAAGGTTTTGTTGGCATGAATGGACAATTTGCGAAACTTCTTATTGTATCAGTTGAAAGCCTTGGGAGTATTTAGTTTTGTACATCTTGATATATAATTTGATTTTATGACCTCTTGATTTATTTTTAAGGATATTATTATTCGATGTGTTCGAAGTATAATTTTCAAAGTATTTGTTGTGTGTGTGTATGCTTGAAATTTGAAGGCGTATTTGTTACTAATTTCATTTTTACATTTATGGAATGTTAGGAGTTGCAACTTTTTGGGGAATAAATAGTAGGTATTATCCTCCAAGGTAACTAGGAAAGTACTTTTGAACTAAGTTTAATTTTATCATAGAAAAGTTGAGCGAACAAAGAAGTGAAAGTGGTGGGAAAAGACCTCACTTTGCTGGTGCATGGAAATGATCAAATGAATTCCGACGACAATGGTATCAACAATATAAGGATGCCATTAGAGCACAAAGAAGAGTAGTGTACAAATAAAAAAAATAGCTTTAGCAAATGAAGAAGAAGGAAGAACTATAAATCGTAACTACGAAAACACGAGTTGTACTAACTTTTGTCTTATTTGGGAACATTGTGGTTGAAAAGAGAGTTTCCATATGAACAACGATTCTCTTTTGTGTGAAAACAATGAAAGAAATGAAATTTTAGGAGATTATGAGAATGATCCATGTGAACAATTTCTTGAGATGGGTAAAAATTTGAAGACTGTGCTGGTGAACATGGTTAGGGATTTTCTTCTAACAACTATATAGTTAATATGGTTAGGACTCCTGAATATGTACGTAATATATTTGTTGCAACAACGAAGGTAGTTCAAGTTCTTTTCTTTTCCATTCTTTTGTTGTTGTTGATGTGAAGTTTTTAGTTTTCTATTTTTTTTCCCTAAAAAACATTAACAATAAAGTGAGAAATATTACCTCCAAATGAGAACTCGAAAAAAAAACCATAAAAAAAGCATGAAAAATAGCCTGAAAATGAAGTGTTTTTGTGGAATAACCTTTATTTTTTTCTGGGTAAATTTTCAACATTTTTTAAAAATGGAAGTAAAAGGAATATTTTTTGGCAAAAAACACCCAGAATATGAAAAGTACTGATGCTGAAATAACGTTGTCAATTTTTGATGTGCAAAAACACCCTGAAAATGAAAAGTGTTGATGCTGGAATAACGTTTCCAATTTTTTGTGTGCAAAAAACCCTAAAAACGGAAAGTGTTGATGTTGGAATAACATCACCAATTTTTTGTGTGCAAAAACACCCTAAAAACGAAAAATGTTGATGCTGGAATAACGTCTTTTTTTTCGAGGTAAGTTGTCAACATAGTTTAAAAATAAAGTTAAAGATAAAATATCATGACTCTGAAATTTTTTAAAATTTTAATGATAGACATGACATTAAATATAAAATATCAAAACCCTTAAAATTCTAATGATTTTTAGGCATGGTATTAAAGATAAGATATGATGTCTCTAAAAAGCCTTAAAATTCCAAGAATGTCATTAAATATAAAATATCACCTCTATGAAAATCCTTAAAATTTCAAGGATGCCATTAAATATAAAATATCGCCTCTATGAAAATCCTTAAAATTCTAATAATTTTCAACCATGGAAATTTGTCTAAATATTTTATTTTTAAATAATTTTAAGATTTTGAAATTTACATATTGTTTTTAAAAACTATATTCCATTATTAAGAAATATATATTTTTTAATTTTATTTTCATATATAATAATACTAATAATAATTTAATATTTTTTTTTGTAAACTTGACCGTGCTTTCTCTATTCATTATCTATAAGGAAGGTTACAAAAAATATGTTCTTGGTGACCTCCACCTGCCCGTCGAAAACTAGGTCTGTTGGCCACTGGTGCATCATATGCCATTCAAAACTTATAGGTTTTGAGAATGTTGGACCACTTTTTTGACGCTATATTTTGAACTATCATACTACATAAACAATTGATAATGTAAATGCTATCCGAAATATTAAAATAAAAAATTACAAGAGGAGCCTACAAATTTGCAGACAATCAGACATCTCATGAGTCTACCAATGTCAGGTCCTTCACACGTGACCCTGGTGTTTCTTGCTCTGTATGCTCTGCAACAACTTCTCCATTCGTCCAAACCTGACATTCTGATGAAAAAACTGAAATTGAATTGATTGAATTTCTTTTTCAATTAATGTGACATTTAGCTCGTCTTCCTAGTTATGCCCATGCCCTTGTAGATTAGGCTCTTCTCGCAGTTGGTGGTTTTCAGCCATGGCTCTGGCAAGTAAACTTTTCATTATCCAGTACGTCTGGATGACCTGTAACAATAGGGTGATGGATACATTGCTTTATAAAATTTAAATGGACAAAAGTACTACAGAGATGTTAATATTGAGCAAGTACTACAGAGATGTTAATATTGGACAGATATTACTATGATAAGAGAAAACGTGTGATGGATGCATTGCTTTATAAAATTTAAATGGATAAGTACTAGAGAGATATGAATATTGAACTGGATTTAGTTGTTGCTCTCCCGGAAATACCTACTGATGTTTCTAGAAGGTTACAATATGTTGATAGTGATGTTGATGAATAACTACAAAGGATTCCGATATTGAAAGAGATAGGGCTAGGTATTTTTATTGTCTCCCATCATCCTTTCTTTCTCACTTCCCTAATGAATTCAGGGAAGATGATAGAATAACAATATTTATTGGGAATGGAAATATCTCATTTTTCGAACTAATATATTGGCCAGATATTGGTAAATCTCCAATTAATGAATATAACACTCAAGGTTTTCTATATATGGCATTCCCCACTTTATTTCATATAGCGTTGACTGGTTACATCCTCGTATTTGCAATGTTGAGATGGATGAATATGGTTTGTATATATTTAAATTTTATAATAAAAGATTTGGAACCAATCCTCAATTTTTATATTTCTTATTGAATATGATCATTTTCCACTGTAGTCAGGGAACATCTTTCTTTTTGAAGAAACATTTTCACGAAAATGCGCCTACAACTATTCGAGAGATGCATCAGCAAATTTTTGATCTGCCAAAGAATAAGTTTCATGTTAAATTAATGAATTTGGATATCATCTTAGGGGTAGGAGGGCTTATTGGACAAACTGTCACTCTGAACTCACTGACATGATCAACTAGTTGAGTTTCCATACTTTGATTTTTACATTGAGTGCAACTAACACAAAGTGGCCTTATTTGCATAATGTTATGCCTTCCAACTTGCATTGTCATTGAGAAAGTGAGCATGCAAAAAAAATTCAAAATTTTATTAAGTACCCACATATATTTGCTATGTACATGCACCAAATATTCAATATCTTATGTGACATAGTTTTGTAGAGACATGTTGGTGCTAAAGAATTTTGGTATAGATTTTGTTTTCATTCCTTTTCAAATTATTTTTTAATGATTTAAAGCAAAATGTATGTTCTTATGATTGGTTAATATATGTTAATTTCATATTTTGAATTTTTTCAGGTATGAGTGGCAGTATAGAGGTTCTGTTCACATCCATGGATTTTTGTTGTTTCCTAAAGTAATGGATATGGAAAATTTGGATTGGTCTAATGGCATTGTTTTCAATGCAACAAAGTGCTACTTTGAAAAGTATGTTAATGCCCAGAATCCGCGTGACATACATCATCAAAATTTCATGATCCATCAAACTGTAAATGAGGATTCATGTCATTTACATATTGAGAAAATTATTTCTTACAACTCGAAGAAGATTATAAGAATTTAGTGAATTGTTACCAAAAGTCATACAAAATGCAATGTTGATTGTTATTTACCTAAAAAAGTTTTTGTGCTTTCATGTTGCTATGAATCTCCATGGGAGGTTCATGTGGATTTAATATTGTACATCAATAAAAAAATGGGAAAAAGGTATGAACCGACATGAAACGATGATCGTTTAAATGTTCACAATGTTGATGTTTTGACAATCTGGCGAGAAAATGTTGATTGTCATCCAGTTATTTCCTAACATCATGTTTTGAAGTATATCAAAAAATATGCTTTGAAGGTAGAGGGAAGATCATAAATTTATCACAAAATATTGACCAGAGTTACTAGTGGGAGTGGGTATGAAGCTCCTATATTATCTTTGTATATAAGGTTCCTTACAAAAACACTTTTTGAGCATGACATTGGAGCTCAAGAAACCTTCCATTTGCTGCTAAAGTTGCCTCTTGTATTCCGTAGTTGCAGATTTTTCCCATTAAATGTTGGGAACAAAGTTTACCAAATGGTTTCGTCACATTATGATGAAGTTTTGTGTGGAAAAAAATTCATTGAGGTTGATCAAACATGTTTTTTGAGAACATTCGTGCTTGATAGAAATGACAAGATCTTGGAGCTTTTATGTGAAGCATAGGCAGGAGCCATGGAGGCCACGAGATAACCATGATATCGTTTGTGTTTGGACATGGTTTTATGTTGTTCCTCATGAAGGGTTGGAAGAGTTCGAAATATCTTTTTGGAGTGAGATGCTTTTATACAAGACGTTTCGTGACATTGTCTTAGATATCCAATTGTTAACTTAAAATATTGTTCATAATTGGAGGAATTTGAGATATCACGCGATATGAAGGCGATGAAGAGGATGTTGAGATGCTCATATATGAAGAAAATGTTGATAAATATTTATAAGAGTGGCATGTTTCTTCATGGTTAGTTCGTCCAAGTTGTGTAAACATTTAAAACCTTGATAATCTTGATAAACGATGGCCTCAAATGATTTTTTATAATAAGGGATCAATTTTTTAAAAGATGCAAAGTCTGCAGGTGTTGTAAATCATGGATTCCTTAAGGACACATATTTGTCTAAGGTGTAGAATTAGTAGTCATAAACAACACTTTTTACTTGAGATGAACCTGGAAACCACTTTTGATGATCAAGTGAGACAATTCAATATTGAAAAATGGTTAGAAACAACTATGAGAGGAGAAATAAATATGCACCAAACTTGTGTGGAAGGAAACATTCTCATCTTTAAATGTACACTTTGCATCATTTTTCCACTTTTTGGGAATAAAGTCTACCTTCTAAGGCATAAAAAAGCCTTTTTTGTTTATTTATAGGCCCTTTCCTCATGAAATACATAACAAGTCTTGCATAATATTGTGTTAAATAATGGAAATATCCTACTTTCTACATTAAGAGTTCACCATGGTACCTGTGAGTAGTGAATTAATGTTGGTATGTCAGCTAAAAGAATGATTTAATCAATGCTCAACAAAAGATCCACTTATCTCCTATCAAATAGTGTAAAGTTGTTATCTCAATGACTACCTTTATTGATATATCTAATTCATAACTATGCTTTAAACTAGTTCATCCAATAGTAAGATATTGACATTTTCATTTTGGAAAAAAACTTTGAATAAATTTGAATAAACTTTGAATAATTTAAGTTGTTATCTCAATGAATAGCTTTATCGATATATCTATTTCATAGCTATTCTTTAAACTAGTTCATCCAATAATAAAATTTTGACTTTTTCATTTTGGAAAAAAAACTTTGAATAACTTTGAATAAACTTTGAATAATTTTTTTAAAATTCTAACTATGAATTGGTGTTAGAGTTACGATACATTAGTTTTTTTTTTTTTTTTTATAATATAATAATAATAATAATAATAATAATTATTTTATTTATAAATTTTTAATATATTTTTTATTTTTTATTTCTCATTTATAATGTTTTTTCTTTAAAATTTTAATGTTTGAACTTTTAATTTAAGTTCTTAATTTTTTTTAAAGTTCTAACCCTTACGACACATTATTATTTTTTCATTTTTAAATTTTAATATAATTTAGCTTTTTAATTTTTATTTATAAAATTTTAATATATTTTATTTTATAATTTTCTGTTTTAAGTTTTAATAATTTTTTTTTTTTTTTTAAGTTTTAATCAGTTTAAAATATAGTCTCATATATTTTTGTCGTGACCTTTTAAAAGCTTTATCCAGCTTTAAATTTTAATATAGTTTCATATATTTTGGCGTGACTTTTTTTGTCGTGACCTTTTAAAAGTTTTAACAAACTTTAAATTTTAATATAGTCCCATATTTTTTTGTCGTGACTTTTAGTTATTGCTTTTAATTTTTTTATTTTTTTTTGTCTTTTATAATTTTTGGTTTTTAAATTTTAAATTATTCTTGTTTTGTTTTTAATTTTTAAATAATTTAACTTGTTTTAATTTTTAATTAAAACTTTTTTCTAAGTTTTAACTAGTTTTAAATTTTAATATAGTATCATATTCTTATTTTAATTTTTTTTTTAATTTTATTTTTACAGTTTAATATAGTTTCATATCTTTTTCCCGTCATTTTTAAAGTTTTAATGTATTTAAGTTTTTTAATTTTAATGTTTTAATATATTCTAAAAGGTTTAACCAGTTTAAGATTTTAATATAATCTCATATTTTTTTTGTCGTGACATTTTGTTATTGTTTTTAGTGTTTTATAATTTTTGGTTTTATCTGAATAAATTATCCAAAAGAAACAAACTCTTAATAAATAGATAAAAAAATCTGGTTTTCTCTACCAACTTTTTACTGAATAAATTATCCGAAAGAAACATACTCTTAACTAAATAAAAAAAAAAAAAAAACAAACGAGTAGTAAGTCACCAAAATGGACCCAGGCGATTACCATTGTAACCCTTAGTTTCACTTCAACCGTCAGATGCAGTCCTAATTCCGATGTGGACAGATCTTGTAAAACGTGGCTTAGAGAGAGTTGGTATGAGAGAGGCGAAATTTATGTAAAATAAAATTACAATTTTAATTTTCATGACATTTCTAGATTAATATATTTTAATTCACCTCAACGATCTGATGCAGTCCTAATTCCGATACGGTCATCTTGCAACAGGTGCTTGGAGACAGTTTTCAAGGGAGAGGCGAAATTTATGTGAAATAAAATTTTAATTTTAATTTTCATGACATTTCGAGATTAATATATTTTAATTCGCCTCGACTGTCCGATGCGGTCAGATCGTGCAACACGTGGATTCGAGAAAGTTCTTAAGGGAGAAACGGCGTTTATGGGAAATAAAATTTTAATTTTAATCTTCATGACAATTCGAGATTAATATATTTTAATTTTAAGAGTTGAACGTCTATTTGTTTAATTTTTTTATTTTAATGTATATATAATATTTTGGTTTTTAATATAATATAATATAATTTTTATTAATATAATTATAGTTGTGATTTTTGATTTAATTTATGATTAACTTTAATAAAATAATGAAACAAAAATAATATGTTTTTCACAATTAAAAAATATTAATTAAAAAAATCATATTATTTCATAATATTTAAAATTATAAATAATAATTATAATTTCATAATTAAATAATTAAAATTAAAATTATAATATTTTTATTTCTAATTCCCCGGATGCGGGTGATCAAACAAATGACTAGAAGGATGGGACAGGGGTGTGACGAAGCGGGTCGACACCTGCCCACCCCGAACGAAAAGGTAAATACGTAGCCGCCCAACGGATCTCAGCATTTACAGCCCGCACAGTTCACAGGATTGTGGTCTAGAGGTTCGGCCTTCCGCATTATGACTATCGTGCAGGGTTCTGACCTCGCATGCCTCGGCATGCTGGAGCACTCAGCTCTTTTCAATGCTCATGATCGAACGGAGGATCCTCGTAGCAGGAGCAGGAATGATAAAGGGCAACTTGGCGTTCATTTTTCCTTGCAACTTAGGCAGTCACACTGGCCCCTTCTCAATTCTATTTATGGTTTCAAAATCGTTTACCAGCAGGTGGATGTCTATTCTACTTTGCAGCTTATTGAATGTGACGGAGAGAGGAATGGGCGTTGGAAGACTGGTTGTGGTCCTACTGCAAGGGCGTTGAGGGATATTTCGACTTTATTTGCAAGTGCCTTAGGCCCCCTGCGGCATTTGGACAATCCAAAATTTGTGTTCGCTCCTCCTACTCTTGGTTCCAATATGTCGAGGTTGAGACACAGAATGAGAAGCCGCAAAGGCGGCTACAGGGGTCGCTCCTCCACCCGACCCTCTAGCCCGTCCTCTGCTTCTCCTGCTACTTCGAGAGGTCGTGTGGGCGGCCACTATCCTCGTACGCGCAGTGGGAGATGGAGTTCCTTGGATACTCGTCACAGGGGCTCCCACACTCCCTGTCCTCCTGCTTCTGTTCCTCCTCCCACCAATGGTTCTGCTCGGTTCATCTTCATTAGTGCTTTGAATCGCCCGAGAATCACGGCCATCTTCACTGTAGTTTTTCATGAGACCACCCAAATGGAGGACACCACTTCTCCCGTGATGGACACAGGTGTGGAATTCGCCCAAACTTTGTTCCCTCATGATGGGGCTGACAGTGCGACAAGGCAGCCTTTGGAAGCTCCAGCACGTAGCATCTCGGAGGTGGAGATGGCGCAGGCTGACCTTGGCCCATCAGTCTCAGAAGAAGCTTTAGCCTCGGACCTACGCGCTTCAGGTTGGTGTCGCATCGTGGCAGAAAATCTTGATGAATAGTCAGTATTCTGTGGTTTTTTTCTCTGTATCCGTGGCTCATTCTATTGAGTTGGTGTCTGTTAACTCGGTTAAGTGGAATTCCAGTTTGTTTTGTTCTTTTTTTACTTTAATCTCCCCTGCGTGGGTTTTGGCAAACTGTCAGACTAGTTTCCCTGTTACAGGGCAGTCTCCTCTTATGTTTCTCCTGCTATCTCTGCTTCTTTCTGGAGTAGGTGTCTTGATTGTGATCACTATGTAATTTTACTCCTCTGTTAATCGAATTAAGCTTACTTAGAAAAAATATATATATATATTTCTAATTCATTACTATTAAGGAAATCCTATTGAAATCAATTAAGTAAGCGAATTTGTTGTAAGAATGTTTCTTAATTGTTGAGGATGATTTCCCTTATAGTGCAATATATTCTTAGTGGTGTGAGGATATTTCATTAGGTAAACTAATATGTTATAGGAATGTTTCTTAGTTGTTGAGGATGGTTTATTTCTTAGTGCAATATATACTTAGTGGTGTGAGTGGTGTGAGGGTGAAATAATATTGGAAGAAGATTGCATTCTTTATATATAAAATTATATGTAGTTTAGAAAATTGTTTATATATAAGAAATTGATGTAAAAATGCATAAATTGAAATTAAAAATTTAATATGATAAATTTGACATAAATTAGTTGGGATGCTACGTTTTAATTATGGCTATTATTGACAATAATAAGATGTGCTAAATATTATCTTGGATACCATGTGTAATGCTACTTTTGCTAATCTTGAGCGAATGCACATTATGCACATTGGAAGGTGTCAAAATGTTTTGGATGAATGAAAGTAAAGAATGTAGGGGTGCTATTTTATACCAGTGAACCTATGTTTTAAGGGTTCTAATTATTTTGAAATAATAAGTTAATCAAAATCATGATTTTTAAGATTTAAAATAATTCTAAAAAAATATAAATCAAATCATGAATTTATTATATATAATTTTAACAAAATAAATCATTCATTTTAATATAAATTTTAATTAATTATTACTTAGTAATTTATTAATTAACATTTATTATTAAATTATTTATTAATTATTTTTAGAGTTTAAGTGTTCATACTTGTACGGTTTAAGTCTTTATGGTCAATCATCACAACCATGATCAACCATGTTTCATAAAGTCTATAATGGTTAAACCATGGTCAACCATTGTCCAACGTCACATTCTAACAAAGATTGTCTCAATATGAAAATCAACCATGGTCCACTGTAGCATTTTTGGCAAAGATTATCTCCATATGGAAAAGAATCATGGTCAAGCATGATCAAGCATTGTCCAACATCATTTTGCGACAAGGATTTTTTCAATATGACAATGAACCATGACCAACAATTTATATGAAGTAAAAAAATAAATTGATTTAATGTGAAAAAAAAGTCCTAATTATGTAATACCTATCCTTGAAAGCACATGTGACATGCAATAATTTACAGTGCGCAATATGACCTACTAACTTGAAAAGGCTTCAGATTGGTGAAAATTTCGAGACACATTCTCCAAAAAGCACAAAATAAGAGATGCGTAAAACAACATAAATTTAACATTCAGAAGCAAAAAAACTTTTGAAATAATTTTACATTAGCCATCATTCTACAAAGCATATTACTATCAGCAAAAAAAAATCATATACAACAACTTATTCAATCGAATTAGATTTCCTATCTTCCATTATATCATATATTCGACCATTTCCAATTGTGAGACACATTCTCCATACAAGACCATTTAAATATAAATAGAATAATCCATATTATAGTAGTTAATAATCATTGGTATCTATTTTAGTGCTTAATTGTCATAAGAATTCAAATTTTATAATTTTGAATTTTAGTTTTTATGAATTTCAAATTTTAGTGGTTAATTGTGTTAAAATTTGAAATTTGAAATTTTAGTGGTTATTAGAGAAATTTCAAATTTTTACCAGAATGTGCTTTTCCAAATTATGAAGTTTAAACTTACACTATTTTATTTATTTATTGTAATATTGAAGTCTCTAACAACTGAATAATGACCAATATGTGAATATGGATTTTTTTCACAATCGATTTTGACATTAAAATAGTTAATGCATGTTGTGGCCATCGTCATTGATATGTTTTTTTTTTTTAATTTGCAGTAGAGAATGGGAGTTTTCATTTTTTCTTAGAAAAAATTGGTGGTTTTGGTATTGATGTTGCAATTTGGAACTCCCCCCCTTTCAGATTATTGAGATTATTGAGATTTTGTTTCACTGACTTCCTTTATTGGTCTTGATAAAATTTAGGTATGATTGTAGAGAATGGTGTTTTCTTTATGAAATACCCGCTTCTCCTCGCGAGTTGCAATTGATGCGGTGAGAAAGAGTTAGGATTTATTTCTTTCCTGGGTTGTTTTTCCCATGATTTCTTCATAGCATCATACCTTAACAATAGAGTTGCTTGTCTACCATGGTTTTTTCTTTTCTTCATTCTCGATACACAATTTAATTTATAGTGGGATAAATGATTTTGTTTAGCACACGTCGAAGTTATTTTCATACAAAAAATAATTTTGTTTTCCACCCTTTTACGAAATCGTTTAGAAATCCTGGTGTTCTTAGTCTTGGGGAGAAAGGATGCTTCTCTTGGTTGAAAAAATGCAGTCCACAAAAATATGAATGGGTGTTATTGAAACATGTTTCTAAAACATGGATTCACATTTTGTCATTTGCAGTAGTGTTGACAAGGTTTGGAGGAGGACGAAACTTCCATATGGTGGTGTAACACCACTAAAGGAGGCTATCTTCTTTAAATAAAAAATTTATTAGGTATATCAAGACAAATGTTATGAAGACTACCCTACTTATGGTTACACTACTACTGTTTGGATTTGAATAGAAACAAATGAGGTTATTCATTTGTTCCCATAGTTGACATATAGTGTATGTCATTAGGGTTATACATGCATCAACTTGTTTGTGTTATTAATAATGGTTCAAATTTTGTTTAGTCGGTTGAATAGATAGAGAACTTTGAATTTGGTCGACTCTCGAAAGAGAAAAGTCTGGAATATTTTGAAGATGATTGGGGGTACAGATGGTTGTTTCTTGGATAAATCTCTATGGATATAAATAGTAAATTTTAAGGTTACCTTCCTTTACGCAAAGCTGAAGAAAAAGTCGTTATGCTGAGTTGGTCCAAAGTGCAGTTAAAGGTGTATGATTTGGTGACTCGATTGTGCGAAACATCAATTGTTGATGGATTGTCAGTGGCTGAATATTCATGCTTCTATGTATAAATGGCTGAATATAATGATGATTTGATTGAAAATGGAAATGTTTTTTCGCATATTGCAAATTCATATTCTATTATTGACATACCTCCACTACTTATGCATATATTGAATTAACCTTTGAGGCTTCAAAAAGTTTGTTTTTAGGTATTTCTAAACATAATATATATGTTAAATTTTTTTAAACATTTTTTTAAGATCATTGTAATTCATGTTTTGAAGTTATATTTCGGACCTAGATAATTTGGATATGTTTGTTGGAGATTAGTCTTCTTTGTCCATATTTTCAAAAATTTGGAATAGAATTTGTATTGATTTGTTTTTTTGAGAGTTGTAGAAATGGAAAGGTTTTCTTATCTATTCAGAAGGAAGGTTTTGTTGGCATGAATCCATAATTGGTGAAACTTCTTATTGTATCAGCTTAAAGCCTTGGAAGTATTTAGTTTTGTACATCTTGATATAGAATTTGATTGTATGACCTCTTGGTTTATTTGTAAGGTGATTATTATTTGATGCGTCCGAAGTATAATTTTCAAAGTATTTGTTGTGTGTGTATATGCTTTAAATTTGAAGGCCTATTTGTTACTATTTACTTCCTTTTACATTTTTGGAAGGTTAGGAGTTGTATTTTTTTCAATATTAAATAGTGGGTATCATCCTCCAAGGTAATTGGAAAAGGACTTTTGAAGTGAGTTTAATTTTATCATAGAAATGTTGAGTGAACGAAGAAGAAAAAATGTTGCGAAAAGACCTCACTCTGCTGGTAGATGGCAACGATGAAATGAATTCAAATGAGAGTGGTATCAAAAAATAATGATGTCATTCGAGTGCAGAGAATATTTGTGTACCAATTAAAAAAATAGCTTTAGAAAATGAAGAATAAGGACGACCTATAAATTGTAACTATGAAAACATGGGCGGTTTAGTGCAACAAAGATTATTTTCGATGGTCGTTTTCCTGGATTTTTATGATGTAAAATAAATTATGTTTTTGTAGTATTTACTAACGTTGTCTTATTTGGGAACATCCTGGTTCGAAAGAGAGTGTTTGTATAAAAAACAATGGTCTTTTGTGTGAAAACAATGAAAGAAATGTAATTTTGGGATATTACAAGAACAATCCATGTGAACAATTTCTTGAGATGGTTGAAAATATGAGAGATTGCGTTGGTGAACAGGTTTAGTTATTTCATTCTAACAACTATATAGTTAATATAGTTAGCCCTCCTGAATGTGTACGCAATATCTTTGTACGCAATACCATTGTTTCAACAATGTAGGCAGTTCAAGTTCTTTTCTTTTCCATTTTTTTTTTATTGTTGATGTGAATTTTTTATTGTTCTTTAATTTTCCCTCAACAAAGTTACTGATAAAATGAGGACTATTACCACTAAAGGAAAATTCCAACTAAAAAAACATAAAAAAACATGAAAAAGCAGCCCGGAAATGAAAAGTGGTATTCTGAAATAACCTCTCTCTTTTTTTTCTTTTTTTTTTTCCGGGGTAAAGTTTCAACATTTTTTAAAACTGGAAGTATAATTCAAAAAATTTTGTCCATAAAACACCTTGAAAAATTAAAAGTGTTGATGCTGGAATAACATCGCCAATTCTTTATGTGAAAAAACACCCTGAAAATGAAAAGTGTTGATGCTGGAATAATGTTGCCAATTTTTTGTGTGAAAAAAAACCTGGAAATGAAAAGTGTTGATGTTGGAATAACATCGCCAATTTTTGTGTGAAAAAACGGCGTGAAAAAGAAAAGTGTTGATGCTAGAATAACATATATGTTCTTTTGGGGTAAATTGTCAACACATTTTAATAATGTTGTTAAAGATAAAATATCACGACTCTGAAAAACCTTGAAATTTCAATGGTAGACATGACATTAAAGATAAGATATCAAAAGTCTTAAAATTCCAATGATTTTTAAGCATGGTATTAAAGATAAGATATCATGTCTCTGAAAAGCCTTAAAATTCCAGAGGACATTAAAGATAAAATATCACCTCTATGAAAATCCTTAAAATTCCAGTAATTTTCAGCCATGGAAATTTGTCTAAATATTGTATTTTTAAATAATTTTAAGATTTTGAAATTTGCAAATTGTTTTTAAAAAGTTATATTTCTTTTTTTTTTGTTATTTAGAGGGATTGACAACATCAGGCAATTTTCATAGGTGCGGCGTGAGGTCCAAGCCACCGGCTACCATTATAACCTCTTAGGGAACTGCCTAGCCTGCAAGAGCGGTACCCGGATAAGACGAGACTTGAACTCGTGACCTACTTAACAACACGAATGCCATAATAGTGTGTTGGTTGGCCACTAGACCATGCCCCTGTGGGCCAATTAAAAAAAAGAAAAAGAAAAAAAAATAGAAAAAAGAAAAAAGTTTAATTCACTATTGAGAAATATATATATTTCTAATTTTATTTGATATATAATATTATTAATAAAAATTTAATATTAAAATTATATTTATTTTCAATTTAATAAATTGAAACTAATAAACATATTAAAGATTATGTAGAAAAAAAATTGTTGTTTTTATGGACCACTAAGGAAGCACACCACAGTGACAAGAAATATTCATCATGAATTCATTCATGAAGACTGAAATCAAGTTTAAAGGAGATACCAACTACGAGACATCGACGGATGCATCAAAAAAAAAATATGGAATTTTGTTTTAGGTCTATGGACGAGAAAAATGAGCTCTAGGGTTTTAGTTCGCATCTCTCTCCACCCCGACGCTGTCAAGCGACTATTCGACCATGAAGCTCATGGTGGCCAAGTTCCATTCGAGTCATCGACTCTCCTCGAGCCATACCTTAAGAGTATCAGTCTTTGAGATAGAGCACATAATGCATGCGTTCGGTCCAAATATTGTTCTATACCTTCGGCTACATAAAAAGAAAACATTATACTCTATTCGTAGGTCAGAAGTGCCCCTACATATCTGATCTGTACAAATCTCCACCTTAATGTGATGCCGAAGGACTACAAAGCGTTCTTTGTCAGTAATAAAAGCATCGTCCGCTCACGCTGGCCCATGCATTCCAATGCCTCCTCTGCCCACTGAGTGACCCCTGGGTTTCTTCTCGAGGGTGACCAAATCTCATATGGGAATGATAAATGCAAAGCAATAGCCAGGTATAACAGTGAGCCCTCAGGGTTCGATTCTCTAGCCAAAGTTTCAGAGTCATGGAAGTGCTTCACCAATCACACCACAAATATCTGCAATGCCATATACTCCAAGCGCAACACCAAGTGACATGTCTAGCCCATCTTATGAAAGAATAAGAGGACAAAATTTGAGAAATTTAAGTGAAATATATGAGAAAAATGAAGTTGATAATAGCGTTGGTCTAAACTCTTTTTCTGCATTCTTTTGTCATGTAGATTACCAAATCCACTTTGAGGATGCAGTGAAAGAAGAAAAATGGGTTGCGGTAATGGATGAAGAAATAGGAGCAATAGAAAAGAATGACACATGGGAGTTAGTGGATCTTTCGCAAGGAAAATACGTCATTGGAGTGAAGTGGGTCTATAAGAGAAAAAACAACATTGAAGGCAAGATTGAAAGGCATAAAGTAAGGGCAGTTGCAAAGGATACAAACAAAAACATGGAAGAGATTACACAAAGACATTTGTGCCAGTCGCGAGGATGGAGAGTGTATCAAATGGACATAAAATCAACTGTCTTGAATGGAGTGTTGAAAGAGGAGGTATATCTTGCGCAACCACCTAGTTAGGAGATAGAAGGACAAGAAAACAAGGTGTATAGGTCGAGGAAAGATATTTATGGGCTGAAGCAAGCACCGTGTGCCTGGTATAGCAATATAGATGCTTACTTGATGGACAATGGGTTCAAAAAATGTGATGGTGAGCCTACTCTCTACATAAAAAAGAATGATGGTAAGATTTTATTTTTGTTTTGTATGTAGATCATTTCATTTCTGGAGGGAGTGATGATTTCCTCATCAGGAATTTCAAATAAGTCATAAAATTGAGTTTGAAGTGACTGAATTGGGGTTCTTAAGATATTTTTTGGGCATGGAAGTGGAGAAAAATAAAAATGGTATTTTTATTTCCCAAGAAAAGTATGTAGCATACATTTTAGAGAGGTTTAATATGTAGAACAACAAGCTCGCACCAAATCCAACTATCATGGGGTTCAAGTTGAGAAAAAGATATTGCAGCAGTGATGTCAATCTGACATTATAAAAAAATATGGTGGGAAACCTAATGTATTTGACCGCAACTAGGCCTGATATAATGTATGCAGTGAGTTTGGTGTCAAGGTTCATGGAGACAACCAAAGAGACACATTGGCAAGCAACGAAAATGATTTTAAAGTATGTCAATGGGACAAAGGAGTATTGTATTTGTACACCGCAACAAACGATTTTAGGCTGGTTAGCTATACTCACAGTGATTGGGAAAAAAGTGTTAATGACAAAAAGAGCACGTTGGGATATGTTTTTCATTTGGGTTCTGGAGCCATTTCATGGGATTCCAAGAAGCAACCTATAATGTGATTGTCAACAACATAAGTTGAATATATCACCGCAACAATGGCAACGAGTCAAGCAGTTTGGATAAGAAGAATTCTTAGGGGTTTAAGCCATGAACAACAACTATTTTCTGCAACAAATTTTTCACAAATTCACTATCAAGGAATTCTGTTTTTAACAAGAGGATAAAGCGATTGAGGTTAAATATCATTTTATAAGAGAATTAGTTAACATTGGAAAAATTGTATTGCAACATTGCATGACAGAAGAACAACTTGCAAACATCTTTACAAAGCCATTGACACGTGAAAATTTCTTTAGGGTTTTTTTAAACACGGTATCTCATAGCCGATTCATTGTACAGAGTGAAAAAAGTGCCTCCATCAACAATAATAGTGGCGTATGAAAGATCCATTTGGATATTCCCAAAACAAGAATAATGGCATAACCAATTTTGTTTATCTCAGAGATTTTTTGGGAATGAAGTTGCGATTAAGAGGGAGTGTTGGACAATTAATGTCAACCACTGCGTTAAATTTTCTGACACCAACCATACCTCAAGTAATTTTTTTGAAAGTTGCATATTTAATTTGCAGGAAATGACATCATTTAAATAAAATTCTGAACAAGAGGACAATTACACATTCCACAACACATTAAATAATTAAAAGGCAAATAAAACTTTATGAATTCTTGGTATAAATGCATACACAATTGTCCGCAAAGTTCAGAAAAATATGTTCACCATAGTGTGTATTAATTTTTCACAACTATTTTTTGCAACAAATTTTTCACAAATTCACTATCAAGGAATTCTGTTTTTAACAAGAGGATAAAGCGATTGAGGTTAAATATCATTTTATAAGAGAATTAGTTAACATTGGAAAAATTGTATTGCAACATTGCATGACAGAAGAACAACTTGCAAACATCTTTACAAAGCCATTGACACGTGAAAAGTTCTTTAGGGTTTTTTTAAACATGGTATCTCATAGCCGATTCATTGTACAGAGTGAAAAAAGTGCCTCCATCAACAATAATAGTGGCGTATGAAAGATCCATTTGGATATTCCCAAAACAAGAATAATGGCATAACCAATTTTGTTTATCTCAGAGATTTTTTGGGAATGAAGTTGCGATTAAGAGGGAGTGTTGGACAATTAATGTCAACCACTGCGTTAAATTTTCTGACACCAACCATACCTCAAGTAATTTTTTTGAAAGTTGCATATTTAATTTGCAGGAAATGACATCATTTAAATAAAATTCTGAACAAAAGGACAATTACACATTCCACAACACATTAAATAATTAAAAGGCAAATAAAACTTTATGAATTCTTGGTATAAATGCATACACAATTGTCCGCAAAGTTCAGAAAAACATGTTCACCATAGTGTGTATTAATTTTTCACAACTATTTTTTGCAACAAATTTTTTGGAATTCATGTCAATTAATTTTTAACGAGAGGATCATGATTGAGTTAAATATCATTTTATAAGAGAATTAGTTAACATTGGAAAAATTAATAGCATTACAACATGGAGAAGAACAACTTTTAAACATCTTTACAAAGCCATTGACACGTGAAAAGTTCTTTAGGGTTTTTAAACATGGTATCTCATAGCCGATTCATTGTACAGAGTGAAAAAAGTGCCTCCATCAACAATAATAGTGGCGTATGAAAGATCCATTTGGATATTCCCAAAACAAGAATAATGGCATAACCAATTTTGTTTATCTCAGAGATTTTTTGGGAATGAAGTTGCGATTAAGAGGGAGTGTTGGACAATTAATGTCAACCACTGCGTTAAATTTTCTGACACCAACCATACCTCAAGTAAATTTTTTGAAAGTTGCATATTTAATTTGCAGGAAATGACATCATTTAAATAAAATTCTGAACAAGAGGACAATTACACATTCCACAACACATTAAATAATTAAAAGGCAAATAAAACTTTATGAATTCTTGGTATAAATGCATACACAATTGTCCGCAAAGTTCAGAAAAACATGTTCACCATAGTGTGTATTAATTTTTTCTTATCATGAATTAATGCCTTAGATATGTATTGTTTGAGATAACAATTATGTAAAAGCCTTATCTAGTGTGATAGATGTAATGTAGAAGCTTTATGTAGTGTGTGGTAGATGTAAATCTGTGAAGAGAGAAAGAGAAAATAGTGGAGCAAATTTTTGTGAGCTCATGAAAACAAACAGTTACATGTTTTACTGTGAATGAAATTTCAGTAAGAACTCTTGTTTTATTGGTGAAGGACCTCCATATGAATTGTCTGATTTGTTGCAATTTGGTTATGAAAAATATTTTTGTATCATAATATAAAGTTTGGTTTGTTACAATTTGGTTATGAAAATTTTGAGTTTTTTATTTTCTTTTCACCATTATAATTGAGCAAGTCAACTCTGCAAGTCAATAAAAATAAGTCTCATATGTTTGAATCTCCCCAATTGTATTGGTTTGATTTTCTTTGCTCAATTATAATTGTGCAAGTCAACTCTGCCGCTCCATAAAAATAAGTCCCATATGTCTGGATTCAGACGTCTCGACCTCTACGCAACTGTATTTTCTCGATTACAACCTCTAGGCAACTCTGTGTTGAGGAAAATATCCCGTCTTAAATTTTTCCAACACTAACACTGATTAGAAATAATTTACATATCATTACTGCAACTAAACTCTATTCCCAATTTCCTCTACAGTAACCTAATTTCAAATTACAATTCGAATCATAAATTCTTTCATGAAGACATGATGGGAGAGCATGTTCTTCTTAGAACAAAAAAAAATTCAACGAGAATTCATAAATTTCTTTCGCTAGGGAGTCTAGCTGGAAATATGCCGAATTTTTTTAAATAACCTAGATGACTCAGTGCTAGAAGTCAAAACCTCCATAATTTGAGCCATGACAGAGGGCAGAGGCCGTTCTAGAGACAAAATGGGTCTTTCTAGAAACCCTGGGCCTTGGGTGAAGTGACCATTATAAACATGGCAAAGGAAATTTATATTTATAACCTTATTTGGTTAACTACCTTAATTTCGGCCGTTAGCAAATTGAATAACCATCAAACCAAAGTCCAGGACGGTATAACATTGTTCGATTACCTCTCTTAATGTCAGTCGTGAGAAAATAGAAAATCATCTAACCATCTCTCTCTACACAAAAAAGCATTATGATCTTTAAACCCTAGGTTTAGATTGAAACTTGGATGTAAAATATGTTGAATCTCTGCGGAGTTTTTACTGCAAACTTACCTCTAGCACACACTCATAGCCGCTCATCCATGACAGGAAAACCCTCATTGTAGATAAGATCTTCTCTGAGGAGGGAAACAAATGAGGCGTAGGGAACGAAAATGGAAGAGACGGTTACCATTGTAACCCTTACTCTCACCTCAACCTTACTTTCACATCAACTGTCTGATGCGAATAGATCTTGAAACACATTGCTTCGAGAAAGTTTTAAGGGAAAGGCAGAGTTTATGTAAAGTAAAAATAAAATTATAATTTTTATGTAATCAATGATTAATATATTTTAATTTTAAGTCTTCAACATTTTATATATTTGAAAAAAAAGTAATATTTTATTGTAATGTTTATATTATATTTTAATGTTTAATATAATATTATTTAAATTTCAATATTAATTAATTTCAATCATAATGAAGAAAAGTAATCACATAAAAATAATATTTTTCTCACAATTGCAAAAATAGCCACAAACAATGATTATCATTTCATAATAATTAATAATAAAAAATAAAAATCGTATCATATCATAATAATTATCACTTCATAATCAAATGAAATAATTCTGCTTAGAACGAAGAAAAATTTTAAGCATAATTCATGAGTTTCTTTGGCAAGGCACTTTACCTGCAAATAAACCGAAAGTTATGATTAAGTTTACTCATAAGTATTAGGATTTGTTAAGATTATGCTTACTTTAGTATATCGTGGATTGGGTTTGTTGAGGTTGTTGAGAGATTCTCTCAACCTCTCTCTCCAAGATTAGAATCAATTGGATCTCACTCCAACTATATGTATCTCTTGTGTATGTGAGTAATACAATTAATTATTGTGTGTTATTCCTGTGGAATGGCTGCTCTCACCAATTTTAATGGTCTCGAGGTTGGGTGGAACAAATCGATCAGAGTTCGAATCACATGTGGCGGGATTGATATTAATATCAATTTTAATACCTGTCGTGAGGAGGATTTGAAGGAGCGCGAACATAAAAAAGGGGTTTACTTTGGTTCTCAATGTTTTGAACAGATCAAGAAATGTTGCAGTCTCTATATAATCAACGTCTTTTACAGAATGTCTTGAAGATGATACTCAGGCATTTGCGCACGCATGGGAGGCAGATTGCAAAACGACGTCCAAAACTTTTCTTGTGCCACGTGGTAAAACAGATCTTTCTAATTTTCCATATTGCTAACAATTCTGAGGTGGGCATATGCTTCGCGTTTAATGTTATTGGAGGACACATTTTGAAGGAGTTTTTCTCTGAGGAGATGATGATGTCCGGTGGGAGAATGTATGGTGGGCCTAACGTCCTTGTGATGGGCAACACGAACATTTCCCGCTCTGTCGATCCACTGGAGAAGAAGAGAAGACTAACTTTTAACCAAGTGCAGTTCCTAGAACGAAGCTTTGAGATCGAAAACTGAGTGGAAGATGGTGGCGGCTTTAACGTTAACGGCAAGTTTCATACCATCGACACAGTGGCCAGGTATTCTGCATATGAAGTACATGTTGTCGGGCTTTGAAACTGTGATGGCAGAGGTGTAGTTTAAATCCATTAATTTGTTGTTGGACGAGGTTCACTGCGTGAGAAATGGGCATCTATATATTAATTTATATATTAATGTGCATGTATTATGATTGCAAATTTTTTTATATTGCAGAACCAATTATTAAACAAATTAGCATTATTTAAATTATTCGTTCTCGACGTTCTTCGATGCCGAGAGAACAATTGGCTAATTTGATTGTGTGAATTTGTTATATGTTGATGGTTCTTGTTGTGCTTCGGGCTTCAAGGGAAGCAACTACAGGTTACAATATGAGATCCATTTGTGTAAAGGTCACTTTGTAGGATTGATCACTGATCATATTCTGTACCTAGAATATGATTGAAACTTGGATGTAAAATATGTTGAATCTCTGCGGAGTTTTTAGTGCAAACTTACCTCTAGCACACACTGATAGCCGCTCATCCATGACAGGAAAACCCTCATTGTAGATAAGATCTTCTCTGAGGAGGGAAACAAATGAGGCGTAGGGCACGAAAATGGAAGAGACGGTTACCATTGTAACCCTTACTCTCACCTCAACCTTACTTTCACATCAACTGTCTGATGCGAATAGATCTTGAAACACATTGCTTCGAGAAAGTTTTAAGGGAAAGGCAGAGTTTATGTAAAGTAAAAATAAAATTATAATTTTTATGTAATCAATGATTAATATATTTTAATTTTAAGTCTTCAACATTTTATATATTTGAAAAAAAAGTAATATTTTATTGTAATGTTTATATTATATTTTAATGTTTAATATAATATTATTTAAATTTCAATATTAATTAAGTTCAATCATAATGAAGAAAAGTAATCACATAAAAATAATATTTTTCTCACAATTGCAAAAATAGCCACAAACAATGATTATCATTTCATAATAATTAATAATAAAAAATAAAAATCGTATCATATCATAATAATTATCACTTCATAATCAAATGAAATAATTCTGCTTAGAACGAAGAAAAATTTTAAGCATAATTCATGAGTTTCTTTGGCAAGGCACTTTACCTGCAAATAAACCGAAAGTTATGATTAAGTTTACTCATAAGTATTAGGATTTGTTAAGATTATGCTTACTTTAGTATATCTTGGATTGGGTTTGTTGAGGTTGTTGAGAGATTCTCTCAACCTCTCTCTCCAAGATTAGAATCAATTGGATCTCACTCCAACTATATGTATCTCTTGTGTATGTGAGTAATACAATTAATTATTGTGTTATATTCCTGGTGAATGGCTGCTCTCACCAATTTTAATATGGTATCAGAGTTGGGTGGAACAAATCAGTCCGAGTTCGAATCACATGGCGGGATTGATATTAATATCAATTTTAATACCTGTCGTGAGGAGGATTTGAAGGAGCGCGAACATAAAAAAGGGGTTTACTTTGGTTCTCAATGTTTTGAACAGATCAAGAAATGTTGCAGTCTCTATATAATCAACGTCTTTTACAGAATGTCTTGAAGATGATACTCAGGCATTTGCGCACGCATGGGAGGCAGATTGCAAAACTACGTCCAAAACTTTGCTTGTGCCACGTGGTAAAACAGATCTTTCTAATTTTCCATATTGCTAACAATTCTGAGGTGGGCATATGCTTCACGTTTAATGTTATTGGAGGACACGTTTTGAAGGAGTTTTTCTCTGAGGAGATGATGATGTCCGGTGGGAGAATGTATGGTGGGCCTAACGTCCTTGTGATGGGCAACACGAACATTTCCCGCTCTGTCGATCCACTGGAGAAGAAGAGAAGACTAACTTTTAACCAAGTGCAGTTCCTAGAACGAAGCTTTGAGATCGAAAACTGAGTGGAAGATGGTGGCGGCTTTAACGTTAACGGCAAGTTTCATACCATCGACACAGTGGCCAGGTATTCTGCATATGAAGTACATGTTGTCGGGCTTTGAAACTGTGATGGCAGAGGTGTAGTTTAAATCCATTAATTTGTTGTTGGACGAGGTTCACTGCGTGAGCAATGGGCATCTATATATTAATTTATATATTAATGTGCATGTATTATGATTGCAAATTTTTTTATATTGGAGAACCAATTATTAAACAAATTAGCATTATTTAAATTATTCGTTCTCGACGTTCTTCGATGCCGAGAGAACAATTGGCTAATTTGATTGTGTGAATTTGTTATATGTTGATGGGTCTTGTTGTGCTTCGGGCTTCAAGGGAAGCAACTACAGGTTACAATATGAGATCCATTTGTGTAAAGGTCACTTTGTAGGATTGATCACTGATCATATTCTGTACCTAGAATATTTTCCTATAGACTGTTGAAATTTATTCTTTGGGGTTATTTTACAGATGGAAATATTTCCATAGGGTAGTTCAGTGTCAAGACTCTTCTTCGGGGGTGTCAAGAATCTTTGATCTTACAAATTCAGCATTGATGTTCAGAAACAAATGTATTTTAAATGGGTTGAATGGTAGTTCGAAGATGTGGAGAAAGAAAGAGCGAAGTCCAGAAGACCGCAGAGTGGGTAGAGTTGCTGATGAAGATAAGATCAGACAAAGCGACGAAAGTTCAAAGTTTTGTCATTCTTTTGTAATTGTGATTAAGTATTATATGCTTTGTAAAGTAAGAATTAAGGGAGGGTATTAGGATTTGTTAGGATTATGCTTACTTTAGTATATCTTGGATTGGGCTTGTTGAGGTTGTTGAGAGATTCTCTCAACCTCTCTCTCCAAGATTAGAATCAATTGGATCTCACTCCAACTATATGTATCTCTTGTGTATGTGAGTAATACAATTAATTATTGTTTGTTATTCCTGTGGAATAGCTGCTCTCACCAATTTTAATAATAATCAAGCAAAATATTAACATAAAAAGAAAAAATTTGACATAAAAATAATGATTTTCTGACAATAAAAAAAAAGCGTCAAATAATACGTCTCATTTCAAACATTTGAAAATTAAAAAGAATAGCCAGAAATAATTACACTATCATTTCACAATCAAACAAAATAGTCACGAGAAACTAATGGATTGTATTAATGTAATTTAATTTAAGTTTAATGAAATGTGTTAATGTAATTTAATTTAAATTTAATTTAATTATTAGCTAAAGAAATTCGTCTCTGTTTAGAGAATAAAAACATAATGACAGTCAAACTCTAGGTTTAGATTGCAAAACATAACGACAGTCAAACTATAGGTTTAGATTGCAATTAGAATGCAAAATGTATTGAATCTCTGCTCAGTTTTTAGTGCAAAATTACCTCCAGCACACAAGGATAGCAGCTTGTCCATCACAGTGAAACCCTCCGTATGGGTTTGGTTAGAAATAATTTAAATATCATTACGGAAACTAAACTCAATTCCTAATTTCCTCTACGATAACCGAATTCCAACTAGAATTCGAATCCTAAATTCTTTAGAATTCGAATCCTAAATTCTTTCACATTGACCTCATGCCAGGTAAGAGAAGGGTTTTTATTAGAAAAAAGAAAAAAATCAACCAGAATTCAAGAGTTTCCTTAGTGGGCACTTAAGGTAGAAAAATCTGTCGAAATTTATGATTAGGTTTAATCATAATCAAACAAATATAAATCATATCATAATAATGTAAAAAAAATCATATAATTTTATAAAAATTAAAAACTTGTATATATTAATTATCATTAGATAATCAAATGAAATAGTTCCATGAAATAACAACAAATAATTACTATATTAAATAAAACAAAATAATCACAACAACAAATAATTACTATACTAAAGAAACAAAATAATCGTGACAATTACTTGACAACTAAAAAACTAAACTAATCATAATCAAGAAAAATATAAATCATATAATAATAATATAAATTTGTATATATGGATTATCAAATCATATCATAATAATATAAATTTGTATATATGGATTATCAAATGAAATAGTTCCAAAATATTAACGAAAATCATCTCACAATTAAAAAAAATAACAAGAGTTAATTACTATACTAAAGAAAGAAAATAATCACAAAAAGTTACACTTCAAAAAATTAGCAACAATGACTATCATTTTACAATCAATACTATCATTTCACAATCAAACAAAATAGTCACCAGAAAGTAATAAATTATTTTAATATAATTTAATTTAAGTTTGATTTTATTTATATTACCGCAATAAATTCATCTTTGTTTACAGAAAAAAAATTAATGACTGTGCAACCCTAGGTTTACATTGCAACTTTGATGTAAAATGTATTTGTTGAGTTTTTAGTGCAAAGTTGCATCCAGCAGGCAAGGATAGCCGGTTATCCATGACAACGAAACCTTCGTATGGGTTTGGTTAGAAATAATTTAATATTATTACAACAACTAAACTCGATTCCCTATTTCTTCTGAAGTTACCGAATTTCGAATCCTAAATTCCTTGGCAATGACGTAATGCAAGTGCAAGGTTCTTAGAACAAAAAAGTCAACCACAATTCTGGAGCCACGGAACACGTCGTCCTGCAGATAGAAATGGGTCTGGTTTGAAATAATTTAAATATCATTATAGCAACTAAACTCGATTCCCAATTTCCTCTACTGTAACCTTATTTCGAATTAGAATTCGAATTCTAAATTCTTTCACAATGACCCAAAAAAAATCAGCCAGAATTAATGAGTTTCTTTCGGTAAGCACTTTCGCTGCAAATATTCCCAAAGTTTATAAATAACCTACCAGTCCGAGTGCAACAAGTTAGAACCTCCACGATTAGAACCACGACACAAGTCATCGTACAGAGAGAAACGGGTCTCGTTAGAAACACCCCTAGCTTCGCGTCAAGTGACAATTATTAATGTTCCAAAGAAAATTTAGATGTATAATTTCCTCTACGGTAACCTTGTTGTGTTACCTGTCTTAATGTCGACCGTCAGCAACCAGAAGAACCATCGAACCAAAGTGACTTCAATGCCCACTCCTTGTTGTGTTACGTGTTTTAATGTCGGCCATCAGCAAGCAGAACAACCATCGAACCAAAGTCCAGGACGGTAGCACAAGATATTCATCTATGTTCACACAAGAAAAACATTATCGCCGTCAAACCCAACGTTTAGATTGCAACTTGCATGTAAAATGTATTGAATGTCTGCGGAGTTTTTAATGCAAACTTATCTCCAGGAGCACGCAAGGATAGCCACTCATTCATGACTCCAAAATCCCCGTTGCAGAGCAAGATCAAGATCTTCTACGAGGGAAAGATATGGGAAAAATAAAAAGAAAAGAAATTATTTTAATTGTTCTTTTACCTGGTTATTGATTTGGCTTTTTTCCTATTTTACGATAAACGGCTCGGCTCGGCTCGGCTCCCAGCTTCTACTTCTCGTTGAATAAATTAATAGGGCACCAGAATGGAGGAGGCTGTAGTAACCCTTAGTTTCACCTCAACCGTCGATGCAGTCATAATTCTGATGTCCACAGATCTTGCAACACAAACCCTTAGTTTCACCTCAACTCGCGTCCGATGCAGTCATAATTCCGATGTGGACAGATCTTGCAACACGTGGCTTCTAGAAAAAAATGCTAAGGCAGAGGCGGAATTTATGTAAAATAAAATTAAAATTAAAATTGTCCTGACATTTCCATGTGTGGACAGATCTTGCAACTCGTGGCTTCCAGAATGTTCTTAAGGGAGAGGCGAAATTGATGTGAAATAAAATGTTAATTTTAATTTTCATGACATTGTCAGATCTTGCAACGCGTAGCATCGAGATAGTTCTTAAGGAAGAGACTGAGTTTCATGACATTTCCATATTAATATATTTAATTTTAAGTGTTAAACGTTTTTCATAATTAATTTTATATTTTATATTTATATTATATTTTAATGTTTAATATAATAAAATATAATATAATTTTTAATAATATAATTATAGATTTGATTTTTAATTTAATTTATGATTAATTTTAATCATAATGAAGGAAAATAATAAAATAAAAATAATACTTTTTTTACTATTAAAAAAAATCATATCATCTGATAATAATTAGTTGAGGATGATTTATCTTCTAGTGCAATATATTCTTGGTAGTGTAAGGACTTAACAATATAGGATGAAGTTAGCATTTTTTGTATATAAATTTATATGTAGGTTAGCAAAGCGTTCATGAACAATTGCTACATGGTAGTTATTACTTGTTAGTTAGTTTAAATATAGCTATGTTATAATTTAAAAAAAATAAAAATTTACAATTGTATATATTTCAACAATTGTATAAAATTACATTTAGGCAAAAAAATGCATTTATTATTTATTATCTTTTTTTTTTTGTTCCTTGATGTTAGTAAATGAAATTTGAAAATCCACATAATCTTAATCCATCATAATTTAGTGATTTTTCCCATCATACAATCAATGTCTTGAGCCTTCCAAATCAACTCAATGTTATTAAGTAAATAACAAATATATAATTAATTAGTCAAAAAAATAAATAATTGATACAAGTTGATGGACATTTGCTATTTATTATACATTTTGCACTTATTACCACACATCAATTTTTGAATGGAAAAATGTTCAACTCGCTATAACTAAACTATGGAGAAATATTATATTCAAATAAGTAGTTCATTAGTTGACTATAATTAAAAATATAGAGGAATTTGGTTACAAACATTGTGCTGGTATATACAATGACATATGAATACATTATATAATTTGTTGATATAAATATAACAATATTCTAGGGTAACAAATTTTAATTAATAAAATAAATGATTTTATTAAAATTTATGTTATTTATTTAGGATGAAGAACAAAAAATAAAAAAAGTTAATCTTTACTTACAAAACAAAATAATTAAATAAAAAATACAATGACATATTCATGTGATATGAAAATATTGTGTAATTTATTAATATAAAGATAACAATATCATATGTTAAAAGTAGATGATTATGTATATAAGCTATGTGGTAAATTGTTTTTAAAGTTAAGTTTTTGTTTTTTTTTTTTTTTAAATATGAAAACATATGTATATATCTAATTTATTGTATGATTAATTCATAAAAATCTATTTCTAAACATTATAAATAACAAAATCTTGAACACACCAATAACATTTAACTTTAATTCCATATTTAAATCAAATACAAAACAATAATAATAATTATTACTCTTCTACTTAAAACTATATATATGATAACTCTTTATATTCTAAGGAGTTAAGAAAATATATAAAATTAGTGCATTGCGTAAGCCAATTATACTTATATGTTGAATTAGTAAAATATTATATTTATTACACATAGATATATGTGCGTGTGGCTATAGCATAGTGTCCTCTTTTGGGTCTACATGTCAAAAGTGCTATAGTATAGTGTCATGCTTTACCTCTACATGTCAAAAATATGTCGAACATGATATTCAATGGAATTTCGATTATTTGTACTAACTAGCATTTAATATGGCTGCAGAGTTGGAGATTGACCGCTCACTGAAGTAATTGAATTAGTACAAAGAACTATAAGTTTTGCAATAACATGTTAAAGTTTTAAATCAATAGAATTTGAGATAAATAGATTATAATATTATTAGAAAAAATATAAATTTCAATTCATAATGTTTAACATTTGATAAATTTTGTTGTTATTCTAGCTCTCATGTTTTTCCTTGATAATGATGATGGATTAGCCTCTATTTATGGATAGTAAACATATATGACCATTCCAAACGCTAATTTGAAAATTAAGTTATGATAAGTTTTCACATTATTTACATATATACATACATATATTATTATATAAAAATAAATTTTGTTAACATTAATCTTGGTTGATTATCAACACATACATATGAATATATAATCATTAATAATATATATCTCTTTTTATCTCTATATATATATACACACTTAGAGAAATCAACAACTAAATCAATAGTATTTACTTTCACAAGGGTCAATTCTTTTGGGATCTATCTCTTAATTTACACATATCTTATTACTTCTATTATCAATTAAACTGCCACTTAAAACTATATCATTTATAATTTTATAATTATTAATATAATATAATTTAAAAATATAAATTATAATCTTTTTATTATTTTCACAAAGCAAAGAATAAGAAATTATTTCAAATCAAATTATATTGATAATATATATTTAAATTAAAGTAATTTAAACTTTCATTAAAAAAACTATTTTATAATTAATTTAAAAATTAAATTTTACTTTGTAATATTTGTTAAAATAAATAATAAAAAATAAATACAAACTAAAAAATATAAAACTAACATTTTAAAATTAAATCATTAAAATTTAAAATCAGATGTATTTGTACAATGGAAGCTATTTCTAAAATCCCAATTAGAATACGATAGGTTGACATACACCCACCCTCTATTCGTTAAATTATAATCCTTTTATTATTTTCACAAAGTGAGAATAAGAAATTATTTCAAATCAAATTATATTGATAATATATATTTAAATTAAAGTAATTTAAAACTTTAATTAAAAAAAACTATTTTATAATTAATTTAAAAATTAAATTTTACTCTGTAATATTTGTTAAAATAAATAAGAAAAAATAAATACAAACTAAAACATATAAAACTAACATTTTAAAATTAAATCATTAAAATTTAAAATCAGAAATCAGATGTATTTGTACCATGGAAGCTATTTGTGAAATCCCAATTAGAATAAGATATGTCGACATACACCCACCCTCTATTCGTTAATAAAATAATATTGTAGTTTAATTATTAGATATTGTGTTTTTTAGTGTAATATTTATTGAATTTGTAAGATTTTATTTTGTATAATTTAATGTTTAAGAGTTTTAAATTAAATTTATTTATAAATTTAAAAATATATTTTAAATTAAAAAATATATATAAAGTAGAAAACGTATTATTAAATTTCAATTAAAACTTAAATTAAAATATCTCATAATTAAACGTAAAATAAAATTTCTTTTGTGAAAGCGTTGTTCCCTTTCAACGCCATTAACATTACTAGTCTGGCTTTTATATGGTGCAGTCACCCTCCTATATTCCCCCTGCTCGAAGAAAGCAACAGGTTCACCATATCCTTTGGCCTTCGGTTAATAAAATAATAGTTTCAAATAATTATAAACACATTTTTTGGGATTTTGTTTGTTGGAATTTAATACGGCTGCAAAGTTGGAGATTTATGGCGTACAAAAGCAATTAAATTAGCAAAAGAGCTATAAGTTTTGCAATAATGTGTTAAAGTTTTAAATTAATAGAATTTGAGATAAATATATTATAATATTATTAAAAAAATATACATTTCAACTCATAATATTTAACATTAAATAAATTTTAAATTTTTTAAGTTAAACAGATATTAATGTCAAATTAATAACCAACCTAATGCAATATACATTGTCTTCCACATGTATAATAAGAAATCGAAGTAAAAAATGTATAAACTAAAATTTAAAATTTAGTATTTAAAATGGTAAATTTGACATAAATTAATTGACATGTTGCATCTTAATTGTGTCTATTATTGACAATAATAATAATATGTTCTAAATATTATCTTGGATAACATGTGTAATATTACTTTTGTTAATTTTGAGTGAATACACATTATGCACATTGGAAGGTGTCAAATCCAATGTCAAAATGTTTTAGATGAATGGAAGTAATGAAATGTAGGGGTGTTTTTTTATACCAATGAATGTATTTTTTAAGGGTTATAATTATTTTGAAATAATAAGTTGCTCAATGATTTTTAAAATTCAAAATAATTAAATTTATTATATATAATTTTAACAAAATAAATTATTCATATTAATATAATTTATAATTAATTAGTACTTAGTAAATTATTAATAAATAATTTATTAATTATTTTTAAAGTTTAAATGTTTATATTCTTAATTTTTAAGTGTTTATGGCCAATCATCGCCAACCATGATCAATCATATTTCATAAATCTATAATAGTCAAACCATAGTCAACCTTGTCCAAAAGTCACATTCTAACAATATTGTCTCAATATGAAAATCAACCATGATCCACCATTGCATTTTTAGCAAAGATAATTTCCATATGAAAAAAGATCATGGTCAACCATTGTCCAAGTCTCTTTGTGAGAAAGATTGTTTCAATATAAAAATCAACCATGACCAACCATTTATATGAAGTAAAAACAATCTAATTTAATGTGAAAAAAATAATCCTAATTATGTAATACCTTCATGACCAACCACCAACCATTTATATGAAATTAAAAAATCCATTTAATGTAAAAAAACAAATCCTAATTATATAATACCTATACCTATACTTGAAAGCACATATGGCATACAATACTTTACAATGTGCAATATGATGGACTAAATTAAAGGCTCAGGGATTGGTGAAAATTTCTAGACACATTCTCAAAAGAAAAAAAACACAGAAAATAAGAAATGTGTAAAAAATATAAATTTAACATTGAGAAGCAATTCCCGGAAAATGGTGATAGAACTTGATAATCAGAGGGGCCACTTGGACGGAAGGTGACAGGGCAGCTATCCTCCCCATGCGCAAGCATATGGCCACCTAAGTCGCTTTAGATGTTGGAGCCAGTGGAATTTACTTTCCACCCTCGCCAACCTCCCATTGACGTCCTCCGCTTTAATGACTATCCACTGCATATTATCTTTGATTGTTTTGCCTTGGCCGCCTCCCACGGCCCTTAAATCTATCACCCCTGCTCCTTCCGCCATTCACCTCTCCCTTCGGCTCTGCATATACTCTCCTAGCGTCTTCGCCATGCCTAGGCTTCTCTGCTCTGTTCCTTGCCCCTTTGTTAGCTTTTCCTTGAACCTGAGTTCCCCAGCTGCTCCCTCGGAAGCTCCTTCGACTTATTATTTGTCTCAGGACCATTCCCACTCCTCCGCCCTGCCTAGAACACATCGCATGAGTTATCGCAGATTAGGGAGATGTGGTCTTCCCTCTAGATCTCCCACCTCAGCCTTTTTGGGCAGAACGATGAATTTCTTTGTTGATTGGGCGGAGCCGGAAATCCTCGAACTCGTCAATATCTTTGCCCGCCTATCTCTCCACCTTCCGGATTCTCCTTTTGAACCCTCTGGCTTCTACCTCTGCCCCAAAAAAAGACGTCGCAAGTCCACCATTTCTCCCACTCCTGCCTTCTCCCCCTCCAAGATGAAAGGTTTGCCGGTGCAAAGTAGTTCAAGTAGCAACCACGACAGCTCGAGCTCGGGTGAGGGAAGAACCTGTACGGGTGCTGATACTGATGCATCCTCCTCCATCTCGCCTGCAGACCACATGCTGTTTTTTCCACTGTCAACATCCCACGCATCCAAGTAGGAGGAGGACGAGTCAGATTATGCATGCAGAATTGTGGAAGAGCCACTCCTACCTCCAGAAAAGAATGACAACTCAAAGAAGCAGATTTTATGTAAAATAAAATTTTAATTTTAATTCACTTGAGATCCATGATTAATATATTATAATTTTAATTTTTCAAACTTTTATATATTTGCCAAAAAAAATTAGAATGTTTATATTATATTTTATTGTTTAACTATATTATTCAAAACTATATTATATTATATCATATTTATGAATTTTAATTTAGTTGATGATTAACTTTATTTTCATTTATGATTAATTTCAATCATAATCGAGTAAAGTAATCACATAAAAATAAAAAAATTCTTCCAATTAAAAAAAAGTCACAAATAATGACTATGTAAAAAAAATAAAAAAAATCGATAATATAATAGGTAATAAAGAATTAATAATAATAATAAGATTTATATATTTATTTTATTAAATAATTAAACTATTAAATTAATTAAATATAACCGGCCATTATGATTTTATTAAATAATTAAGTAAATAATAAAATTAATTAAAATAAAACTAATTATTAAATTTCAAAGTTAAATTAGTAATTATTTTAACCGCTAGTTTAGCCATTTCTACATTTATTTAAACTCAACGTAACCTAATCAATGTTCATTTAAATGTGATTATTGAAAAATTTCCAAAAAAAAAATGATATTATTTTATAATCAAATGAAATAATTATTCTTTTAACAAAAAAAAAAATTCAACCCCAATTCAAGAGTTTCTTTCTTTCAGGAGGCACTTTAGTTGCAAATATGGCGAAAGTTACAATTAAATTGATTCATAATCAAGCAAAATAATGATATTCTCACAATTAAAAAATAAAAAAAACCATAAACAATACCTGTCATTTTTTTTGACAATTAACAGGAATAACCAGAAATGGCACTGTCATTTCACAATCAAACAAAATAGTGACGAAAAACTAATGAATTGTGTTAACTTAATTTAATTTAAGTTTAATTTAATTATTAGCGCAAGAAATTCATGTCTGTTTAGACCAGAAAAAAAAACCAAAAACATAATGACTGTTAAACTCTAGGTTTAGATTTCAACTTGGATGTAAGATGTATTGAACCTCTGCAGAGTTTTTAGTGCAAAGTTACCTCCAACACGCAATGATAGCAGCTTATCCATGACAGGGGGGTCTGGTTAGAAACAATTTAAATATCATTACATTAACCAGACTTTCCTTTACGGTAACCAAGTTTCGAATTAGAATTCGAATTTTAAATTCTTTCACAATTTAGAAAAAAGAAAAAAATCAACCAGAAATCAGGAGTTTCTTTAAGTACCTGCTCTTTAGGTACAAAAATATGTCAAAATTTATAATTAGGTTTAATCATAATCAAGAAAAAAAATCATGTCATAATAATTAAAAAAAAAACATATCATCGTGGATGTAAAATGTACCGAGTCTTTGTGGAGTTTTTACTGCAAAGTTACCTCCAGCAGGCAAGGATAGCAACTTATCCACTACAGTGAAACCCTTGGCTGGGTATGGTTAGAAATAATTGAAATATCATTACAACAACTAGACTTTATTCCCAATTTCCTCTCAAGTCACCGAATTTCAAATTAGAATTGGAATCTTTAATTCTTTGGCAATGAACGTAATGCAAGAGCAAGGTTCTTCTTAGAACCAAAAGTAACCAATTTTCGAATTACAATTCTTTCGCAATGACGTAATGCTAAGTGTAGGGTTATTCTTAATCGAATTAGCATTCGAATCTTAAATTCTTTTGCAATGACGTAATGCAAGAGCAGGGTTCTTCTTACAAAAAAGAAAACAAAAATCAACCACAATTCAAGAACTTCTTTCAGTAGAGTCACTTTAGCTGGAAATATGCGGAAAGTGTATAAATAATGTAGCTGTCTGAGTGCCAGAAGTTCGAACCTCCACGACTCGAGCCACGACACAGGTCGTCCTACAGATAGAAATGGGTCTGGTTAGAAATCATTTAAATATCATTATAGCAACTAAACACTATTCCCAATTTCATCTACCGTAACGTTATTTCGAATTAGAATTCGAATTCTAATTTCTTTCACAATGACCTCCTTCTAGAGCAGGCTTGTTCTTAGAGCCAAAAAAAATCAACCAGAATTCATGAGTGTGTTTCGGTAAGTACTTTCGCTGCAAATATTCCCAAAGTTTATAAATAACCTACCATTCCGAGTGCCACAAGTTAGAACCTCCACGATTCGATAGTCTGAGTGCCACAAGTCAGCCTGCAGACACAAACGGGTCTCGTTAGAAACCCCTAGCTTCCCGACAACTGACCAATATCCGTGTTCCAAAGAAAATTTTGATGTATAACCTTGTTGTGTTACCTGTATTAATGTCGGCCATCAGCAAGCAGAAAACCATAAAATCAAAGTCATCAAACAAGAAAAAACAAAAATAATAATTAAAAAAAATATTATCATTTCATAATAATTAAAAGTATAAATAATAATTATCATTTCATAATTATAATTATAATTTTGAATTTTGAATTCATTATTATTAAGAAATCTTGGAAATCATAATGAAATCAATTAGGTAATCTAATATGTTATAAGAATGTTTCTTAGTTGATGAGAATGGTTTATCTCTTACTGCAATATATTCTAGGACTAAGTTAGCATTCTTTGTACATAAAATTATTCTATATATATATAATTATATGTAGTGACCTAATAATATAGGACTAAGTTAATATTCTTTGTAAAAAAAATTATGCTTTGTAAAAAAATTATTCTTTGTATATAAAATTATATGTAGGTTATTAAATTGTTTTATAAATAAGAAATTGAAGTAAAAATGCATAAATTGAAATTAAAAATTTAATATATTAAATTTGACATAAATTAGTTGGAATGCTACATTTTAATTGTGGTTATTATTGATAATAATTACATGTTCTAAATATTATCTTGGATACCATATATAATATTACTTTAGCTAACCTTGAGTGAATACACATTATGCACATTGGAGGGTGTCAAAATGATGAATAAAAGTAATGAAATGTAGGGCGTGCTATTTTATATCAATAAACCTATGTTTTAAGGGTTATAATTATTTTGAAATAATAAGTTAATCACAATCATGATTTTTAAAATTTAAAATTATATATATATATATATATATCATGAATTTATTATATAATTTTAACAAAATAAATCATTCACTTTAACATAATTTTTAATTAATTATTACTTAGTGACTTATTAATTAATATTTATTATTAAAATAGTTATTAATTATTTTTAAGGTGTAAGTGTTCATATTTGTAGGGTTTAAGTGTTTATGGTCAATCATTGCTAAGCATGATCAATCGTGTTTTATAAAGTCTATAATGGTCAAACCATCGTCAACCATTGTCCAACATCACATTCTGACAAACATTTTCTCAATATGAAAATCAACCATGGTCCACTATTGCATTTTTTGCAAATATTATCTCCATATGAAAAAGGATCATGGTCAAACATGATCAGCCATTGTCCAATGTCATTTTGCGATAAGGATTGTTTCAATATGAAAATCGACCATGACCAACCATTTATATGAAGTAAAAAAAATCTGATTTTATGTGAAAAAAGTCTGGAATATTTTGAAAATGATTGGGGGTACAGATGGTTGTGGCTTGAATCAATCTCCATGGATATAAATAGTAAATGTTTCGGTTATCTTCCTTTACGCACACCTGAAGAAAAACTGCTTATCTTGGGTTGGTTTGAAGTGCAATTAAAGGTGGATGACTTGGTGACTCGATTGTACAAAACTACAATTGTTGATGGACTATTCGTGGTTGAAGACTCACACTTCTATGTAGAAATGATTGAATATTTTGATGATTTGATTGAAAATGAAAATTTTTTTTCGCTTATTCCAAATGCATATTCTATTGTTGATAGGCCTCCACTACATGTGGATATACTGAATTAATCTGTGAGGCTTCAACATGTTTGTTTTTCGATATTTTTGAATATGATATATATGTTAAATGTTTTCAAATATTTTATAATATCATTGTAATTCATATTTTGAAGTTATATTGAGGAAATAAGTACGCTAAATTTGTATATTTTTATTGGACATTAGTCTTCTTTGTCCATATTTTCAAAATCTTCGAATAGATTTTGTATTTCTTTGTTTTTTGAAAGTTATAGAAATGGAAAGGTTTTCCTAATTATTCGGAAGGAAGGTTTTGTTGGCATGAATGGAGCATTGGTGAAACTTCTTATTGTATCAATTGAAAACCTTGAATGTATTTAGTTTTGTACATCATGATATAAGATTTGATTTTTTGAACTCTTGATTTATCTGTAAGGATATTATTATTCGATGTGTTTGAAGTATACTTTTCAAAGTATTTGTTGCATGTGTATATGCTTGAAATTTGATGGTGTATTTGTTACTAAGTTTCTTTTTACATTTATGAAATGTTAGGAGTTACAGTTTTTTGAGGATTAAATAGTAGGTATTATCCTCCAAGGTAATTGGAAAAGGAATTTTGAACTAAGTTTAATTTTATTATAGAAATGTTGAACAAACAAAGAAGTGAAAGTGGTGTGAAAGGACCTCACTTTTCTAGTGCATGGAAATGATCAAATGAATTCCAACGGAAGTGGTATCAACAATATAAGGATGCCATTAGAGCACGAAGAAGAGTAGTGTACGAATGAAAAAAATAGCTTTATAAAATGAAGAAGAAAGAAGAATTATAAATCGTAACTACGAGAACATGAGTGCTTTAGCGCAATGAAGATTTTTTTTCGATGTTCTTTTCCTGGATTTTTATGATGTAAAAGAACTTATGTTTTTGCAAGTTGTACTAACTTTTGTCTTATTTGGGAACATTCAGTTCAAAAGAGAGTTTCCATATGAACAACGATTCTCTTTTGTTTGAAAACAAAGAAGGAAATGCAATTTTAAGACATTATGAGAACGATCCACGTGAACATTTTCTTGAGATGGTTAGAAATTTGAGAGGTTGTGTTGGTGAACATGGTTAGGGATTTCTTTCTAACAACTATATAGTTAATATGGTTAGGACTCCTGAATGTGTACGTAATATCTTTGTTGCAACGACGAAGGTAGTTCAACTTCTTTTCTTTTCCATTCTTTTGTTCTTGTTGATGTGAAGTATTTATTGTTCTATTTTTTTCCCTTAAAAATTTTAACGATGAAGTGAGATCTATTACCTCCAAACGAGAATTCTAACAAAAAAACATCAAAAAAGCATGAAAAATAGCCAAAAAATGAAGTGTTTTTGTGGGTTAACCTTTTTTTCTGGGTAAATTTTCAACATTTTTTAAAAATGGAAGTAAAAGGCAATTTTTTTTTGCAAAAAACACCTTGAATATGAAAAGTGTTGATGCTAAAATAACGTCGCCAATTTTTTATGTGCAAAAACACCCTGAAAAAGAAAAGTGTGGATGCTGGAATAACGTTTCCAATTTTTTATATGCAAAAACACCCTGAAAATGAAAAGTATTGATGTTGGAATAACGTCGCCAATATTTTGTGTGCAAAAACACCTTGAAAATGAAAAATTTTGATGTTGGAATAACGTTTTTTTTTTTTTAGGGTAAATTGTCAACATATTTTAATAATAATGTAAAAGATAAAATTTCATGACTCTGAAATTTTTTAAAAATTTAATGATAGACATGAAATTAAAGATAAAATATCAGAAGTCTTAAAATATTAACGATTTTTAGGCATGGTATTAAGGATAAGATATGATGTCTCTAAAAAGCCTTAAAATTCCAAGGATGCGATTAAATATAAAATATCACCTCTATGAAAATCCTTATAATTCCAAGGATGCCATTAAGTATAAGATATCGCCTCTATGAAAATCCTTAAGATTCCAATAATTTTCAACAATGGAAATTTGTCCAAATATATATTTTTTTAGATAATTTTAAGATTTTAAAATTTACATATTGTTTTTAAAAACTATATTGCATTATTGAGAAATATATATTTTTTAATTTTATTTTCATATATATATATATATATATATATATATATATATTTTGATTGTAAGCTTGGCCATGCCTTCTCTATTCACTATCTAAGTAACACCCCAAGTTTCTATGCTTTTTAATTTGAAAATTAATAAGTCCAAAGGGGAAGCAAACCCCATTGGAGAACTAATGTGTGGATTTATTTTATTTATTAATAAAAATAAATGGAAAATTTATGTTTGCAATGACTAGATTGAGAATTGAGATTTGAAACCTATATCCATGAGGATGTGGATAAGGTGATGAGACTTTCCCACACCTTCTAAAAATCCTTGGAAGCAATATTAACAAAATTAGATTTGGAGATAAACATCTAATTTCATCAATGGAGAGGAAGGTAATTGGGAAGAGGAAGAAAAGATGGAAAGGCAGAAAATACAGCTTTAAAGTACCTCAATGAGGGAAAGCCTAGGCAAAGCAGGAAGAAAGCATCCTGAAATTTCTAGACGCATAAATTGGAAACAAGCTTGGAAAGACACAACTTAAATAAGCTACTCTAGGATAGACAAAGGGGGTTGGCTATCACTAGGAGCGAAGGTCTCGGCTCAGGGGTGAGCTATGGAGAAAGAACTCTAAGGTTGGGAGGAACTAGTCAGAGCAATTGGTATGCACACAAAACTAGTATATTTCTGATTTAGATGAATTTAGATTATGTGTAACTCAACATCTGATTTGAATTTGGATAAGAAAAAAGAAAATATGAATGTGCCTAAGTGAACTTGGTAAATTTAAAATAAGTTAGTTAATTTTGAATACACTAAGTTATCAAATACCCATACATTTAACAGATTTTGATATGGCAGAAATACTCTAATCTGTATAGTTGTATGGAAATGGTCTGTTGAGACCCATCTTCCAGAGTGTCTAAACTTCATGATAGGTTTAAATCTGGAGATCAGTACCTCATAGAGAAGTTTTTATTCTGGTTAGTAAGTGGAAAGGTTACTTCCAACTAATTTTATTATCTGTATATCTCCATGTGAAATTTGAATTTGTTTTCAGGAAAGAAATAAAAAAATCTGAAAGTTATAACTAGAATTCCATGTTTCATTATACGACTATACTGCTCCATTATATTACTGTATTGCTTTTAGTAGAAACTCAGAGTTAAATAATTGAATTATGTTTATCATCTACTATAGTACACCAATATAAAATAGAGATCTGGAACAATAATGAAATTTCAAAGTAGTATGGTGCTGGAACATTAAGAAATATATTATGTATGCATTATAGAAGAAAGTAGTAGTGGAAACCAAAAAATAGATTCTATTCATAAATAACTAGCATTAGTGTTGAGTTAAAAAGATAAGTGGACTAATATGTTGGATTCTTTAGTTGATATAAAAAGGGGAAATTTAGAGAATAGAATTATAAAAACGATACATTTAGGTATTCATTACTAAAATGTGTAAAAGAGGATGCAAAGAGTTAAAATCATGTATAGTTCAAAGAAAATTTTGAATATCATTTACAAACCAAAAAAGCACAAGTAGGTACATGGAAGAAGTTAATGATTTTCTTCAATACAGAAAATAATTCCAAAGAGATTGAAAAATCTGACTCTGTGTGTGTGTGTGTGAGTATATATATATATATATATATATACTTTTAATTTGTAACTTAAAAAAAAAAACAAAAAGAGGAATTTATACAGTCCATTACATTACAGTCAATAATACTAGCGCAAATGTTGCAAAAAATTACAGGTCTTAAAATTTAGGATATGATAAACAGTATAGTCGAGTGGCATGTAAACCGAGTTCGAATACAAGTAAAATCAAACTAAGAGAAAACTTAAAATAAGATTCCTTATTTCGAAAACACTGAATTCTTCATGATAACGAGGAACCAACCTGTAGGAGTAATAAGAATTGATTAATTTCAGTCAAAATATCAAAAGACCAAGGGGAAAATAGAATTGGAAGTCAGAGGAGAGCTTCTTACCTACACATATAAATGCCATGGTTTAGTCCCAATCATAAATCTTAATTGAGAATAGGTAATTACAAATAATGATAAAACATATGGTAAAATAGTGAAACGAGAAATTGAATGCGGCAAACGTATTGCAAATACATATAGAAATTTAGGTTGATGAAATGGAGACCTCCAAGCTTAATTCTATTCGAGATTCTAAGATGTTCCTCTAGATACTCGCCTACGTCCCACCTTGGACTCAACATATCGAACTACGGAAAATTAATGAAAGTAGAAATTTTACTATAAAAAAAAAAATTTAAACCAGAATTAGAGATTGGAGACTTTCACGAGATTGCATAGTATGAAATCAGAAAAATGGTAAAGGAACTGATGAGTCATATTACCTCACAAATACGTTGTGAACAAACCATTGCCAAAATTTCTGTCCACGAACAATTTTGAAGTAGGGTATGTCGAAGACAACAGAGGGAAAAATTAGAAAATCGAAAATTCGAATTTAGTCATGAATTAAGGGAACTACAACTTATTTCAATCGATATTAATACATCTGCATGGATGAAGGTATGGAATAGCTGTGAGATTTATATCCAAAGGAAGAAAAACAAACTACATATAGCCAGGAACCGAGAACTTTAAATTTTACAAAGAACAAAAATAAAAATAAATCTCACCATTTTCGAAATCCAGGAGAAAGATTGGTTGAGAAGTATGGTGGTAATCCCGGCATATGGAAACCATGGCTTCTGTGCGAAATAATTTGGAGGATGAACTGGAGCTCTCGGTAGCAAAAAATTAAAAGAATGCTACTCATTGACAAAATCTCCATTTAATAACCAAAATCATGATAAAACCCTAATCCATCTCAACCGTACAAGTGTTGAGGGATATGGACACATCCTTCAGATCGAGGGTTCGATTCAAAAACTTCCAAGGTTGTCACGTGACATGGTATGGGAGTAGTATGACGGTAGCCAGAGAAATTATTACATTAAAGATATGAAGGTACCGAGAAATCCACATCAAGGTCGAAATCAAGTACGGTTCAATTTGTTAATTGACAACTCTAATATCAGAGCTAAAAATTTCACCGAGTTGTACATGCAATAAATGAGAAGTAGTTCGGGAGTATTAAGCCTTTAGATGTACTGACAATCTCCGTCAACGTATTAGTAAAGAAATCCAATTGTCAAAGAATCTCATCAGTTTCGAAAACCCAATTTCTGGAATGTCATTATGAGGTAGGACCAAGTGGAATTGTACCAAACTCTTTACATTTGCATAACCATGTCATGAGTAAAATATATATGGGTATTTACAATAAGGCTTAATATTTAATGAAGATCGAACATTACAAGTGGTATAAAGATATATAAGACATAAAGGAGATACGAGAGAGACATTAGTTTGATGCAAAGAACTATATCGATTTTGATATATATATATAATGCAAGGATAACTAAATCAGCGTAATAATGATAAGTTGGTATGATACATAAATTCACTTTGTAGAAGGGTATCCATTTTAAAAAGAAAATATATGTATGGGTCTAACTAATGGGAGATATATATATATATACTTTAATAAAGGATACCATTAACTAATGGGATATATATATATATATATATATATATATATATATATATATATATAAGGACCATTGAATTATGTATTGAATTATATAGGCACCTTATCAAGGGCATGGTGAAAGTTAAGGTAGTAATAAACAAAATTCATTATTTCCTACCATAAGTTATGCAAGGCCTAGACAAAGTTGAAAGTGTCCTCAATTTATTAAGAAATCTAAAGCAAAGAGTTAAGAGATACTCAAACTTCGTAAAGGTGCCCTAAAAAGAATAAATTGAATAGGGTGCTAAACTGTTCATTAATAATGTTAACTTGTTATAGTAAAAAAAAAAAGAGTCGAAGCTTAGATATATTTGAGTTATGACAAGTGAAAAAAAATATTAAAAAAATTGTGTTTAAGGTTGAGAGACTATTGGAACACCTAATCCTTCATGGGTAGGTGTGGAATGCGAAAAGTCACAATGGAGTCCAAGTGACCTTGGAATGTGAAACCAAGAGTCACAGCATTGTATTATAAATGTACATAATGTATAATGGAAAAATAAGAAAGCCTCACGCTTATCTTTCATTGCATGTTGAGTCTCTTGTGTGTGTGTTTATTCTTCTCATACACCATGTGTGTGCTTAACATGGTGTTTAACATGGTATTAGAGCTGAGAAGTCCATAACCAGCTCAACCTTGAGTGAGCCATTTGTGTTTATGGCCTGTGCGTATCTGCAAAATTCTTGGCATTTTTGCAGCATTTAGAGTTTTTCTGCAACAGTCTTTTTTTCTGTATTCATCAAGCTTTTTGCAGTATTCAGGCATCTGTTTTGCAGAAGAGCAGCAAGCAGCACTGCGCATCTGAAGGTTGATTTCTTCGTGCAATTTCTGCATCATTTTGAAGAGTTGCTGGAATAGTGTTTTAAAGTGGATTTCTGAAGAAGAAGTTTTTGGTTTTTACTACAAAATATTTCTGAGTTTTTCATTGAAAAATATCTGCAAAGTTCTAGGTTTTACTGCTAAAATTT